>WBMW01000237.1:267780-352598 GCA_013396635.1 Penelope pileata
TGCGACCTGCTGTAGGGAACCTGCTCTGGCAGGGGGGTTGGACTCGATGATCTCTCGAGGTCCCTTCCAACCCCTGCAATTCTGAGATTCTGTGATTCTGTGATTCATGGATGTCCAACCTTTTGGCTTATAATTAATATATATAAGTAACAAAAATCATTTTTTTTAATATTTTAATTAAAACATATAACAAAAGAGGGCAACAGAAACATAAAATTAGGAGGTTGGACACATATGGCATACATGGAACTGTTTTGACAGAGGAGTTGTTTGCGTATGGTGAAAAAGGAGGAAAAACAGGTCCAAAAGTGAGATCAGCTTTTTATTTTTCCTAGACATGGTTCAACAATTTTTAGGTAAGCAGAACTTCTTTTATTTACCATGCAGTGTTCTTGTCAGATAATTAAAGGAGAATTAAGAAACCATTCTGGTCAAACACCATTATTGGGGGGATGTAGGGAGGGGGAACGAGAAGAAAAAACAAATCTGTTTTGTCCTTTAATCAATGACTATACAAGTACATCTCAAAACTAATAGAGACTGCAGGCTAAAAGAAACCTAATTCACAGAGGTCTCTATTACCCTGAAATCCATATTTTCTTATGAGCTTATGATTTATGGCCAGTTAGATTTTGCACAGGTATTGCAAAAGAGGCTAAAAGATACCCTGACTTGTAGCTGCACAAAATCTTCTTGTGATCTTATGTGAAGGGGTTTACTAACAGCTGTGTGTGTGCACTTTTATGCATTTTATCATGACTGCACGTGCATATATAAAATATGCACCCGGAAAAAGTATCTTGAGTGAACAGTCTTTGTATTTGTTCATTATGTAATAACAAATGAAAAAATTCCTTTATCACACATCTTTAAGGGGAAAGGAAGAAGGCTAAATACCACTTTTGAATATTTTTTGATGTATCTGACTTATTTATAATGTAATTGGACATCTTATAAATACTTACAAATCTTATAAATACATTATTGGTGAATTTCCTCACATGCATTCTTGATATGTTTTTAATCAAAATAAAAAGACAAACTATGTATTCTTTCTGATAAAATAAAGTACAATTTGATTACTCTCTGCTAATGCATAATAGCATTTAATTTGATTTTAGAAGTAGGAAGGTCTGTAATGGAAGGGAAATGGACTGCATAAATTAGGTGCACCCTCTTATATTTACCTCTATTCATCCAATTGTATATATTGCTTCTGGTGCCAAACAAAGAGTAGCAGAGCTTGAATTGTAAACAACTTTGAGAAACATATCAGAAATGTGAAGGCACAAAACATGCTTCAAATTTATGGAGTGCCTGAATCACGTTGAAGTATCTGACTGCGCTGTGGTATAAAAAAATGGGAAAGGGAAAGGAATTCATTGTTTCACATAGCATGCATCAACTCTGTATTTTTTTACAGAATAGGTACTCCTGTCTACATATCTGTGCTCTGTTCCTTTTGTAAGATGCTCATGATTCTCTAGTCATCACATTTGCAACTTTGTGTACTGTCACTCACCTGATTATGAAAGATTCCAGTACTAGAGATTTTGAAGCCCCTCACAGTCTGCAGATAAAAAGTCCATAATCTTGAATCAAGATTTAACAAAGAAGCATTTGTGTAGTTCCTGTGGAAAGTGGCTTAGAAGTGCACACAGAAAGTTAAGCTTATTACTGTACTTGATAATGGAGCCACTGACAGGTCTTTTGTTGAGTAAGAGTTGGTGCACATCAGATTTGTGAAAGATGGAAAGCCTTGTTGGTTTTTTTTTGCTGACACAGACTTTAAATCTTGAACATCTGATGATATCACATAGGGAATAAAAGCTGTGTTAGATGTATTGAAGAAAAAGCAAAAGAATTCAAAATAAAACCATTCAGTCACAGCAAATAACATGTGCAGCCAAGATTTAGAGAAAAAATCCATGTGTTTTTGCTGTCAGCTGGACCCTTGGGCCGTTACTGAACTCAAAAAAAGATTGTCTTTCAGAGTTTTAGTTGATAGTGTAAAAATTTTTCAAAGTCTGTTACATTTTATAGAATGTGATTATGTAACTTTCAACTGCATTGATGGTCTTTATGTGTGCTTGGTATGTTCTGGAGATGCCAGCCTTCATTGTTACATTCCAAATTTTGAAAGGGGATTGGAATCAAATATTAACTTTGGCCATTTCAAGTTTTGGTTATGGTATTTCTGAATTTCATTTTAAAACATTTCTGCTATCCAAATAGCATTGTATACAGAATGTGATTGTAGCTGCCCTCTTAGGTGGATGTCTTTTCTTTTCACTTCCCTAACATTTTCATAAGGGCAGCATAGGTAATTTCAATCTCTTTCAAAGAGCCAAACCACATTGTGTCTGGAGGGCTAGATAAGATAGCTGCCAGCTGGTACTTATGTCTCTTAGTAGTAATAGAGGAGGAGAAGGGTCCAAGGATTTGATAGCCCCAGCAGTTTGATTGGTCTACATGGAGATACAGCATGGAGATTCAGCTGAAGCTGAAGCAGCCAGCTAGAGGAATGTGAGCTGTGTCGTGGAGAGCTCTGAGATGAAACCCTCAGGAAAAGTAATAAGGAAATAGGAGATGCCAAGACTGGAAGGTGGTCATACATTGAAGTGTAGATACTGTGGTCTCGGGAGTAGGAGGGATTGCAAGCATGGAGTGGAAGGGGTCACCAGAGGTTCTGTGGCAGAACAAGGGGTGCCCTTTGGGTCCAGGGCCCTTTGGGTGAAGTAATAAGCACAGAGCTACATACAGTTATCCTTGTTTCCCCTACAGGAAACTAATGCTAATTTCTTACCCATTCAGTTTCTGTTGCTGCCAGAAATGGGGCATGTAAGGGTGCTTTCCATAAGCCCCCAAGTTATACATATTTAAATAAACCATATCTCCATTATGATAGTCCAACAACTAGATAATGTTTACATTTGGAACAGTGACACATATCATATTAAAAACATTTTCTTAGGATCATATGCTGTATAGGAAAGGTGTTTCTAGATTTTAGAAGTTGCCACAAACTGAATCTGCGTTCTGGTATCATGGAGCGCCTTGTTGCCTGATGCATTGTGAAGTTCATTCATTTGTTTTTTGTAGCTTTTTAGTTGTGTATTTAGGAAAGATTCTTTCAAAAGAAATGTTGATATTTTGAAGAAATATAATGTTGTAGACCATATGGTGCAGATCCTGACAGGAAGATTATTGTTACGCAGTGGTAGGTTATTGGAATTAGAAACTTACTTTAGTCACTAGGTCACTAGATATTTTATATCAACCATTTTCATTCATAAACTCTTCAGCTACTTCTCCACCTTAGGCCTAGTCAGTATTCTAATGAGTTAAGTTGCATGGCTAGATATGAAGAATCTCTGCTGTCTCTATAAATTCAAACTGGTAGTTACAACCAATAACTTGTTGGTTGGTTTCTGTAAACAGAAAACAGTCATATCTGTTTTCTGTTTACAGTGGTATTGTAAACATTGGCTTACCACAGATTTTTGTGTCATATGCAGTATACAGAGTAGGCATGCCTGCTTCCTCTCCATGTTTTCTTTTGCTTTGTTCTGTTTTTCAAATTACATTTTCTCTGATTTGCTACTGTTACCTGCAGAAATTTTTCTGAGCTTTTGTAAATTTAAATCATTTGTTTGTGAGATATGCGTTATGCCCTCAGTTGCAATTTAATTCTTGAAGCAGATGTTCAAAAACTGATTTTTTTGTGATGAGAAAGAATTTCCTTTTCTTTCTTTTTTTTAAGTTCTTCTTTCCAGGATCATGCTTATGTCTAATTTCTGCTTCTAGCATTTACCTCTTCCAAGTGTCTATTTCCATGTGTGTCTTCAAATACTTCAATATTATAGCTGTGATACTATGATCAGAATGTGTTCCTGGTTTGGGATTTTTTTTCTGTTTGCAGACAATAGAATTAAAGGTGTATGGTTCTGTTTTTAAATATTTATATGTGGATTTCTGAATTTAAAAATCAGTAATATTAAAATCAGATACAGAATTAATGGATTCTGAAAAACTCTTGAAAGTACAACATTTAAACAGATTTCAGAAATACTGTCATCTAGCATTTCAAAACTGTCTTATAAGCTTCTTGTAGCTATTGGGGTTGATAGTTCTAAATCTATCAACTTGAAAGGGGAATTAGCTAACAGACATTTTAAAACATCTCTGTCTATCCAAATAGCATCTGAGCACCAAGAGAACAATAGCATAGAATCACAGAATCGTATGGGTTGGAAGGGACCTCTAAGATCAGCTAGTTCCAACCCTTCTGCCGTGGGCAGGGTTGCCACCCGCTGGATCAATATTGATTGATAAAATATTTGTTACTCTGTCTAGAATCTTTGGCACCAATTCCCTGTTCTTATTGAAGACAGGATAGGCTAAAATTACATAAAACTAAGTTAGGTGGGAAAAATAACTACATTTGTGGTAGGGATACATAATACACTTGGAGCTGGTTTATGTAATTAGGAAAGTATTGATTGCTCTTACAAACTGTATGTACTCAGAGTGACATGTTAAAGTGAAAATGAAGATTTAAAATATAAAAGGCATACAGAAGTGATACGATCCAGAAAGCTCACAAATTGGACTGTTACCCTAATGGTTTAAATGTAGAAATAGAAGCATCTTTATAGTTTGATTCATAAACAAAGGAAAAATTAGCATAGGGAGATGTTAAATATTAGGAAAATCTATATTGAAAGGAATCTGGGGAATAACTAGCTGGCTCTAAAGGTCTTGGAGACTTCTGTCTTGTAGGCAAAGGTAAGCTTCAAACTGTCTGGTAGCAGATAGGGAATATTAAGCACACCGTGTGTGTCTGCTTGAGACTCCAAACTAGGCAAACTGACCGCTTCAGAAAGAAAAATGGTCACAGCCTAATGTAAGAAGCTTTGCAAATGCATTAGTCAAAGAGAAGCCACCAGGATAGGATTGGAAAATACAGTCTGTAGAGAGAGGGATTTATTTTCTCTGCTTTGTAGAAATTGGCTTCCTGAAGGTTTGCTTATGGATATCATAGATGACTGGAATTATTCTGAGCCTATCAAATCCGTCTCAACCAGCAAAATAAGTAAGCATTAGAACATATGATACTAAGAAGCAGACAGTTTTGGCAAGAGAAAGACCATGATATTTTATGTCTAAAAATACTGTTTTTGTTGTCGTAGATGCCAGCCACGCATAGGCACGACAACAATTATCCATCCTGCATAAATGCTTCTCTGTTGTCTTCAAAGCCAGTGTCTGTTATTTCATGCAAAGATCTGCATTAGCTACCAGGCCAAGACTCGTCATTTCTGTAGTTCTTTGGCTTCCTGTAGAGTTGTAGCAAAATCAACAATGAAGTAAGCTGTTGTGGTTTTTACACTTGGAAGATAAGGTTGCAATAAGTGGTGGGATTGGAAGAACCCTGAAAATTTTTCAGGTCTTTATATATATTTGTCTTCTGCACACTTCTGAAGTCCCTATGCCTTGACATAAAAACCCAGACCCCGATTTCGTGTTTCTGTGCCAAATAGAACGTTTTGCTCAGCTGCTTCCCTTCATGCAGTCAGGCTGTTCGTTCCTGCCCACTATTGCTGCATGCTTGATTTCCACTCATCCTATCTTCACGTGGGCGATGCCATATCCTAGATTTCCCCTTTACTCTAGTAGCACAGAAAAATTATGCGTATTTTGACACACAGAATAAGCGTCTACTCTGCATATTAGTGAAAAAATAAGGAACAATTTGCTCTCTATTGACTTTGTATACTAGAGTAGGTCAAAGGCAGAACGCAATCAAGCCTTGGGGGAAAGTAAAGTCAGAGATTGAGAGAAAAGTCTTGAAGAAGCAAGAGGGATATAGAGGAAGGTAGAGGATGGAGGAAAGAGGTAGTAGTGTACCTGCTTTTTGGTTTTGAACTCTTCCCAGTCCTGCTATGTAAAGACAGATTTCAAAATTGACTACTGTCACTTTGCTGTTTATTTTACTTCCTCCTAGAAAAAAAGAAACTGAGATGTTTGCTTATATCACATGTAGCCTGCATAACAGAAAGTGTATTTCCTCTGATATTACTAGTACTTTCTGTGTGCTAGTCAAGGACCTTTAAATGCTTTATGTTGTCCATGTGTGGGACAAGACTGCCTTTGCGTTTTTAGATACAGGCTAATTGTCTAGTCAAGGAGTTAGTGAAGCAGAATGTATGATTACTGAATTAATAGGCTGAGTTATTTTGCTGTGGCTTTCCTAGGTAGGCAAACCAGAAGATCTGTTAAGCTATCTCCATCAGTACTATGTCATGGACCATCTGCAAGGCAACATCGTATCTATGACCTATATCATATTTAGCAAAATGGTTTAATACCAACCCTCATCTCTAGAGCATAATGACATTGACACTGTAGTATTCTTAAAGGAATGTTTCTGTGCTGTATTCATGAGTGGTAGAAAACCTCTCTAACAAGCAAATCTCAGGCAGCTACATGAAAACTGGAGGAGAAGGTACAAAAGCAAACAGTTACTCAAGTATGAAATGTATTTGTAACATTTTCATTTCAGGTGCCTAGAAGGATTTTGTTGAAAAAAAAACTATTTTGTTATTGATAGTCTTTTTTTTTTTTTTCCCCAAACAGCTGTCAAAGCGCTTGCTTGGGTAAAACCTAAACCCCTTTCAGGCTTTACCTAAACAAAACTTTAATATGGAACTGCAACATAATTGGTCAGCGGTGTTTTGATTTCATCACTTTTATATCTCATATTCTGCACAGAATACAGATGCATTAAATTGAAAGATGTGATGATGATTTTGTCAAATAAGCAGTTGAGTTATTGTGCTGAGATACTTCCAGAAATGGAACAGTTTTCCAGACATGCAGTGATTCTTCAGCAGATTTCTGCTGTATGATCTAGTCAAGTAGAAGAGAGTTTGTTGAATTAACAAGGAAAAAGACCGAATTTCTGGTATTGTAGGAAACATTTTTCTTAGAAATAAATGCTCTGTTCTGAGGTATCAGTTTATCTGGCATTGAAGAAAGCAGGCTGTTTTCGTGCTTTTTAGCAGTTAAAAATGATTAAAGCTAGATGTCTTCATGCACTGCTTTTGCAAACCAACATCAGTGATCCTACACCTGTTTACTGCATGGTTCAGAAGAACATCCTTGTTCCGGAAAATACTGAAGGATGAGCTGCTGTGAATAGACGTAGCTTTATCTAGAAGTCTAACTGTTTTCTGGTAGTAATGCATGTATATTCTACATTGAGGAGTATTACTAGTCATGCATGGTGCTTCTTAATTTGTTGACCTTGCTTAATTTTTAGTAGTGTTATAGTAAGTGTGTATTAATAAGTTATGCACTCGACTCCAGATACTTTGTCTCCTTGTAACTTTTTTCAACTTTATAAATTTTACCGTTAAGAAGTGTAGTCCAAGCATAAGCCAAACACTAGAAATACTTTTTAGGTCAGAAATTAGAGAAGCATGGTTTTGTGTACTAGAGCTATTACTGGCTTGCATGATTTCAGTGATATAATCTGAGGTTAAAGGAACCTAGAAGAGTTAGTAAGCAAAGTTCAAAACATAAATGCCTATGCTTAAATGTCTTGAACTCAGAAGCTGACACATCAAATCTATATCGTCATTTTTGTTTCAGTGAGTATTGGTATGTGAGTATTGGTGAGTATGCAGGATAAATATTGTGAAGAAATGATACCATTTTCAATGCAGTTTTTATCAGATATTCTCTGTAAATGCATATACATTAAATATCAATTATATATAGAAATTTTAATGTGATAATAATAGCTAGAATATAGCCTTGCAAAACTGTCAGGATAACATCATCCTTTACTGAAAATGCGTAACAGCATTTTTAGGATAAAAACATGTATGAACTGTGTAATCCTTCCTGCTCCTTCACGTGCAAGCATGCACTGTCTCCCCAGGGCTATCTTTCTGTAGTGTACTGAAACTTGTTTGCAAGCATTTGTCCTTGGATATTTCATTCCATGTGCATATGATCTCAAAAACATATATGCCTCTACCCACACTTTCTTTTGCTATCTAAAATTCAATTCACCTTTTTACCTGTGTGTGTCATGCTTAAACTGGGCACATGACTCTGATTGCTTATTCCTTAAATTCTGGTAGTGATACTATTGCAGACCATCTACTTACATTGCTACATGTATTTATATTCCTCTGTATGAGCAGTATTTTCTGCTTTCTCTTGTAAGATATATTGGGAAGTATCTAAATAATTCTTCTGAATATTGCTCATGTTTCAGTTTCTTGCTTAGGGAAAAGATTAAGAGGATCTGCTGAAAGAGCTAGGAAGGAAGACAGAGTATTAAATAAGCAGCGTATCAGCAAACAAGTACAATACACAGGTTAACTGCCCTGAAGTTAGCTGCTTGGCACCAGTAAACTTTACATTCTGTTTTCTTGGGACTTGAAAGTGCAAAAGGCAGCATCAATCTACATGATTTGCCTGTGAGAAAAGAAAGAGGAAAAATGTCTAGCTGACAATCATAAGAAATTCAGAGAAAACAAGAAACTCAGGATATGCAGGATCATTTACTTCATTCAGCCTAGGGCTGGAAACTAGTAAGCTAAGGGGACTTCTTAAGTCTCCAAGAAAAAATATAGTGTTTTGTTGACAGTCCTTCATGAAAACATGAGTGAAGTATGCACATGCAGTATCTGCTTTTTGGTAATACCTTCTCTGTCTAATTTTGGAAATGAAGGAATAATTTAAAATACAGATTGTTTGTCTGTGAGCCTGGAAAAGGTGATGTAGATAAAAAATGGCATGTAAGTAGTGCTCTTTTAACATTACTGTGTAGTTGGTAACATAAAAGGAGAAGAAACTCAAGATGCCAAATTTAGATGCTTCCTAAGACAATCTCTAACATACCAAGGAATGACAGGAGTCCGACTTCTCTCCAAGGTAACTACTGGGGATAGCTACACCATCTCTTACACTGGATTTTCAGTTTTCTCTTGAGACACCTGGCTACACACCAGAACAGCCTGATGACAAAAGTAAATGGTTTATCATCCCTAAGCATCCATAGGTATCAGCTACAGAGGTGTGTAGAATTCTTTAAAAGCAGAAATCTAATCATAAGACTGATGCACCTTTTTTTTTTTTCCAATTAGTTGAGTCACTGAAGTTTTCCAGATATTTTTATTGTCACAAGAATTTATGTTAAACCTGTTTCACGTGGTTAGACCTAGTTTCATATGAAGCTGTGTTGGAATTTTGTGTCATTTCCTTTTGGACACTTTTAGATTTGAAGTCATCCATGTGGTTAAAAAGAAACTTGGCATTTAGAAAACTGCCTGAGAAGGAGTTGCTTTGTACCTCTGGCATAATGTCATACTGTATTATTCACGTTAATTCATTCTAGTTCTGTAATAAAGTTAATTTGTTCTAGTTCCGTGGTTGATTATGTTTCTAGGATGGAAGAGGAAGGGAGATCTGGGAAGAGACAAGTTGTAACTCATCATGCAACACATAGGTAGCCTTATATATGTGTCACTTTGTTTTTTATGTAGGTTATATAAACATGTATGTTGAAACTGATTCACAAAAAGCTAACATTAGCTTGATGATTTTCAGTATCTCACACTGGAGGTTTAAGATTAGTTTCACAGTGTTTACCATGTATCTGTTTTGACAGAGGCTATTTCCGTGGCAGAGCAGTCTGAAATAGATTTGGACTGAAACCTGAGTAGACATATTACTTTGCTTTCTTAACATATTGTCATCCTAGTGTTTTTTTCCAGGAGCTTGTTCTGTGCGGAATTAACTCTCATTTTAATGAAGACACAAAGTTTTCGTATGATTGTAGCTGCTGTATATATAACCTATTTTGCAAGTGATGTGTGCTTACTGTGCTAAGTGAGCCAGAAATGTTAACATGACCTTTTTATTGTGTATTAATTAACCAAGATTTGAGTTTCAAATACAGAAAGCTCAGTCGACTTAATCCCATGATATATAAAGTACAAAATTCAAGACGAATTGTGAAGTGTCGTAAGGCTGTCTATGAGAGAAAGATGTAGCAGTAGAATTTTTGATTGGATTATTTCAATTTGTCCCCTTTTTATATTTTTCTCACTAAAGTGCAATGTTATAAGTTGTTGGAATCTTGTAAACTTTCTTTTTGTCTTCCATGAATATGCTTACAACTGAGGTAAGTATGTATGGCCTTATTTATTTTGAGAGATGCCTGTGTCCCAAAATGTTATGAACTTGACAGATGCTTTAGCAGTAATGGGACTTTGGCCTTGTAATGCTACTAAGGCATTATGTGATTTCTGCAGATTTCCCCTTTAGATTTAGAACCTTGGTACAACTTAGTCTTGGTCATGTATTTGCATGCATTAATCATCTTATATCAAAAACATGGGGAAAAATCTGTCATGCAAGAAAGATGGGGAGATATTTGGTGAGTCTGCAGACTACCAGCATCATAGATAGAGGTAGTTCTTAAAAAAACATACGAGAAATTGTTCCTGACTGCTGTAATGATTAGATCAGGAAATAAGTGTTTTTAGGGGTAGTTTTCAAATTCATCCTTTTATCGATATTGTTTGTTACTTCATCTTTCATATTGCTTGTAACTAAATCTCATAGTGTGCTAGATACTGTGTAAGTGCATGCTTACTATTCTGCATTCACAAATTACAAATCTAATTGTTTTTGCCTGTTACAGGTAGAAAGTGGAAATATTTTATAATGGAAGTATGGCAGAACCTTAACTGGAAAGGCTGGGCAGGGCATTGTATAACTCATCAGCTGTTATGTACTTCTAGGCTGATTTCTAGAAAACCGTTAAATGTGAGAGGAAGATGAATTGTCGTCTATTTCTTAATGACATTATAATTGGTACATATGGTTATTAAGAGCAAATTACAGAAATGTTGTCTGCAGGGTCCATCCAGTGTCTAGAAATTTAGAATAAACTGAAGTGAGTTCAACCTAGTAATATCGGAACTTCTAGTTGTAGAATTGTATCCAGAAAAAATCTTTTTCTGAACTTCGGTTATAATATGCTTAATTTTTTCAGAACAAGTTCATAGCAATTTCTCAGATGTTTGAGTATGAACCAAGGGCTTCAGAGCTGTAAAATCAAACATCCATTTACAAAAGCATGAAGGACAAGATTACTGTTTAACTAATGATACCTTTTCTGTGAGATCATTGTATTGCTGTCTCTCAGGTAGATATCAGCGCAGTTTATTGTTGTCATCATATTCTGCTTTCTTTGAGAAGACTCTAATCCAAACATAACACAGAAATATGTAACATTTAAAAGCAAATAGGACTGTAAGTACATATCGTATGTTATGAAAAGCTTAAATTTGAAAGACTTGATATCTGAAAGATGTCTCCCTTTTGCTTGCAAACATAGCATGACAAACAAGCAGTAGAGCACGTCACACAACACCACAGCTTTCAGCTGTGCCAGTCATTGCAGAACCTGCACAGACTTGCTTTCTTTGCCTCATGCCTGGTGCCAAAATGAAAATACTCAGCAATAATTCTGCAGTATTTTGCACTGAAAGAAATCAATAAAAATTTTTGTGTTAGCTATGTCATTACTTTCTTATTTCTCTGAGTGATGACGTCCTTCATGAGTTTGAATTTCAAAGATGTTGAGAATTATTTACAAAGTGGACACTGTATGTAAATTCATATGTATTCTCTATATGATCCATTGTCAGCCATCAAAATATGCAGGAGTGCTGCTTTACATTTATTTATGTTCTTCTCAATTTTTAAGAAACTGTTCAGTTAATCTTCTTTTCTTTAAAAAGGAAAACCTAGCAGCTGAAAAGATAGATCTGAAATCTGAAATGTGTAGTCTCCCATGTGAAATCTGAAATGTGTAGTGCTCTTCTGGCACTTGCCATGGGAAAATAAATGAGCCTGGTAGCAGGCCTTGAAGCTTTTAGTAACAGTGTGTATTTTGAATCTGAAAGAGAAGCTTCAAATAATACATTTCTTTGTAATCCATACCCAAAAAGAAGTTTGAATACACAAGGCATTTATCCTTATTATTTTGTTTCGGTTTTTAGTTACTTCCGACAAGTCCCCATTGTGA
Source organism: Penelope pileata (assembly GCA_013396635.1). Taxonomy (NCBI): domain Eukaryota; kingdom Metazoa; phylum Chordata; class Aves; order Galliformes; family Cracidae; genus Penelope; species Penelope pileata. The sequence goes on from WBMW01000237.1 coordinate 279,899, forward strand.
ACTAGGACTCCGTTGTGAGACACTGCAAGGCCAACATTTTCACTTTGATCTATACTAAGCAACAGTTAAAAATAAATACAAAAACAGAACTAAGATTGATTGCCATTATCATTGTTGTCCATTAAATTTTGCACTTAGAAAGAACAGATGTTAGTTTATAGGTAAGGTTATTGATATCCTCTGTTACTACCATATCTCAGCATTCATAAAACAATTGCTTCAAAGAATTAGCTCTAGGGCTGAAATTTTGCCATGGTTAGTGTTCATCTGTTGGTCAAATGGCCAATTATTCTGCAGAACAGTACAAGAAGAAAATGCTGCTTTTCCCATATTAAATTTTGAAACGCTGTGGTAACTGCAGATCTTGGAAGAGGGACCTGACATTTACAAAGAGACTGTCGTCCCATGGAAAAGCCAGCCAATTAATCCAAGTTTTAAATCACTGGAACGTAATTGCAGTTGATGCAAACTTGTAGAATTTGCAGCAATATAACATCTGAAGATTTATCAGGCTTAAGTCCCTGCTGTTCCTTGTGCTGACCAGACCATGAATCTGTGCAGAACATGTAAAGGAAGCAGTACTCGTTCAGTGGGTTGAGCTAGGACAGGACACTGTAAGTGGAAATAGAGCACTCATCTGCTCTTTGCTGGCAATAATGCCTTTGCTGACAATTTGATGTCATGACAAAGAAAGCTCTGTTTCAAAAGCTGAGGAGCCATAATTATACTGAAGGGAAGGGAGAGGGAATAGGAGATAGTTCAAAGAATGTCGACTGGAAGCTAGAAAAAAGGGGAACCTGGACTCTCTCTGTCAGAGAGAAAGGTCGAGGTGACAGGAAAGAACTGAGAAGGGATCACAATCAATCACATGAGGACCATAAGCCTAGATAGCCATCTTGGGAATGGAGAGAGAGGAGGCCGAGTGTTGTGACAAAGAGTTCGTGGCTCAGACCCGGGCAGTCCACTGACTCCCTGAAACTCTGGCCAAAGCAGAAAGTCAGATATGAAGCTGCAGGTAAGGTTTGCCCAGCCACGCCCAAGAGTAGATGTCACAGGAGCTATTTAGAGAGGAAATGGTCTTGATAGACAGTCAATCTCAAATGCTTCTGAATCGTTTGGGTTGTATCCTGTGCCAGCTCACAGGGATCCCACCTTAGTGCTGTATCGTATAGGCACGCAGAAAGAGAGGACAGACATCTTGGTCTGCGTGTTCTGAGCATGGAGGGTTTTGTGATTAGGAAGGAAGATAAATGTATGTGTGTGTGCATGTGTGTAGGTGTCTAATCACATACATACGAGGTCAGGTTGGATAATACATAAAGACTAAAGTGCTGAGTCTCATGAGAGGGAGTGCCTTACTGTCACAAGCTGCCAAGTGGCCACCAGTTCTCACAGAGGTGTCAGATATGACAGAAGATTTTGAGTTAGGGCAGCTCTTTGACAAAGCAATACTGCCTCTTGATTTCAAAGCTTCAGAATGTTGGAGGAGATGGAGCAGCATAAAGCTTCTACTGTCTGTTGGAGTGATTTGATTGAAGCTGCTGAAGAACAGGTTCTGCCATGTGGTTTGGGGTTAGGAAGTGTGGCCAAGATGTGTCAATAGGTTGGCAGCAAAAGGTGTTCCCAAGATCCTTCTTGGTAGCCAGATATGTATGTAACCAACTATAAGTGACTTGAAGATAAAGGTCAAGCTGATTATTCTTTCTTTTGTTAATTAAAATTGGATTCTGTATCAGCAGAATTTGGTTTAAACAAGCATGTGACTTACCAAAAACATGTTAACTGGCTTACTTTTTATGCTTTAATGCTAGAACACAGCAAGTATCATATCTTCTAAATGTTTAATTGCATGTATGCAATTTGTTTCAGGCAATGTTTGCCTAGAAATTAGGAATACATTTTAAATGCACAAAAACATTTGATTTTTGGTGTTACTGGTTAAATAAAAGTAGTGTGAATGCATGGAATGCATAAGAAGAGTAAAAGGCTCATCAAAACAAGTTTCATGCTAACAATCCAAATTGAAACTGAAATTCTTTAACGTCTAGTTAGGTCTGCTTTCACAGTTCACTGCCTACCTGTTGCCACAGGTACCTAAAGATGAATGAATACCAAATGGTAGAACTTAAAACATGGCAAAGCAGGTCTTAAACTCTTATTTACCTTCTAAAAGATTTTCTGTTGCTTTCAAAAAAATATAATTCCGCTGTGAGGAAAGCCAAGAGTTTCTTTATTCCTTCCTGTTTCCATCATATTTTCCTATTGTGAATATTAATAGGGTGGTGCAGAACATTTCTTAGATATTCAGGAGTTGTCCGTGGCACACTGCATTCATGTTTATCTGTGAAGTTGTTTTTCATTACAAAACTGTGAGTTGAAAACTAGAAGTGTATATGTGTGCTCTTGAAATATGTCCAGCCTTTCATTGTTAAGCGGTGCTTCCCATGCCAGGACATTAGAACTTGATCAGAGATGCTTATCTTTTGCTTAGTTTCCTTTTCCTTTCTGACAAAAGTGCATAATCTGATGTTTGCCTGGGAACTTTTCTTTCTTTCTGGGCAAGGATGTTTAAATGCACTTTTAAATCATTTGTTTGCTTAACTTTTCTTCTCTTTTTATATGAATGGTTGGTAAATAACCTTCCATATTTTACCATGAAATGTTTGTGAAAACACATCGTTCAGTGCTCAGGGAGTGCTCACCCTGACATCAGTGGCTCATGGGAAGAAGTGATGCCACATATTTCTTCCTTCTGCATTATTCTCATCCCTCACAAGTTTGGCTGGCTGTTTCACTCCTTTGTTCCATTCTTCTTGTGCATGACATGAGGGAAGAAGAGGATGTTACACCTTAGGTTTGGCTGAATCTGCTGTGCGTGTAGGTAGGATAGGTGGATGGCTTGCAGCCAGACTTCTAATTGTGGAACAGAAGGTCATTGTCACAGATTAAAGCCTTGTATTTAAACTGCTTTCTGGATTCCTCATGCTTAGCTGATCATCAGTTCTGGGATCTGGAAGAAGTGGCAAAACACTCTGGCTTTTATCCTACAAGGAAAGTCGTGGTGCAGTACTGGAACAGCCTCTTCAAGGGCTTTGCAACGCAGCTGGCTTGTCTTTGGTTCTTGGCAGTTACATGGTTTGTATGTCATTGCATTTTTTCCAGGCAATCTGTGACGACTTCTGCCATCTTCTAGAATACAGATGCTATGACTGAACTGATTTTCTACCTATCACAAGATGGAGTGTTTCATAATATTTGCTCAGTTAGTTCTGATCATGAGTTAGTACCTATCAGTTGAGACAACGTTGGCTTTTTAGCTGAGGTAACCATGCCTTCAGGGGTCCCCTCAGTAGGGCCCAGTAGGGACCTCGTCTTCCTGTGTCGTGCAGCAGCTTTCAGTAGTTTTTGCTGAATGCCAGTAGTCTTTTGTCTCTTTGAGGATTTGTAGACTGCCAAGAACAATTTGAGTCCTGTTTGGTCTATTTAGATTGTGTTGCAATGCTGCAGAACTGGGAAAAAAATTCTTCTACCATATATTTTTCTGTCAAATTTGAGTAAAGATTCCAGTAAAAGTGCCAGTTATCAGTTTGATTTAATGTATTTGATTGCATAATGTGGCCATTCATACCAGGATCATGCACAATCTATCTAATTAAAGGTAACTTTTCAGGTTTTCAGAAAAAAAAAACACTTCATAGAATAGAATAACAATAGTATCTGTTCTCTAATGTGGATAACACTGGAGATTTTTTTGTGTTCTTTTTTCATTTTCTAACACAAGATTGCCTGTTTTGAATCTGTTTTGACTATAGTCAGCAGGAGTACAGTACTCTTTATGAGTGGAAACTACTGAGGTTTATTCCCTGGTGTGGTTAGGATTCACAGCTGTTGCTTGTGGCTGGTAGCTACAAGTGAGTCAGGGTGTCAGTAGATGTAACTAAGCTTGAGGTAAATATTTCAGAGAAGTCATCATCAAGGATTACGTGTTGTGGAGGCCTGAAATGTGTAGGAGCACTGGAAGAGGGGATAGCATCCTTCTCTTCACGTGTGCAAGGAATGTTAGAATATGCTATTTAGTCTTGGTGCCAGCCGTTTATGAGTTTGTTACAAGGTGCTAAAAAAGATGTGGGAAAATAAAAAGGAAAAGCTAGTGGAATGGAATGCACTTCTTCTAAAGCAGAGGAAGATCTGGCAGCCTAATCAGTATTCTATCAAAGCATTTGATTTTGCTGGACATCCCAATACAACATGTCAGTGTCATTAGCAGTGATGCACCTTTCACTTTCAAACTAGATGTGTGCCATCTAGGTTTATTTCTAATGCCTGTTAGTAGAGATAATAGGTAAATGTTATTTTAAAAGATGCCCCTAAATTGAATTATTATTTCAAAGCTGTTTTAATCATGTTTATAAATGCTAAAATGTTATGAATTGAACAATTGAATGAATCATGCCATCATTGTGTAATTAAGACTGACTAAAAGTAAAATTATATTTTAATGGCCCTCTTCTTTTCCCATTGAGGCCAATGGTAAAAGTCTCATTGACGTCAGAAAGTGCGGGATTAGGCCTTAATATGATCTGCTTTTTTTTGTGAGTAATCTCAATAGAGCACATGCTTCAGAGATGACATAAATATTTTTCTTAACATCTAGCAGATATTATCATATTTTTTCCAACCTTTAAAACAGATTTTTAAAAGATCAATCCAATTGCCTTAAGTTTGTATAGCTACTTGTGTTACTAAATGTTACTTGAAGGCTAACTTTTTTAGTCCATGTAGACTTATTTAGTGGGAACAGCATTAAAGTTATTTAGTTTGCTTTGTGATGTGCCCAGCTCTGGTTCTGTTCCAGCAGCACAAAGCCTGGACTCAGTCAGCTCTATAACTGTGGGTTGAATTTGGATTCACAAAACTGGAAATCTCAGCAGAATACCATATAGCAGCATCAATTTTGTCTCAAGGACAATAATAATATTGTGCTGAAGTACTGCCCAGCAGAGTATGGATCTGAGAAGGGTGGTGCAATTGCTGTTGGGGTCCACAGCCCTTCTGCCTATAAGACATGCTCTGAGTATGAATCTGTGAATGGACTGATGTTCTTTTCAGTTCCAAATACTGAAAAGACAAATAGATCATTTTTTGTTTGCTGGGATGAATGAAAATAAATAATAAATTTGTTTTATGCTGTGTTGCTTTTTTTTTTTTTTTAATTATTCCTCTTACATATTTGTATTAAAAGCAGAGAATGGGAAACTTCTGCTTGGTATCACTCAAGAGGTGCATTTCTCACTCCCTTCTAATGGTACATCACTATTTTTCAAAACCAACTGTAAACACTCCAAGCGTGTAAGCATTTTATATAAAATTAGTCAGATCCAATGAGAAAGAACTGAGAAAAATCAAATGTTTAATGATGTGTGTAGGTAGTAGTTAAGTTATTATCTGAGAATGGGAGAAGTTTTGTTTTGATTTCTTGTTCTGACTTAGGTGAACTTTGAAGTTGTGCTTTCTGTATTTTTGTGATTTCTTCGTCTGCGGAATTAGAGAAGAACCAGCAGCACAAATAACCAAAGCTTTCCTGACAGCTAAATGCAAATTAAAATGCCAGCCAAATCCAGTGACATGTTCCCAAATACTCTTAGGATGACTGAAACGGTGTTTTCTGAAAGATGCTTTATTTTCCTGAAAGTTTGGCTCACTTCTAATGAGAAATAATTATCTCTTTTGAATCTTCTAATCTAAACATTACAACTATAATATGAGCAAAAAGGCTTTTGTTAATCTATAAGAATCTTAATTCATCAATGAAATTCTTTTGCAGCAGTTAACGTTCAAAATGTAACGTTTTTTGGGAGGTTTTGTATCTGTGAGAGATTCCTTAAAATGAAATTAGAAATATTAGTAGGACATTTTTTCCTATGAAGTGAAATATTAGTGCATGAAGTAGTTTGTGTTCTTGTGTTACTGGGATTAAATGTGAGATCAAAATGTAAGTTAATGAGAGCTCTGTCTTTCCAGATACCATGAAAGGGCATTGCTATATATAAACCATATGGTTTTGTAGCTGTTTCAGTGTACTACATTCAGCTTATTCCCTTTATGAAACAATTTTTTTCTTATGGAACATTTTTAAATGGAAAATTCTTTGCAGCTGACTCTCACCACTACCGTGGAGTTAATTCTAAACCTATTTTTTTCGGTTTTAGCATAAGACATAAAGAAGGTATGCCTAGAGGAAAGCTTAGGGCAGAGTTGACACATACAACATTTCATAAATAGGGACAGCTAGTAAATTCTCATGTGAAGGAAGTGTAGCTTGGAGAAAAGAGAGTGGCCAATACAGCTGGAACAAGAATGGTCTGTTCAGTTCATTATTCAGTCTGCATGTTAAGGCAGACTGGAAAAAAAAATATCCTAGACATAATTCAAAATAAATCTTTTTCCTGTTCAGGGTGAAAAAGAAAAGAAATCTGAAAAAACGGTCTGATGCAATTGTAGTCTAATACTATTTTCTGTTCTCTCATCTATTTCTTCAGAATCAAAGTTTTAAAAACACTGGTGAAGGTATCCATGCAAGCTCTTAAACCTGGGTAATTTGTTTCATCTGACTTTAACATGTTTTACATACTGTGCATTTAATAATGAGCAAAGCAGCTAGGCCAATAATAAACCAGTACAATATAGACAAAAGAGAACACTGATCTAAGGTCATTGTGTCAAATACAGCAAAATACTGTTTATAGCATGTCAGGAATGGCTTTACAATTAGCACTAATTAGTGAGAGAAAAATCAAAACAGCAGCTTTAAAGAAGGACACTTTTCAGTGCAAGATCAAAGCCATGTCTCTACAGAATAGCAAAGCTATTTAATTGCACTGAAGTGCTAATTGGATTGTGAGGTGCTTTCATGTGTTTCCCCTAATTAGACAGTCATCCCTGACCAAATCCACCTAAGAAGAGATTATGGGTTTTAAAACTTTTGTCTACACTGTTGTGACTGGGGTACCTGTGTAACAACAGTGGTGCCTTCTTTTTATGTAAATTGAGGTCTTTCAGGTCACATTACTAGGCTTGCAGGAGCGAACAGATAAGGAGCAAAGAAACCCCACACTGTGCTGTTAACAGTTAGGTTGATATTCTGTCATCTAGGTATCAGTGCAAGAAAATAAAGAAAAACTACAGCTTACTCACTTTTTGGTTACTTCATTCATTGGTAGGTAGTTGTTAAAAGAGAGATCTTGATACCTGAAAAAAGTCTTGCATTCAGCTTTTTATCTCTGCAATTCTGATAATTATACAAAATTATTTACTTTTAATGTTTTTTTAGGAAAACTTGCAGTATTTTCCTAAGCTTAAATATTGTTTAATTTGTATTTGTTACATTTGTAAAAACTGCAGCAACATTTTTTTTCAGTAGACTTAATTTATCACTTTTCATTAACGTCATGAACATTTGTAAAGGCACAGAAAGTCAAGACAGCAATGACAATTCATGAACCTCATACAGTTTAAGAAAAGCTGCCATTTGTCAGTAGTTGAACTATGTCAAATATTCATAAACCATAATCCCCATAGGCAAGATGCAGACGCACTGTTTTCCTAACAAGATTTATTCTTTGTTCTCAAGAGTCTTGCATCTTCTTCCTCCAGATGCTTAGACAACTTGCTGTCTTTCAGAGAAGTAGATTTTGAAGAAGCAGAGACTTTCCAGGCTGGTGGAAGTGAGACATAAAGCAGAGATTTGTCTAAATAGAGTCACAGTGCAGCCATAAATCAATATGCTATTTTTTTCCATGACTTACTGATCTGGAAATGTGACATCTTGCATCCTTGAAAAACTCCATATGAAATACCATCAGGTTGCTCACTAAAGTCTTATTGAGATTTCTCTAATGGAGCAAAAGAACTTGCGTAAACCGAAATCCACCCAGACCACTAAGAGCTGGTGGGTTAAATCACATAGTTACTGTTCAGGTTACCCGTCCACATTCTAAGCATCTGCAAAGCCCTGCTGCTTTTCCAGTCACAGTGTCATAGAATCATAGAATCCTCAGAGTTGGAAGGAACCTTTAAAGGTCATTTAGTCCAACTCCCCTGCAATGTACAGGGACATCTACAGCTAGATCAGGTTGCTAAGAGCTTGATCCAGCCTGACCTTGAATATCTCCAGGGATGGGGCAACCTGTTCAATCACAACCCTTACTTTAAAAAACTTTTTCCTTAAATCTAACCTAAGTTTCCTCTCTTTCAGTTTAAAGCCAGTCCCCCTTGTCCTATCCCCACAGACCCTGCTAAAGAGTCTGTCCCCCTCTTTCTTATAGCTCCCCTTTAGATATTGGCAGACAGCTATCAGGTTAGCTTGGAGCCTTCTCCTCTCCAAGCTGAACAGCCCCAGCTCTCTCAGCCTGTCCTCATAGGGGAGATGTTGCATCCCTTGGATCATTTTTGTGGCCTTCCTCTGGACATGCTTCAACAGCTCCATGTCTCTCTGTGCTGAGGAACCCACATCTGGACGCAGTGCTCCAGGTGAGGTCTCACAACACAGAGCAGAGGGGCAGGATCACCTCCCTCGCCCTGCTGGCCACGCTGCTTTTGATGCAGCCCACAGTTCTGTTGGCTCTGTGGGCTGCAAGGGAACGCTGCTGGCTCATGTCCAGCTTGCCATCTACCAGTACCCCCAAGTCCTTTTCAGCAGGGCTGTGCTCTATCCTTTTACCCCCCAGCTTGTATTGATAGCAGGGGTTACCACAGCCCAGGTGCAAGACCTTGCATTTGGATTTGTTGAACCTCATGAGGTTCTCCCATGCCAGCTGCTCAAGCCTGTCTGGGTCTCTCTGGATGGCGTCCCATCCCTCAGATGTGTCAGCTGCACCGCACAGCTTGGTATCGTCTACAAACTTGCTGAGAGTGCACTTGATCTCACTGTCAATGTCAGTGATGAAGTTATTGAAGAATATTGGTCCCAGCACTGACCCCTGAGGGATCCCACTGGTCAGTGCTGTCTTGCTCCCTGCATGTCCACTGTGTTTGTGCACTCTTAGGATGAGCCTTTCTCTTTCCTAGTTGATTGTAGCAGAGCATGTACTTTAAAGGTTTTGAATTGACTTTGAGAAACATACGCTGGTTTTAGAAACGGTTACCTCACTTTGAAGACCTAGTTAGATCCCTTCTTGACTGTGAGAAGAGGCGTGACAGAGAATATCCCAGGAATTAATTGCAGAAGAATTGCTAGCAGCATACACACTTGCATATGAAGTGTTCTTGGATTGTTCATTTTTATTGTTCTGAAACTAGAGGCTACTATGCTAAGGAAATGTGAAAATTTCAGTGCCCAAAGTACATAATTTTCTTACCAGATTAGACCAATAGGCCAATATATATTGCACCTAAGAAGAACTAGAATTGTGTGTTTTACAAGAAGATAAAAAGGAAATAATTTGTCCATAGAGGAACATTCATTCTAACCTCAACTTTTCAGCAATCAAGCTATAACATTTTCTAAAATGTTGTGACACGAGAAAGTGAATGATCTACTCCAATGTTAATACAGTCCTTTTGCTTATTCAAGGATTTTTGCCATACTTTTCTGTTGATTATGCATTTTATGTTTACAGTGAAAAGTAGATTTGTCACTGCTTACTCTGTTGAAAGTACTTAGCAAAATATTCAGAGCACTGGAGCTGTGTAAAGGGTGAAGTTGCTAAATTTACCATTTCATTACTTTTTTATTGTGTTTTATCAACGTACCCTTTTTGTTAAATTGTACTAACAGGAAATTGGTTTAAAATGATAGTCACAGTTTTACTGCACTCATTTCTACCTATAGCAGTACCATCTGAGTTTTTACCTAACATTGTCTTAAATTCCCCTAGCTTTTAGATAAAACCATACTCTAAACACATATATAAAATTCTTCGTGAACACATGCTATATGTATAAGTTTTGATGTAGTTAAAGGTTAGAACTGTTGCTTATCCAAGGATCAAGTATCGTGAAAACAGTAATTCCAGCATAAGCTTTCAAGAAAGATGCATCCCATTTTATTTCCCGTTGAATTATTTGTCTTTTTCATAAACAGTTTTTATATTTCCTCAGCTCTCTGCCTTTCCTGGACTGACACTGGCAGCAGTTAAGCATCTGTAACTCACTGAGCTGAGATTAGTTGTTAAATAACTTAGAAGCAGAACTGAAAAGCATTAACAAGATACTATTCTAAATATAGCCAGGACAGCAGAAACACATTTTATGTTTAAAGCTTATTCTGCTCTTTCACTTCTAAATAGTTAATTCTTTGTTATTACTGAATGCACACTTTGCACCACAGCTTTTATATCTGCTAATGTGTCAAAGTGGAGTTTATTCACTGTTAGTAACTGAGTTTAATCAGAAACCGTGTCCTTGCGTGACCTTGGTCATTGGCATTTTCAACCTTCTTTTGAGTTCAAAAACATATTTTTAAAGGAAAGTTGAAAAGCACCAGCTTAACTCGAGTTTGGGAAAAATTCTTTCTAAAGTCTATGAAAAAAAGTTAACTCAATTTGCATTAAAAGACAGAAGTGTTCCACTCCTTTATGCTTTTTTCTTTCTTAAATGATCCAGTTTTTCACAGTGTCTATGTGAACATTATTACCATATTGCTCTCAACACTTCAGATCCTACTAGGGTCTGAGCACAATTAAATACAATGGAGGATAAGAGTGCTTTGCAACTCATTGGAGCAGCCTTTGTTTGAAAGGCACAGAGGATGAGCATCCACTCTTTTTGTTTTAAGTTCCATGAGATCATGGTCCTTTTCATTTTCACCTCTCTATCCTATGTGCTGAAAGACTAGAAGTGATTGGAAATGTAGGGCATTCTAAACATTCCTATATACGTTTTTATTCTGATGAAAGTAAGGTTGGCTGGTCTCACGGTTTCTTTGTATTTTCTTTTTTTTTTTTTTTTTTTTTTTTTTTTGAATATAGTTTTCTCAGTGTATTTTAAGCAAATGTATTGAAGGATTACCAGAGTGAACATTGACTTTCAAGCAGTTCACATGACTCCTGGAAAGCATCTTTGTAGGTGTAGGTAAAGAGGGAACTTAAGAGTACAGATCTGAATATTATCTCAAGAAAAATAAGCTCACTTTCGATGAAGGAATAAGTTTGAGAGAAATTAGGCACAGATGATACTCTATCACTGTGAGGTAATTTTTTTATTTAATAAATTAGTTTTCCTACAAGTTGGAGCATTTTTCATGGAGAGGGGCTGTTGGTGACAATTTCTAAAGTGCTGCAACATTTTACTAATTTAAAAAAGTCTGCCTCAGATCGATTGCGACCTTATCAATAGGATAGTCTCATTCATCTCCCAAGCAGGCTGCTGTCACATGGAATGGTAGCAGCTTTAAGCTGCAGTTGCTTCTTTCAGAAGATTCAACACTTGGTAATGCTTTCAAATGAGCTTTGGAGGAGGAGAAGCACCATTGGTAGTTTCCTTAAAGAAAATGGTATTCTCTATTAAATTTCTAAATTGCAAGTGTAGCTTGCTGAACCTTAAATTCCATGAAAAGTAGAACATTTCCTTAAGGATAATTCAGAAAAATATGGTAGATTTCTGTTAAGTACAACTTTCTACATGATATTTGATACTATCAACAGCATATTTCAAATAGTTTTCCTAGTTGTAGTATAGCACAGTTTGTAACAGTGGCTGTTTGGCACTCTGCAGTAGCTAACTGTTTTCAGTTTCTTACAATTTGTCCAAGGCTTTGTGATGAATTTTTTCAGAGGAGATATATATTTCAGGTTTGCCTTCTAATACATTTGTGTTCAAGCAGTACACATAGAATGGCAGAATGGCTGAGGCTCTGTCCTCTTTGCGTCCTCCCTTCAGGTACATTTATGCACATTGATAAGACCCTCCCTTCCATTCAACAGCTTTCAAGAATTAAGTTTGGTTGTATTGTCTATGTTAAGCATTGCTAACATAATTTCATTGAGTACCTGTGATATCTTTGAAACGGCATGAAGTGTGAAGGCAGTTTGTTCTTCCTGTACAAATTCATCCACATGCAGTTACATTATAAACTTGAAAAGAAAACTGTGTGTATTCAGACAAGACTTAAGGACAGCTAAAACAGTATTTGGCCCGTATTCTGTATTCCTTCCTACCTCTTCATATCATTTGCCATCAGAGAGGGAACTTTTTGTGGCACAAGGCCTCAGGGGCTCTTAGATGCTAAAGACAGTTGGAAAGTAAGCAGTCATTTGCTCAGTGGGGGGAATCAGAGAACAAAATCTTTCCCATGTACCTCACACTCCTCCATCCAGCATTTTGGATCCTGGCAAGCTGAAAGGAAGGCAATTATCAGGATTGAGGAGGAAGAACAGAGACTGAAATGAGAAGTTATGCAAGGCGTTCAAACAAAGGTGGGAAGGAGAGTGCATAGAAGGTGAGTGCTGGAAGTGGGAGGAGGGTGAAATCAAAGCAAAGAGGAGAGATGATAACTGTGAAGTAGAAGGCAACAGTTTGAAGGTATGGGAAAAGAGAAAAGAGATTTTCAAAGTCTGGAGGAGAATAGGGTAGAAAATGGTGAGAGATAAGACTACATGAGCTGGAAACAACATGAAGAAGCAGGGACTGGGACAAAGGAGTATGCTCAGTTTATCCTGTTCCTCTGGAATGCAGAGATTTTGTGTCAGTTCCTGTCTCAAGAAGGAGAAACAGAATTCTGCATGTTTATATTCGACTTTTTTTTTACTTTTGTAGTTCATAAGGCTTTCTTAGTTCATAAGAGTCGTAAGAGGACTATCTTATTTAACATCAAGATACCAAGCACTTATTACAATCAAATACTCACTCGTGAAAAATATTCTGAATTGTTAGTTGCCTGATTATTTTGTGCATACTATGCAATAGATTTTAGATGTTTAACTGCATAATTCCTTTTTTCCTCTCCTTTGAATGCAGTGTTTTCTGAGGAGACGTTGGAGTTGCAATGAGATTGCTGCCAGTAGTGCTTCTGCTCCTTCAATTGCAGAAGTTAAAAAACATGTTTTTATTGTTTGAACTGGAGACTGTAAAAGAAAGTACAATGTCATGTTAAGACAGATGAATGCTCTTCCAGAGAAGTGAATTGCTGCATGCCTCTCTGCCAGAGAGTTCTTATGTGATGCTGGGAAGGGTGAGGTGTCTATACAGGCCTCTCTGTGCCGGTGCACTGACGCGCTGAATTTAGAATGCACAGGTGAAGTCAGGGTGCTCCTTGAAGTTTGGTGGAACCTTCTATCATCAGGCATTTCAGCATGACTTGATAGTTTTAACTCTCTGGCTGTTCATTGGCTTTAATCTGCATCTTGGTTCCCTGTGTAGTTATGGACCTACCATCAGATCGTCATTTCTTACAGTTTCCCTGGGCGTTGAGCATAAAAGGTATGCATTTTGGGTTTAGTCTGTTCTGCACATTCAGTGTGGCAGGGATTCGTTGGGATCTCATACTTAGATACCATTCTGTCATCATCACAAGGTGGCACGAAGGATAAAGTTAAGGTCAGCAGCTAACCTCAGTACAAGTTTTGACTAAGCGTCGAGTATTTGGATTTACAGTTTTCCTTATCATTCCATATTTGTACATCTGTTTCCCTTCTTTCTTACAAGCATTTATTTTTTAAAATTCTTTTGCTAATTTCAGCTAAATCTCAGTTGTATTAAAGTTCCAATAAATTTCATTTCTAGGTAAAAGAAGCTGGTAGTGCCCTCTGCACAATATGTCCAAAATGTCACATGTCAGTTCTTGTTAGATGTCAAAAGATCCAGATTAGAATGAGCTGCTGTGAATTCCCAAATTATAAGAGTGTATGCTGTATAGATGTCATTGTGCCTCACCCTCTGTCAGGGTTCCATTTCCAGTTGAGTTCTTCAGTCTTTGACGCTTTATATTTCCTATGTGAATTCTCTGCTCCATAAAGTTAGAGCCTTTTCTCTACAGACATAGCATACTGCAATTAGAAACTCAATCAGCAACAAAACAAATCCTTTGGAAACTAGGCTTCCTTCATTCACAGGAAGATATAGCTAGCTGTTTTGCTTTCCCCTTTTTAATTTTAATTAACATAATATTAAAATAGTTTGGGATAAATGTTCAAAGCCTTCTGTAGCAAGGAGGTTGTACTACGGTAGGAGTCCCTGTTGTGCACGCTGTGACCAAAGCCCTGTGGCTCACGTAGTCACGTGCATCCCATGTGCAGTGTAGGACTGCTGAAAGCTGGATCTGAGCCCATGTCTGTCCAGTCTTCTTCTTCATCTAAATGATGGCAAATTTCTCTTTCTTTTGCTGTGACCTCAGGCTGTACTGGCTGAATTTGGAGGCTAAATACTAGTGTATTTGGACCAGTTTGTTACCAAAATAAAGAAACATGGTATGTTGGAAAGCATTTATCTCTGTTTATTGAAACAATTTACTGAATTTGTTACTCTGTGTGTACCTTCAGTGCTCGGGGAATTGTGATACTGTTAGGCACCTTCACCCTGGGCTTCTGGAGTCTGGTCCTTAATCTCCAGTGTTACTGTGCTGGCTGGCACAGCACCATGAGGGATGGTAGAACTTCTAGCAGCAAACAGGGAGTCCCCTGTATAAGGCATTGCTTAAAAGTAGAACAAGAAGGTTCCTGAACTTCTTGCCTTTTCATTTGGGGAGCTTTTTTTTTTTTTTTTNTAAATTGAAGTACGTGCTAGTCCTTATGGTTTAAAATATTTAAGACATCCAGTTCCAGTCTGCCCTTGAACTTCATTTCTTCTGGCAAGAAATCTGTTCCACTCAGACAACAAAAGTAGCAGAGATGTAAACGACTTCAGAGCTCCTCCTTTATTAATAAAATAAGTAATAAAAACTTAATTATTGACGTTTCACATATTCTTCCACTCTCAAGTGTGCCTGAATATCTGCAAATAGATACTTGTAAGAGAAATTCCTCTTACATGAAATCTTTCTTACTTGCTTGTTTAAAAAAAAGGAAAAAAGCAGTAAAAGGAAGGTAATGGTTTTCTGTTCTCAAAGAACATGAAAGAAACATTATGTCTGCATAGGTGGAAAGATAGAGAGATGATAACCTAAGTCTCATTGCTAGAGAAGATAGCGTGCGAGATTGAAAGCAAAATGAGACAAAATTGGTCAGTGAATCTTGAAATCAAACAAGAAGTGTGAATTAGACATGCTCTATCTTTAGGACAGAAAAGGAAATTGAGATTGTATGTCACAGAGTCTTAATGATTTTCTTGAATGTCCTATTAGTACTTATAATATTAAAAATGCACACCCGCATAATTGACCCAATTTAATACTGTTTGTCACATTATTTTTCTGTTTTAGAGTGATGGATAACATTGCAAAAAGTCAAAGTGGCGTGTTACAACAGTCCTTAATTTTTTTTTCTTGTGTAAAATTGTAATAGCTACATTATATGTGACCAGATGTATTGAAATTGTGGGTGAAAACGCTAGCAAAAAATGTGTTACCAGAGTTGGAAACGAGATGGTGAGAAGTGAGGTGGAATTCTCAACCACATTGCCCAGAGCCAGCAATAAAACTTGCTTTATGCCTCTGACTTCCTGCATGGGTAGTCCTGTGTGCTAGCAGTATCATCACTATGCTGCTTGCTGCTAGGCCAAGGTCCTGGTACTAGGACCTTTGTACTAGACTGGCTCTTCCTGCTGTAGAATGTGACCTCAGAAACAGTCAGTTATTCAAATATATATGTTTGTTGTATAGAAAAGGCAACAATTTTGAAGCTCATTATTGCAATTCAAACATCACCTCTATTAATATATTGCATCTGAAATTGCAGACAGCATGATAATCAACCAGCATTCCTTTATTTACACATGGTGATTGTCACAGATAATGATTCATGTATCACCACGGTGTGTAGAAAGTAGCTTACAATTACTCGTTGCTGGTATTCTAATTATTTTCTAAGCATTCTATGTATTTACATCAGTACATACAAAATCACGTTTATAAGCTGTAAAGCTTCTCATAAAGGTTCTCAAAAGAGGAGTTTTGTATTTGGCAAAGTCTGATAGTGAACATTTCTATTGAAAAATATTCAATTACATCTCCAGAATAGTGAAAGAGGAACTTCTTTGGCAATTGTGTTTAAATTATCTTGGGGTCTTGCGCCAGTTTTACACCAACTGATGACTTCAGCCACATCACATTAGAATATCTGATAAACTTATTGAGAAATATTTTTCTTCATACAAAGATGCTGTATTCTGGAAGGTAATTAAGGTCCATGTTCATGCTGGACTTCCAATGTTAGGCTTTGTTAACTTCTACCAAATTTAATCTACTACTTCAGTGCCAGTAAGTGTGAGCTGCAATCCTCTGTGACAAGATGCAAAGTAGGTTTTATGACACATGGTTTAGGTGCAGCTGTGTTGTAGGTGGTGGGAAGTTGTCGCAGTTGATGGGTTCATACAGCAGCATTAGTTGTACTGGTATTATCTGTGAGTTTCTTTGTATATACCTGTGCTTTTTTTTCCCTCCTGTCTCAGGAAGGTGCTTAGGAGAAAAGAATGAACGAGCCCTTTCACCTTCATTTTGCTACTTACTTTGGAGTAAAAGCTGTGGGCTAAGATTAATAACAGTAAATTGAATATTTAAATTATTTTAGGATAGGGAGCATCTATTTCTATGTGCTTTGTCAGAGAGATATTGTTTATTCTGTGCTAAAATAGCCAAGTTATTTAAAATAAGGTCTGCACTTTCTGCAGGCTGAGCCTTCATGAGACATTCACAGAATACCACTCATGTGCATCATTTTAAAGGTATTGAGAAGGAAACTCAAAATCAGTTTAGTCATTATGGTTTTCTGTTCCTTTGATATTTCTATGTTACAGAATATTGGTTTTAGAAAACAATTTATTTTTCAGGCAGCACTACCAGTGAGGCACGGTTTCCTATGGATTTGTATTTGTGGGCTGAACTCATGTTGAGCCCCTGATGTCTAAAAACAAGGTTGAGCTCACAGTGCAACTGTTTCCACCACGTGAATGTTGCCAGGTCCTCAGAAAACAGGTCTGGAAAGCCTCATAAGAAGTTGATATCTCTGAGACTTCTCCACCAGTTTTGTTTGGAATTGAGCAACAATTCCTGTTCAAATGAGGCGCTGATTTTGTTTGTTTGTGGAGATTCAAGAAAAGACAATCATGGACACACAGGCCACGAGTGTGCTTCGTTTACCCTCCATTTCCTCAGGGCTCTAGGCCAAAAACTCAGTCCCAGTTGCTGGCACTTACATCCTGCTGCTGAGTGGGCATGCTGACTGTACACGTGGGCATGCAGGCCACTGTAGAGACTTATGAAGTCTGGAAATCAGCACAGTAAATTTCCTGCAGTGACGTGACTAAATATGGAAAGTAGTATGTCATGGTGATCTTCATATGCTATAATCTTCCTCTTTTGTTCTAGCAAATGAATTCTGTAGCCAGCTCTGCAAATCAATTTACTTTCAGATTTCAAAAATTGATTTTTGGAACTGAATAGCATTTAGTGGCATTCAGATTGTGATACACAACTATTACAGAGAAGGAACAATACCCAGTGTTAACAGAGTTGAAATTAAAAATCCTTTTAAAAAACTTCAGGAATGAAATATTCAGCAAAAATGCATGTTGATGTGTTTGATTTTTTTGTATTTTGCATTGTAAGAACATAAAGGGAATGAGCAAATAGATTGTTACTTATTGTGATCCTCTTTAGAGTTTCTTTCAATGAATTTCGAATTCCTTGTTTTTTTCTGCACAAGTTATGTTAATCATTTTAAAATAAGCATTTCAGTGAAATGCCATGAGGTACATGTGCAGATTGATCACAGATTATATGTAATTTCAAAATCATAAGCTAATGCATTGCACATAGTTTTCTTTAGAACTGTATTTTCTACATAGAGATATTCAAAAAATCTTATTTAGTAAAATACTGCTTTCTTAGATGAGATCAGTAGTAACATCATCTGTCTTTTTGGTTCTCAAAGCAGATAAAGCGATGTCTGAAATGATAACATATTGTGTTAATGCACTTCAAGGCATTAATTAAATTAATCTGCTGCTGCTGTCATAAACAAAGGGCAGAAGAATAGAAATAAACTCATGTTTCATACAGTATTGGGTTCTTTGTCTTTCATTTTTATATTTAGAGTTTAATTTTGTAGATCGCTTCTGCTATAAGTAGCCTCACTGAAGTATATTATGTTCTCTGTGCAAAAAAAGATGATCTCTTATGTGTTGATTTAAATACATGTTGTATGTAGAACCTCTCCAAATTATTAATTGTGTTTAGAATCATGACCTTAATTGGATTTTTTTTTTTTTTTTTGAGGAGAATGGATGAAAACATAGAGGTCAGCATTGGTTACTGAACAAATTTGCATTGTTGCTCAATAGCCTGCACTTTTGTCATTTTACTCTTGTCAGAACTATGAGGAAAGAACATACACTATTTGATAACTGGATGGCCCTTGATTTAGAAGGTTTGGTATTTTATCCTGTGTGTTTTAGTTGAGTAAACAATGGTATAAATCAGCTGAAAATGAAATAACTACTCATTTTTCAATCCACACTTTGACAGAGAATTTCTTCAAATAATGCATAATAATTAACTTGTAAGAACTGTTGTGCGTTTCTAAATTAGGACTGCAACTGCAAAATCTTACTGAGATTAAGCATCTGATTAAGTGCATGCTAAATAAACTTCAGATAAACACATTTTATTTGATCTCTGTGGGAATAAATCAAGCGATGGAACAAGAAATAGTGACATAATACTGAAACAGCATGAAAAATATGATTGTTGATCAATAAAAGAACCTCATGCGGTGAAAATGTTATTGCAAATGGCAGTAGAGAAAGAACTTCTGACTGGATTCCTATTCACAGGATAACTTTATTTTATTTCTTAATTCAAAACCAATGAATAAAAGTGAATTATCTTGCAAGTCAGTACTGGTCTCATCAGTTCTCTTTTCCATATGAGTATTAACACTCGTTTTTAGTAACATTCCATAATTTGAGACACAGCAAGAAAAACTTGACTGCAAAAAAGACAATAAGCTTATTTTACTTTTCAACAAGTGCATTGTTTTACCTCAATAACGTAGAATTTCCTTTGGAACTGGATTTTCAGATAAGGGGTTCAGTCTTAGAGTTTCAGAAATAGCTGATCTCCATGATACCATTTTTCTCAAGCCTACAGGAATTGTACAAGTTTATGCCCCTGGTTATTAACATCTTACCAACTACCTTTTTCTACACACTCTCATTTGTGTCGGTGTCTCTAGGGAGAACCACGGCTGTACAGAAGGAGGACAGGGTCAGTTATTGTGTGAATTGTATTGATGCCAAATGTCCCGTAGCTGGTCTGTGTGTCTTGCATGGCTTCCTGAGCTAACATGTCCATCTGCTCTTGGGGCCAAGACCCTTGGAGTGGGGTGAGCAGAGACACATCAAGGCAAGGAAGAATGGATGGGGAGGACAATTCTCTTCCAGCCCAGTCCTGGAGAGTACAGCTTTTCAGTCTTCAGGTTTAGCCTGAACCTGGCCTGATAGACAGGATGACGTCCAGAGAGTGCCACAGTGCTCCAGAACAATGCCACAGCTGGAGCAAGATGTGGATTTCTGAACTGCCTTGTCTCCAGTGGACTAAATTCAAGTTATTTTCTCATTTCACTCTTTTGTTGCACTGGTAAATATCACTGTTCGTAGCAACAGAAGCAGTAAGTGTGCACAGTCAATGCTGAAGGCAAGAAATATTTCTCCTTTATTTAAAATCCCTGCTGAAAGTGGCCAAGAGTGTAGAAGCAGTGCGTGGAGTTCAATTTAACATTAATTATTCTTGTGCTACTTAGTGCCCACAGATACTTCAAATGCACAGCAAGAGGGACTGTGAAAATACGAGGAAGTCTTTAAATTATACAGGTTTAAAAGTGAAACATATGGCTATTTTCTGTAAGATATGTTACTTGTAATACAGTGCATGGGTGTCCATATGGAAAGAATTGCACCGCCAGTGCCATAGAGATTAAACTAATATATCACTACTAAGAAGATATAAAAATGTGTCTTCGTCACTTGCTGATTATCGTTGTTGGTAACGGAAGTTCTTTTGTTTATTTTTTTAAAGCTGCAGGGTAGATAGAGCAGATTATTTGTAAGGTATATATTATAAAATTGTAAAATATAGCCACATGGTAGTGGGATAGATCCATAAGCTGAATCTAATTCAACCTACTGCACTTCTGTAACAGTGTACTTACTGTATTCTGCATTAAAAAATAAATCTGTTCATATTATAACAAAGCGAATCATGCTGTAGTGATGCCATCGTACTCCACTGCTATATTTCTTAGGCTTCTCTCGAAGTTCTTTCATTTATTCTGTACTTTCATGCAGAGGGATTCAGTAGGGAATTTGTGTGCTCTCCTGTTTTCGTAACTGGCAAACAACCCATCCTCTCATGTAACATTTTTCTCCACCTTATTTTCTTCCTTACTTGTCCAGACTATACTCATCTTTCTTGCTCATTTCTGTTAATAACAGCCAGAGCAGGAGAGTTTTCTGCTGCATGAACTTGAGTGATTAGGAGGAAATATACAGACTTCCCTGACATCACGTTGTGTCAGGAACATGAGCAATTCCCCACCGTGTCTCATCCAGGATTTGAGTTAACAGTTTGGAAGGCTAAAACTTCTGCTGTTACATATTTGATCCATCACTGATAGTAGGTGCTTCAGAGGGACGTGGTATTTAGGCACAACACATTAATTCTTACCCGTGCCTAGGATAGATGCTCACCAACTCAGGCACTTGCCTGCCTGATGAATTCACAGTTGGACTGATTTAGACAGCATTCACTTTTCTTCCTTCTCACGTTTTTAAGAGAGATGTTTGTGATGGTGGCAAAATCAAAATTGGTGGCAGAGTTTTGTAGCACTTTATCACAGACATCTATCAGATTTTTTGTTAGCCACCTCAAGATTTTCAGTAATGAAAGTCATGTTAAAGGAAAGCCATCTTGGGAAGAAACACTTAGAGGATTTTCTCGAAGGTATATTTAAGGGTATTTTTGCAGGTGAGGCTTATAAAATGTAATAATATTACAGGCAGGTGATGTTAATATCTGTGCCCAGCATAGGACAGCTAAGAGCTGAGCACTTCGCTGTTCATGTATTAGGAACATGTATTGCACGTTCCTTCTTTTTTTTAAAACCTCTGTAAATGGATTATGTATTCTTCTGAGATGTTCATCTGCAGCAAGCTTCTAGATAATGCCTACCTGTAGCAATTAAAGAAAAAACATGCTTTCATGGCAAGCTAGTGAAATGCTAGTCAAGCAAGGTTAGCTTTCTTGCTAGCCAGTGGCTCAGATGAAGTCTACACTAAGATAAATGACAGCGTGAAGTATAACAAGTTCTGTGACAAAACAGAAATATATTTACTGAAAAAAGAGGACAAATATGCTAAGCAGATTTGAATCTGAAGTGATAAAATCTCTGTAAATGAGTTTAATGTAAAACACAGACTGGGCAATGATTCTACAGACGTATTCTAAATTAGGTGATTGTAAGCAAGCACGTTTATTTGCTTTATTAAAACCCTATATTAGATAAAGTTTAAACCTAAAACTTTTTATTACAGATTATTTAGCATTCATCACTAGCAAGTATCAAATTTTACTGCTGTGGGTTTTGCTAAAGGAAAACGTACAAATTGCATTCATAAAAACAACAAAAAGTATGGCATGACTATGTTATCTAATACAAATAACAACAATTTTCTTAAAAGATATGTAAGTAATTGTTCAAGTTTTTTATATTTGCCTTCAATTTTTAGGCCATTAGCATGGGATTTGTCTAACCTTGGTTGGCCATGAATCTAAGCCATCTGTACCTTTTCACTGAGTAGAAGCTCACCTCTGTCCCCCAGAGGATTCATCTCATTCAGGCATTCCCAGAAGTACTCCTACACTGAGCTGGGCGCAGAGCTTAGTTAGATGGACAGTAAAGACAACACTTCCATGACTGAAATGAGATTAGTCTATCCTTGACTTTCTTTCCTGTTTTTAAAAAAAATAATTTGTGTACTTTTAAAGACAGAATAAGATATGGTGGCAAACAGTTAATCAAACAGTTCATAAAGAGTTTGTGTGAAAAGTGGTTGATGATATCATCATCAAATATTGTCCTAACTTTGATATTTATTATTATAAAAAGCATTTAATGTTAAGCCTAATCAAGCAGTCAGCTGTCTGATAATTTGAAAATAGTTTGGCCATTGGCAAAGAATATCAGGACAATTATGAGAATACAAATTTACTTCATGAAAAATCATTTTAAACACCGGATGCTTTTTCTCACTATTAAATATTGCAGATGTATTTTTCTGTATCACATTAAATTACCAAATCAACACATACTATCTTATTTTACAGACCTATTTTAGTGCACTACAGTCAGAACTATCTTTCAGAAATTTTAACTACCATTTTTTCTTTCGTCCTACTGAATTGAAACGCAATTGAGAGGTACCTGGTTCAATTTGGAACACATTTTTAAATTCCTCTAGATGCTTGGGTTTTAAGCTTCTGCAGCCACTAACTTTAGTTGTGCATTTACTATGACATATGTCTTAGTGAGAAGGGTAAAGTTTGGATGCTAAAAATTAGGCCAGCAGAGACTAAGTGAACTGCAATCATGATGATCTCAGGTGTCGAGGGAGGGATTCAGACGTGCATCCCACTAATAAGATCTTGTCTGATTCATCTGGGAGGATTGGGGTCAGAAAGGCAAAAAGACATTTAAAGTTTTTTAGCAAGAATCGTGGAATTGCACTCTGAGTGCTAGCAAACTGCCGGAAGAAGAGAAAGATAGCTGTGGAATCATAAAGAAACAGCAGAAATGCAAGCAGTCTGGTGGAAAGACAATACAAGAAGCAGAAGAGTCACATGCGGATGTGCCAGCTGCAAGGCGTTGGGTTAGTGTCTGCTTTAGGATTCTTGCTCCCCTGGCCACTAACAGGAGTTGTGCCTGCCTTTTGGAATTGCCTTCTGTATTCTAGTGTTTGCACATTCCCTTAAGATCTAGACTGAATAAAATTAGGGATCATAAGGATAGAAAGTTGTTCAAGCATGTTCGTGCAGACTTGTATGGTGGAGATGGGACTGACCTGTTTGTGAGACACCAGGGTAAAGCTGTGTGACGTCAGGCAGAGGAGGGCACTGTCACTTCTCTGCTGTGCAGGCTTGCTCCCAGGCCTGAGGGTGTGGAGGACCAGCCCTACACCTGTCTATTTGTCCATGCCTCTCAAGTCTGCCATGGTTGAGCTGATGTGAAAGTTTCCTTAAAAGTCTGCAGTGTTATTCTGTGGCAAGGAGGAAATGAATCACAATGCCTTTTTGCTACTGGTCATTGCTATTGTAAGGCTGACTTTGAAATGTATGTGATAGAGAAATTCCCAGACAAGCGCTAATAAGTAAAGGGAATACTGCACAAAAGTATTTTTTAGTATCTTCTACAAGTTTCCATTCTGAGAAGTGATTTTTTAAAATGTAATGGTAGCACTCTACTTTTATTATATTGCATTGCTACCTGGACCAGATCTGCTCTGTTCACAACAAGGAGTTTGGGATTTTCTTTCCTTTCTCCTATTTCTGTTGGTCCTAGAAACTCCTTTGGCACATGACAATTAATCTCAGTTCTACTGCACCTCCCTGAAAATGCTGGCTACACCATGTGTGTCCCCCCTATTGGCAGAGGGTGGCCCAAGTGGAAGCCAGGGCTGATTTCAGTTTGGAAGGAATGTAACTACCTCTGTATGCTGCTTTGCTTCTTTGTCTTGTGATTTGAATCTTGCCCATATGAGACATCACACTGTTTTAATTAAAATGTTTTTAACTCAGTATAGTTAAATTTGTTCAAACTCCTTATACGGAAGCACTTAAACCTGCTTAACCTTTGCTAGAATTGGTTTAGCTAACATTGATAAATTGCTGAAGTAAGCTAAATCAATTTAAGTGAGGTCTTAGCTGGGGTAAGTGCATTTACATTAGATGTTTGCACCAGTTTAACTGGATTTAAAATCAATCAGTTTAGTTAAATCAATGCATTTTTCCTTGTATAGTCATGACCTTAGTTAAATAATTTTGTTGTGTGAAGCATGGATCCTACCAAAAAAAAAAAAAACCTAACCCTTTTCTGAAATACTTATTTTTGTTACTAAGTAAATTGACTGAAGGCTGTAAATCATGATGAAGATTCCTTGGTGGTTCATTATAACATGATGTTTTTATTTTGAAAGGAGGAACCTGTTCACCCTTTTGGAGTCCAGAGATCTAGAATCTCTGTCAGCTGACCCTGTATCTTTTGTCAGTGTTTCAGTTACGATGATGTGAACTAAGTGAGAAATCATTTCTCACTTCACTAACTATACTTCTAGAAATGTGCAGTGTTTCTAGAATTATTTCACCAAAAGAAGCTGTTTAAGTTATTAAAGAAAATTGACCTCTGTTCACTGTTAATCTCACTGTGGATTTAACTGATAGCAGTGGCACAGTGCAGGTGTATAACGCAAAATTATTTATTCTTTTAAGTAAAAATACTGAAAATCCTTCCGGAAAACGGGTTGTTGGAATTTATGTTGAAAAGTGTCAACTGCTTTCTGATCCAGTGCATTCTTATGGAAAGATCTTGAGAGCTGACATCTGATCCCCTAATGTCTTTCCACATCCAAAAAAGTCTTAAATATCTGAGGAGATAAAAACCAATAGCCTAAGTAGGTGTTGTTCTTTCATGAGGTGTGCTATCTAATGTTGCTGTGCATCTTGGGACATCTGGAATTTTTCAGGTTTTTAAATGTACTTGCATTAAAACCGCACAGAGATTTGACAGAAAAAGCTGAAATAAAAGTAAAGTTACATATAAAATAATTTGAGTAAGATTTTGGGAACCTATATTCAGCATTACTCTGTAATCCAAAAGTAAAAGATTGTACACAACCGTAAAAAAGAACATTCAATTTTAGTTATTTTTCATTCTTATATCCCCTAAGATTTTGCTCTTTCAAGTCAGAGGCTTAATAAATCCCAGAAAATTTAAGTTTTTACAGTAACAATTTTTATATAATTTGTATAATGCAACTTTATATGTTACCAGTCACCTACCTTTAACACACATCAGTATTACAGAGTAAAATTAGTCTTAGGTGTCATTCCCCAGTTAATTTGTGTCAGCTTTTACCTTGTGTCATACATTGGAAGATACTTGAAAATTGTTTGTCACTGAAATTGTCATGGCTGAGTAATAAAACCTTACATTTGTCATCTTTTATTCCACAGAGAAACAAATAGGCAGGGATCCTTTCTTAGACATAGGTTCCCAAGGGAAAGTAATAGTAATTATGGCATAGTGTGGCTCTTTGGAAACAGCATTTCCAAGAGAATAGAGGACTTCTATTAGTCCATGCAAATAGGTCTGATCTCTCATAATACCCCTAGGATTCCTCTGTTTTTATGGGTGACCCCCATGGTTTAATTCATATAAGGTAAAATGCTAAAGCCTTCACAATTGAAATACACCACGGACCCTGTGCAGAGATTAGAGTTTGTCACTTGTTTTTCTCATCTCATGAAGTACTATCTGCAGAACTGAAAAATCAGATGGACTTAAAATTTTATTTTATCATTCTAAAGCGAGATCTGCTGTCTACCTGAGAAAAAGTATGTCATTTTCCTGAAATAAAAGCTTTTCTTTGCTTTTGTAGGTTTCAAAATAAAGCTATAATACTGTAATCTCATAAGCCTTTTTGCCAAATTATTGCCCTCTCCCAACTGTCTATTAGTGAGATTAAGTTTCCAGTCTTTAACTCTTCCTAATGGGCTCTGGATATTCTGCAGTCCATGCTGGGCACTGGGCTCTTGCCCAGAAAAACTTGAAATCTGAGCTGTTACATGAGTGATCCGTATCTTTTCATTTTCAGCAGAGGCAGTTTGTCAGGATTTCTGTTTTCATAACAAAGTTTATGAGAAATCTGCAGTGCTTGTAATGTATTTGTGCTGATTTCTGTACTCTGTGCTCTTTTAGTACCACATGGCTGAAATAGCATTGAAAATGTTCCAGTGAAATTTGCAGCTGCATGTATATTCACAGCACAATTGAAAAAAAAAAAAAGAAAAAGAAAAGACCCCATACTCATCAAGTTTGACCCCAGACATGGTTACTGTCTGATTCTTAACTTTTAATGTAGATTTTTGCAGTTTGATGTGAAGGTATAGCAGACAATTTGGCATTGTGGCACAGGCTGGCATGTTTATGAGTTATTTTCTAG
Source organism: Penelope pileata (assembly GCA_013396635.1). NCBI lineage: Eukaryota > Metazoa > Chordata > Aves > Galliformes > Cracidae > Penelope > Penelope pileata. The sequence goes on from WBMW01000237.1 coordinate 306,260, forward strand.
GCTGTTTCAATCAGCTTCAACCAAATACTCATTGTATGTATGTGAATGTTTTCATATAGCTCAGGAGTGCTCTCCCTATACATCTGTCTTATTATATCTAATTACAATAAAGTGTTGTCTCAACGTTCTGTTTTTGTTTACTACAGAGACTTAAAGGGATTTGAAGGCAGATCGTTTAGCTGCTCATTTGTTTGCAACTGTTTAAGCTGTTAGTAATTCATGACTGTTTTGGGAAGAACTCCCAGGACAGAATACACAAAATTTTAGACACACAAAATTGATGTGTGTAAGAGTTAAGAGTGACAGAATATTTAAACATCTCTCGGAATCTCTTTCTTCCCCCAAAAGAAATAGAAGGATCCGTTTCTTGGGTACAATGTACCAGAATTGGTTATTATGTCCTTTCAGTCATCAGAGTGCTCGATATTGACGGTTGGGTTTCTTTTTGCTGTTGATATGGTAAGATCCTTTGAGGGACTGCAGAGAGAGAGAGAGGTAGAGGGAGCTTTCACCTTTCATTGCCCGATATTCGTTGGCCTCCGTTGAGTGACCTGTGGATATACAAACCATGAAAGACTCTGTTTGACAAAGCAATGTTTGAATTATTTGGTCCTTTATAACTAACGATATTCTATACTTCCCTATATAAATGTAGGCACTTGCCAAATAAAGTAAGTTTTGGAGGAAATTGGTTTAGAATAGATGATACCTAAAAATGTGATGCTTTAAGAAAACATCTATAAACTGTTGGAATAATTAATGTAACTATAATTGGGTATGCAACTGACTGAAATGTGAAGACACTCATCTTAGAACTGGGAAAAGACTGATTTCTATTCTCTTTGTAAGAAGTAATTCTAGATCAACAGTAAACCTGCTAATGAAAAGCAGTCCTTTTTCTGAAAGCGTGAACTGTCCGTCTGGCTGCTGTCAACTTGTTGTAATGCCACTGATCAGAAAAGCTGCAATCGTTTTAAAGGCTTTTGACCTAAGTTTGTTTTTTAACATTAACATTTACTGGAGAAATAAAATTGCTCTGCACTTAAAGACAATGCCTGTGTCTTACAGGTGAAATGCAATTTTAGTGTTATTGTTTAGAAAATAAATCTCTATTGAAAATGAAATCAAGTTCCTGCTTGCCAAATCAAATCATAAAACAAAACTGTCTTACATAAATACAGCATAAAAAAAGTTTTAGAGCTGTGAGTGGAACGGATTGCTACTGTATACTCACTTCACTGCAAAGCTAGTCAAGAGATTCGGTTTCATTTCCCTTTTTAATCTCAGTAAAAGCTATTCCTGAGAGTTTGAACATGCACCATAGGTGTCCTATTTTCCCATTATTTGTCTCTACATGCTTCTTCTCTTCGTGAGACTTTATGATACAACCAGGTTTCCTACACCAGTGGTCAAAGAGAAACAATATATTCTCACAGTTATTATTATTTAGAATCTCTTTTGTTATGGATGAGAGTATGTCCAAAGGCTGCCTTTCCCAGGACAATGCTAATGTTTTTAAATGGCCTCTGCAGGCAACCGGAACTTCAGATCTCTGAGAGTGACACATGCAACCCTGAAATACTTTCTTTTTTGCACTTAAATGCCAAAGAAGGTCGGGGGGGGAATAAAACCTAGGTAGAAAAAGTATAATTTATGCTACTGCGTGGGAAGAGTGGTAGTGCTTGCAGAACAAGTGCTGAGCTTTGAATTAAAAAACAGTATTTTATTATTCCTGTCTTCCCTTTCAGCCATTCTACAGCAAAACTTGGAGTGGCAATGTATTGATTCTGAACATGCAGAATCTGTTAAAGAGAATCGTTAAAAACAATGAACCATGCATAATAACCCCCTATAATTAATGTCAATTAAATTTGATTTTATATTTGTATCACATACAGAAAAGGCAGCATGTCAAAAGGCTAAATAAACTGGAAAAAATAATCAGAAAATCCATGCTTTCTTCCTGTCCCCCTCTTAAGATTTCTTTATGTCTTAGAAATCACATTTAGTCTGTTGTGTTCTGCTTTCCTATCTGATAAAAATACCTTTTCTGAAAAGATTTTGAGATGGTATATGTGCTGCCTACAATACCAGTGCTGCAGGTAAGCGTTTATTCAAGCACATCCTATTCTAATTACATGTTTATGTTGGAATACTGTTTCAAGACCCTTCTCAAATCTGAAATACCATTTTCATGTGTCACCAGTAACTGTTCCTAGCACAGCCGTAGTCAAATGCTTTGGTAGTGAAATACAGCACATGAGCTGAAGACTGCTATCAGCTGCTGTAATGTAAACACAGAATTTAGATATGAGTTTGTTGTTATCCTTGTTTCTGTTTTCTGTGAGGAAATTGGTACACCAAAGGAAATGCTGGGAATGAGAGAGCTGACAAAATAGCACAAAGTTGCTCTAGGGTTAGCTGTGCCTAGGAAGACTTTCAAGTCTTCTGAGTATCCAGACTTCTTCATATCATTAAAAGTGAAGAATAGACACCAAGGTTTTCCCATATCCTGTGACACATGATACTAGTAGCACTGCATATATTGTAGAAAGACACCCGTTTAAACTCTTCAGTTAACTTTGAAAAGCAGTGAAGTTTTTGAAGAAGGGAACGGATGCGCTGTACAAAGTCTTGAGGAAGATGGCCCTTGATAGGGGGAAAATTCACTTCGAATTATTATTTTTTTCAAACCTTTTCTAATATACACATTTCATTTACTAGTATAGCAAAACAGTCAGATAAATTGACATTTCTTCCCATGAAGAAGTGAACAATAGTTTCTAAATTGTGTAAAAGAAGCATTCAGTTGGTCCTCTTAGGTGAAAAAAAATGAATGAATACCACAAATGAATCACATGTGGTTTTTATTCTTCCTGGCAGAGAAGTTCCAAGAGCTCTTTAGACAAACTAAAGAAGACCTGATCCCATTCTTTTCAAAAATATCAGTGGAAGTTTTATAGCTGACTGTTGGAGAGGTATTGACCCTGAACACAGCACTATTTCTGTAAAATGATTTTCAGAACTCCACGCAATAGTTCATCATTTGAGAAAAAGCCTATAATCAAAAGCTATGCACATACACAAGAGGGAAATCAGCGTCATCCTGATTCTTTAACATTTTCTTTCTTGAGTAGATATAAATAAAAGTGTGTGTATCAGCTTTCCAGTAGTTACCCTGCAATCAGCTGGCCTAAAGAGACATTTCACAAGTTATGTTATTCATCATTTTTTCCTTGAACATTGTGCTTGGTCTTTCACTTTATTTCCCCAGTTTATGTCTCTTATCTGTGTATATTCATAAAATAGATGGGGAAAATAGCAAAAGTGAAATTGAGTGAGCAAAAAGACATTAACAGAAGCACCTGTTGAGTTTTTTTGCAAATTATTAATACTTATTTATCTACTGATAATGTGGTATTCATGCAGTATTTGACATAATCTTCAAATCTGTGGATACAGAAGTCAGATCAAAGAAGATTAAAATAAAAACAAGTAAGAATAAAAAGATACTTGGTGCATTTTCTGTGTGTAATTGAATTAGATCACAATTTTGATAATTTGTGAAAAGTTTTCTATGGACGTCATACTTATTCCTCTAAAATCTTGTGTAAAAACATAGTTTAATTTAATCTATACATATATTACATTTAGATTTTAATTCTCCAATCCAAAATAAATGTGATTTCAGCATTTTTCTGAGTAATGTAGGAGGCTGCATTTGAGCAAACTGCAGACAGTTTATTTGCAGTCAAAAAATGGAAGTACTCAGAAAAAAAATCATTTTAAATAATACTGAAATAAATGTTATGGGCTACCTTTTTATTCTTCAGTTAGATGTACAAAAATTATTTTTAATTTTAAAATGCAGTGTCTAATACTTATGGTTTGGTTTTTTTATATAGAACGATCTTGGAAAATCAGGACCTTGATGAAAAGCAGTGGGTTTCAGGAGGAAATCAGCAAATTGTGCTTAATGAGAACATTTTTAGTAATAGTCACATCACAGACTGCTTTTAAATGAGTTACTTTTTTTTTTTTTTAAATAGTCGTGATTAGCTTTTCTTGTGGTCAGCTTCCTTTTCATGAGTCACCTGATTTAGCAGTTTCCCTAGTGGGCCAGTCAATATGTAATCTGTTCAAATGCAAGGTGTAAAGGGTGAACGATTCTTTCTGCCGAAGAATCTTTTTGCCTTTATTTCCACCAACCTTTTGGAAATCAATTCAGTAAAATGGACTGTGAGCTGTACCTGTGATACCTGTTACATTGGTACACCTCACCAAGCGTTAATTTCTTCCAGGTTCTGGTGTCTGATTGTTCATGCTTTTCACACTTTTCAAGAAACCTAAAGAGTTGTTGCAACTTCTGTGTTCTGTTAAATTATTTTTTCTCAAGTTTCTGTTGGTTTTGTATTTTTTTGTTACAGTCCCCCAGACGCTTTTTGCGGAACCCTTCAAGGTTTGCTGTTTTAGGATTCCATGCTGATACAATATGCCTGAAGTAGAGTGAACAGTCTCATAATTACAGCCATTGCTCAGAGAATTATTGTTTCACATGTATGCCACTTATAATAGGCAATATTCTACAATCTGTCACGAGAATGAGAACACCTTCCTGCTGAGTTTGTTCCTTAGGGAGATGCTGTATTTCATGTTATTTACTCCATCCACGAAATAGTCTGAATCCTTGGCTGTAAAAAACAGAATAGTGCCATTGAAGTGAATGAAACTCGGCTCATCCACGTGAATTGACTAATGGCAGTGACTGTGTTGAAGAAGAGTGTCCCTACCTGAGAATTTGCTCTGCCAAATGGTGTTACTGTGCTCTTTGTATCTGTTGTCGCTTCCATGGAAATAAATAGCAGGCATTACTTGCAGGGCGACCCATGTGTTAGGGAGGCTGAAGGTGGCTGGGTGTATGAGCTGGCAAGTTGCTGCAGAGGGGGTGTACCTCTGGCACCCCCGCCCCAGTGACCAGCATCTCACTGCTGTCTTGCTTCTGATCTGTGGTAGTTCAGAGCGAGCTGCTAATTTGCTTCAGATCTAAAGTATTTGCCTCGTGGCAGGGAAACTCTCAAAGTGTCATTCCAAAAAAGGTGTATTTTACATTTACTAAAATGAAAGAAAATGAGTAAAGAAGACAAATCTTGTCCTTGTTTTGCATTAGGAAACGTCATCTCATTGAGGTGAAAGGCCATAAAATCATATTAAGTGATTTTTCCACTGCCTTTCTTTCCCCTGTGGTATTTGGTCTACCTAGTGAAGGGACATAGACATAAACAAAACAGATGGCTAAGGCATGTGTCATTGTCCATGCTCTCCATTATTTCTTGGCATTATGGGTAATCCATTTTTGCTACGATTGTGTGAAGTTCGTCTGAAAAGCTGAGAGATTCAGCTAAAAGGTTATTTCAGAGGTTAAATAGAATCACGTAGAATGGATTCATTAGTCTGTATAGTTTGTAATCTCTGTAGAAACAGAGTTTGCAAATGTGTGCGGAGATGAAGCTGGCATTACAACTGAGCCTGCTAAATCTGCTGGCAGCGTCCATATGTTCTAGGGAGGAGAGTATCACCTATCTGCTTACTAAAATTCAGACAAGCAGGAAATAACGTGAAGCCTGTCCTTGGGCCCCATGGTGCTGCAAGCATCTCCTGTAGCTGCCCTGACGCGAGGAACTGGTACAGCTCCTTGCGGAGCTGTGCAGCTATTTCTGGGGCTTTAAAGTTGCAGCAGAATCTTCCTGCTCTGACAGATTATGCTTTGGAGACCTGTTAAACATTTAGCTGTGGTGAACACTAAATGTGCCTCGGCAACAGGTTTATTGCTGTGTGAGGAACTTGTTTCAGATAACTAGGTTGTGTGTGTACCATTGATCTGAGCTGGTGAGCAGCTCTGCTGGTTTGGAACAGGTTGCTGTTCGAATTTAGTTTCTGGAAATTGTCTCTTAAGTGCTACAATTCAGAATACCCTTTCTTTTTTTTTTTTAAGAAATTGTTTATTTTAACTGTACTTATTAAAACATTTTGGCTACATGATAGTATATTCCAGTTTTTTTACAAGTGTTCGAGGTATTCGGAGTAAACAAAAAGTAACATACCTAGATCTAGCTGTTTTGTAGCAAAACACAGTAACTTAGCCAGTGGACAATGCTTACATTTTGATTTATAACAGAATCTGAACAATTAAAGTATGAATTTTTCATTGAGATAGATGATGAAGTTTCTGACTGATTTGGTTCTATGATAAGAACAGAGATAAGTCGGAGGTCTGCCTCCATAGCTGTTGAGTTACATTAGGTAAGGATCAGTTTCTGCAAAAGTGATTTGTTTAGAAGAAGCAGTCAGATAATTGATTTTTTACCAGATGATACTTATATTTGCTGGTAAAATATTTCATGTATGAATATTTTTCAGTTGTTCTTTACCTTGAGATGATTAAATAGAAGTAAACAAACAGGAATTACATTTGGCAAGGAGGCTTCAGATTTTTTTCTGGGTATGGTTTCCATTAAATTGTCTTCATCTACTGCCTTGAGAGTGCATTAAGGCAATATGCTCTTCTTGAAACTGTGTATGAGAGCTGTTGAAAAATTCTGTCTGGAACAGAATATTGCTGCCTGCTCTCTGTGCAGAATTTTTTGATACATACCCCACAGAGCATGCTCTAGTTTTCAGTTTTTAACTGTGTTCAAGATGTTGATCTTACTATAAAACCTTGTATAATTTTGTTCCAGATAATTTCTCTGGGCATGTTCTGGCCCACAAGTTAAATTTAGTTCAACAGCTAGCTCCTAACAACTAGAAGAGACAAAGATGTTATAGTATCTCATTGCAAAGAACTGATGATTTCATATGATGTCTCAGGATCCCGGACTTTAATCTCCCAGTGTTCCATATAGTCTCTTTCTTTGTGAGTAACGTTTACATTTTTATCTTTCTATTGAGGCTTTTTGAGCAAGAATTGGTTGTCTGTGTAAAGGCTTGGAGGCAGGGTGTGTTTCTTGTGTGATTTTAAAAATTTTGAGACTTAGAAGTGATGAAGAATCACTTTAAACAATTGATTCTTTTGCTGCATATTTAATCTTTTTAAGAGGACCAGACAGAATTGCTTAGTGCATTTATACACTTGTACATTTAATTAACGCAATCATGTTTTTATTTAAAGTCAAGCATCTTTGGAATATGCAATACAATCTATTTATTGCCTTAAATATGTCAATGACATTGTGCATTTTGTGCACTGTTTGATAGAAACAAACCCTTCCAAGTATCCGATACTTTGTACAAAATGTAAAATCACCTTTTTTATACATACTTTTTCATACATAACTAATTGTACTAGTAGTATTCAGCCTTCTTTAATTTGAGGATCTCTAATAATTTTGTAATGCAAATGTGTCCTATAAATTATGTGTAGATTACTGCATGTGGTATTGAGTTTTCTGTGGAGCCTTCAGAAGATTCCATGCAGTCCATAGAACAGTGTTTGAAAGCCACGGCATTATGCTAACAAAAAAATTAGTCTGTGATCATTCTCTTTCAACCAAACCATGCAGTCATAAATTGAGTAGTATTATGGAAATATGGATTAGTTGTTGCATTTAAAAAAAATAATAAGAAAACTTTCTAAGTAAAATGATTTTTTTCGATGACATTTGCGGTGTAATTCTGTTCAGCTTGGCTGTATTATTTTCTGTTTGTGTTATGTTGTTACCTCCAGCTAGTAGAAAGATAAAGGGAATTCAAATCAGGTGTAATTCAGACTTCTCCTTGACTGAGGTTAAAACTTCAGCCAGAGTATGATACCTGGATGTGACTAGATTAAGAAAGCAGCAATCTGATGCTTACCATACTGTTTGTTAATGGCCTTTACAGGGGCCATCAGTTTATGATACAGTTATCTCTTTTCTCCTTTTATTTCGTTATTACAAAACAAGATGTATCGTGCTTTGTCTGTTTTTTTGAGGTAAGACAGAAAGCAAGATCACTTTCCATTTACATAGACATCCCAGAAAGGGGATATTTATTAAAACAGTTTGTTTTGCATGGAAAATTAAATGAATTCTTAGACAAAAAACAAAAAACAAAACAAAACAAAACAAAAATCTATTACTTAGTTATGGACCTGTAATTACAATTTAAGACCAAATTCCTAACTTACCAACTTAGTGGAAGATTTTCCGTATAGAAGAATAGGTTATATTAGTAGTATTTGTCAATCCCATTTGCTGGTGTAGTCAGTCAGAAATGAACTCCATTAATTTCGAAGAAAACAAGAAAGTGGGTGACCTGGAGCTTTTTTCACTGAAGCTGTAATATGAAAGTTGAGTGTCTTCATCACTTTCACTATAGTTTAGAACACTGAAGAAGAGGACTTACAGTTTGGGGATTTCGTTTGTTGGAATTGACATTTTAGAGGCATTGGGAGTGATGCTGGCATGAAGTCCTTGGAATCTGGAGAACAGAAGAGAAACTTTGTCATCTCCATACTTTCCAGCTAAATTTATTCTCTTCTCTCTCTCTTACCTTTTACATCTTAGATTTTCTAACATTAGCAGGCCAATATCAAGGGAGAAAAAGTTTCATAGATTTCCCTTGCTTACAGCAGTTTGGTGGCAAAAAGGATTAGTGGGTGAACATCATCAACCATAACGGACTCACTTTCTCCTACCACTGTTGGAAGATGGAGTTGCTGTACATCTACTAAACTTTTTGTATGTGGAAATAAACACAGAATTATTTTTCCCTCTAAGATAAGGCCTGCTTTAGTGAAGCAACTTCAATTGCCCAAATTTTCAATGTAACTGGATTGTGGAGGGCAGTGAAAGAAAGCTATGGCTTTTGTTCAGATTAAAAGGTAAGTAATCCATACGCCTCTAAAAGGTATGTCTGATGCTCACGTCCAAACAACATCTTACTCATTTTCTTTGTGATTGTGCAACTTCAGAAACTTGTGCACATAATTTGTCTGCCAAAGGAAATTAAAAAGTGCATATATTTGTAGTTTTTAATTATCCTAATTGTAGTGTCACTTTGAGATTAATAAAAATAACTGGTAGTAAATAGTATATGTGCATTGCTATTTTGTGTTTAGGTGTCCTTTGGGATTTGATTCTTTATTGAATTTTACTGATCAATTTACAGATTGATCATTTAATTTTCGTGATCACTTAGTATGGTAGGAGTTTTCCTGAGTATGACTCTGAGCAATAAAAGGGACGAAAAGGAAAGCAAAGTAAAGTAACAGAACTGACAGAAAATATTTGAGGTAGCTGGCTGGCAGGCTGGAACAAGAGCCAGCCTTTGAATGTAGACTTCTTATCGGGAAGATATTGTTACCTAGCGGTGTCCTGACTGATGTCCTAGCTAATAATGGATTTTACAAGGTAGGTTCTATGCAGTATCTTTTTTTTTTCGTTTTAACAACCAAGTTTAACTACAAGGGATAGAGGTATATAGCAGTAAACACAGGAGTTTTGGCACAAGTTCTGTTTTGGATGAAAAGAAGTATAAATTTTCTTTTTGAAACAATTACTGTCACTATGATTGAAGACACAGATAGTAAGGCAAAAAGCAATAGCAACAAAATGTGGTGGAAGTCCATTTCAAGTTTGGGGATGTATTGTCTGCAATGTAGAAGAACAAAAGACATCCAGAATACAAGCAATGCTCACAGCTGAGAAAAACAGAGATATTGATCTATTGCAAGGATCAATTTTATTTTTTTTTACACTACATGCACAAAGATGTGTTTGGTGTTGAAAATTATCTGTAGCAGGACTGTTCATATTTCTGAGTAATGTTCACTAAAAATTATGGCTAGCAGAGAGAGAGGAGAAATACTTCTTTAACTCCTTGGCAAAAGTTTCTCCTGCTTTTTCTCCGCTTTCTACTGAAGAAAAGGAGAAAAACGAATTTGAGTCTTAAGTGTTATTGTACTGACCTTCTCTTTTTGTCTCATTCATATGGTCAATAGTGAATAGTAATAGTTTCAGAATTTCAGTAGCATGCAGACTAGATCTAACAACTTACCAAAATTTTTCCCACAAAAAAATTACCACTATACATGGAAACAATTAGAATTTCGTGACGTAGGATGGTTAGCTGAGACTTGGGGTCTTGCACCCCATACACCAAGAAGTCTGAAATGGAATATGGAGCAGCCCTATTCCTATAAAAGCTGTTAAAGGATGAGCTGGAGAAGAGTGAATTTATATGCTGAGATCCTGTATCTGGAAATTTCAGTTACTGGCAATAGCTGTGTATGTTTTTTGGTATTTTAATATCACACTTGAAAGAAATTGTACCCAGTACAAAATTGGAGAAATTTTGTTTTTATCTTCTAATCTGGTGTTGTCTACATGCATCTTATTCTTTATCTAGCCAGTTTTTGCAAGAAGGTTTTTACTTCATCAGCACTTGGGTTTTGTTTTTCAGTGTTTAGTTTCTTTTGAAAAAGATATCCCAAATGAGGTTACTGGGTAAGCTGCTGCATTCTTGCATGCCATCATAAAAGGGGAAAATGCCCATGTTTATATTAACCAGCCAAAAGGAAAATTAATACCCAGTGACCAACTTAGATAAGCATCAAGTGGCATGTCTCTGCATTTCTATTTTGTTGAAACCATTTTTACCTTGCAAATTCAGAATTTTGTAAGTATATACTACTAGTAATTGGAAAATACCTAATTGGTGTAAACTATTCCATGTTTTATGCTGCAGTTTGATAAAACTTCCAGGTTTTGTTAGAGAGAAAAGGTTTTACTGTGCTAAATTGTGTTCCTGTATAGTTCCCACGGAAGTGGCCTTTATTGTTAAAGTAGATTAGATGCCTGAATGAGAACTACAGTGGCGAAATACTTTAGAAAGCAAGTGTTTTTCAACCCCTTAGGAACTAACATTTTTTGTTTGCATTTCATCTCGTTAATTGTTGTTCAAAGAGTTCCTTAGGTGATTACAGTCAGCTAATTTTATGAAGTTTCATTCTATTCATTATGCAGGACAGCTAATTAATGCTGGAGTTGCTATTATTCTGAGGAAGATTGTGTAACCATTCAGCCACAATCATTTTGCACATGTACTGTAGTTGTCATTATTTGAAGAGAGCGTGATGACTGCACTAAACTGTTCAGCAAGAAATTAGGGATAAATCTTTTTTTTTGTGGAAACATGGCTTTTGCTGTCTTACAAAAATATTCGTAACACCCTTCAGGTATTTAAGAGGAAGTATCTTCAAAATGATTTCCCTGAAAGTAGTTCCTTCATTATTTTTCAGACTTGCTTGTGATGATTCACAGTATGGAACCTTTATAAATTTTTTTTCAACTCCCCTTTCAGTGAGTCAGTTGTACTTGCTCTCAGCATTCAGTTGGATTGATTTACATGAACAACCTCAGTTTCATTAGTCATAATGAAACTAATGGCAAGTTACATCACTCTTCTCTGACTGTTTCCCAAAGCAGAACAATATATCTGCACTGGAACGTATTAAATGTTAACAGACGCAAAATCCTGTGTTAAAGTTAATTCATGTTGAGATGTGGAGTGATACATGCTGACAAAAACAGAAAAATGCAAAATTGAGGCTGACAGTCTGTCCTTCTCTGATTGTGTAGATTTGTCGCAGCACATGCAGTATGCAACTTCATGCTGTGATGTGAGACCTAAGCAACAATCAGCACAATAGCAAACATTCAGAACAGTCTGTCAGCCACTGCATTGTTGTCTTTTTTGAAATCTTTAGGGATCTAAAATATGCATTCAGTGATATATTATTACTCAACAACAGTTTTAAGAGAAGTATTATATCAATTCTAGAATTCAACAAAGCAAAATAAATACATTTAGATTATGTATAGAAATATTTCAATGTTTTATTTTGAATAAAAATGTGGCATAGAGTCACATCTTGACAATATCATAGAGCCTATTTTGTCAAATATACATCTGATTCTATTACATATTACTGCATTTCTGGAAGGTTATCTGAACCTTGAATTAATTGCACGAAGCCTCTTCACACCCTCTTCCAGAGGGTGTCCACTCTCTGTTTGTGAAGATTCAGCTGTCCTTGACAAAATGCAGTGCTTGTACTTCTGCTGATCGCTGCAAAGCCTTTAACAGCAAATGGTATTCCCAGAGCTGTCTTCAACACTCATGTACAAATGTACTCAGGCATAATTAGATAAGAATTCTGCACAAGCTTAGGGTTGTAAGATGATAGTATCACTACGTAAATTCATGTCATCCTGCGACATCCTAGCTTCGTACCCTCTCCTGTCCTGCTTGTTTTTTTCCCATCAGCAGGGAAACAGAGAAAACATTGCGCCCACTATACTTCAGCTGCTTCTATTCCTCCTATGGAATCACATCAGTTGTTACCAGTAGCAAAATTTATGACTTCAGAAAATGTGGCTAGTGGTCAGATTCAAGCTATGTTGTCCCCTAGCTTCAAAGTATTCTTTAAAATGTTATTTGAAATTTAGAGAAGTTTTGCAAGTAAAATAGGTGTATTGATGTTGGTACCGTACATAAAAATTCATTCTGAGTGAAAAAAGACAAAATTAGTCTACAAAGTTTTTTTTAGCCAGCTAAAGTAGAAATCCAAAATATAGTAGATAAAAAAATTGAAAGATCAGTGGTGGTGCACTTCAATTATTTTGTCTAAAACCTATATTTTGGGTGTCCTTTTTTAATGATATGGAAATATCATAGTTGTATCTTAGTCATATCACTTGGTAATTTCTGCTATTGCTACTGTATTTCAGATTACTGTTCTAATATTAAGGTAAGCATTTCTTTGTTTTGTTAATGTATTTTGGAGTAGTTCTGGCTTTTGTACCATCATCTGAAGCACCATAATTTCTTTCTCTTCATGGAATTTTTGAATCTCTTCTTTTTAACGTGGTGGTTTTCAAACCATCTTCATCAAGGCTGTGGCAATAAGCCACTGGACCACTATTAAACACACAGATCTCCTGGAGAAAAAATGTATGATCAGGCTGTGTGATGTTATCTGGGATATATTGAGGCTTGGCATTGAATGGTTTTTTGGATTTTTTTTTAGCAGATCACGACGCAACCAAATTATTACCCATAATGTAATGGAGCAAGCAAAATACAATGCCCTGATGTCAACTTTTTTTTATAAGTCCAACTGCGGGCTACCATGGTCTTAATAAGAAAGAAAGGTGAAAGAAAAATAATAAGAAAAAGTGAAAGAAATTAAGCCCAGAACTGTGTTAGGGAACTATGAGGAGTATGAGTAAGGATGTTGATACCCTCTGTTGTCATATATTCATGGATTTATGTGCATAGGCATGTCTATGCACATGTGCAGGAATCTTTCCATTTTGCTTTTCTGATTTCCTTCTCTGTCTGCCCTTCATTCAAAATGCAGTGTTTCATGCACGTGATCACTCACCTTCACCTATCCCTTTCATACAGCTAGTTGCTGTTTTATAATATGATCCAGAGTTTCTTGAAACCCACATAATTTTTTACATTCTGTTTAGTGCTGTTCTGTTGGAATGATATTCCTAGTTCCTAGTTATACAACTTTACAACACTAAGCAACAAATCTGGTCCTATTGCATGAACCTCATTTTTCCAGTCTTCACTTAACTATTTTACAAGAACTACGGAGAGCAAATACGACCTGGCTGAGTCAGAAAAGTAGATATACAGTTCTCCATAAACTGTAAATATTGTATCAATATCTTAAAAAAAGCACTGGGTATGTGTCTGACAATTAAGAAACACAGCCCACATATGTTTCTTGGAGAGCACAAACAGTCTGGTGTAACACCTCACTCTCTGTGCTGCAGTAATGTATATGCTTTCATTGCCTATAATTTTTTGCATGTTTTTGAGAGCAGTCAGATATCTACCCTCGTGATGAGTACTGAACCAGTAGGCACCAGGCATTTTCTAATGAAATCTACAGCATTCAATGGCCACTTGCTTCCATTTTTAGATTTTGCGCATAAAATTTCATTTTTATAAAAAGTATTTATTTTTTAATTAACATTTATTTTGTTTCTTTATCTTCATTAAATTCAATTTCATATGCTAAAAAGGCATCTCATTTATTTGCTGCTAAGTTTATAGAAACTTAAGAATTACGCCGAACCATGGTTAAGATAGTCATTGTTCTCACCTCCAAACAGTATGAAATTCTTTATGGGAGTAGAAGTTCCTTTAGTACACGACTCAGAAGTAACATGTTGTCATGCACTTATTATGTTTGCCTTCCTTCGGTGTTTTAGTCTTTTTGATGCGTTGTTTTTCAAACTGATAAATTTATGAGTCCTCCTTTTTGAAAGGGTAAAATGCACAATTCTGTTGTTCTTCAGTTTAGGACCTCTGTTTTCAATATTTTCCCTCCATGGCAGAATGATTATAGACCTCTGTCAGAGATGTCATCTTTTGTCTAAGGAAGTATTTGCAGACCACCGAGCAGCCTTTTCAAAGTAAGTCAGTATTTATTAATCGGAAGAACACAGTAGCAAGAGTCTGCAGGCAGGGAGGACAAAGCTAAATCTGCAAAGGGGAATGTTCCCACATCATTTAGAATTACTTTCTGTCATTCTCCTAAAAGACACACTCTTAGCTGATGCCACAATTGACCAGGCTAGGCAGTTAAATTCCCTTACTATGAAAAATTCTTTTGTCTCTGCCTCCTCCCTTACAACGCTGAGTGAATTAGAGCAAATTAAAATTTTGCTTTTTTTGAAAGTCATCATCTCAACATCCTGATTTTTATTTCTTCTCTGAGATTTGGACTTTCCAAACTCAACTCGTTCTTCAGAAGTTTGGCATGATAAGTGATGGTTAATACGTGGTTTTGATAATGCTGTTATTATATATATAGTCATGTAATTTTATAAATTAGCATTTATGTATTAAGTGATTTTTCTGCCAGTTATCAACTCAGGCTGTTCCAGAAAAACATTTTGAGCCTTGCATCTGGTCTGTACATGATGTTCTGTATTCTGTCACTGTCACCATAGCCCCTGAAGCTTTTTCAAAGCATTCACAGAAATTCATAAGCAGCACATACACGAGTTCTCCAAATGATGTCAGATTTCAAAAAGAGATGTGTTCTTTCATACCTCTCCAGGTTAACTTGTTACGTGTACTCATGTCACTCAGGGCTACAGGCTTTATTTCTAGTGCTGTCTAGATCCGGATTTTCACTGTCATCATTAGTGACTCACTTCTGAATGTCACTGGGCTGGATGCAGGAGCAACTAGAAATAACAGCTTTCACAGATGATATGTGTTGTTTAAATAAACTCAAGCCATATTATGTTTCAAAAAGGTTGTGTTTCGTTTTCCTTATATATGTCTTGATTTGTGGAGTTCATGTAATTTATGGTAGTTTTGTTACCTTGAAACAGACATGTTTCCAATTTTGAAACGGAAAAGGAAACAGCCCTCTTTAAGAGACTGTAATGCTTCTTCTGAAAGACATTCAAATGTCTCCCCGATACAAAATTATTTACGTGTCTCTTGTCTACAGAGCTAGACATCCCATCCTAGAAAGGGAGTCGGGTTGGCCAGGCGTTTTTTCCCCACAGTAGATCTGCATGTGCTGTTCCCGTTCATCTTTGTGTCCTTCACATGTGCTGGAATTAGCTCTGTAATTTTCCTGCAGACCAAATTCAGGCTGTGTTCCACTTATGATCAGAATGTGACTCTGACAACAACAGAAGTTACTCCTATGCAAAATAGAGCAAAGAGAACGAGATACCTTGTACTGTCATCAAGCCAGGAAGAATACAGATTGTTCTTGTCATCTTGGTGATGGGGAGGCTATTTTTTCTTAAGACCATCTCTGAAATGTGTATTTTATTAATATTTTTATACAAGCTGGGCCAGACCACATACGTTGCATGCCATTTTGTGTGATTTTGTCCATAGCTTTCTTCTGGATGTAGACTTCTGGAGAAACAGCTGTTTAATACCTGTTGGGTTGAAGATGATTTTGAAAGATCACTGTTTTCTGCTTTGTTGTTGTTTTGTTTGTTTTTATTTCATTTCTCACTTATGGCAGATTTTTGCCACAAACAATCTGCCAACAGGCAGTTTTCTAAATAACCTTTGTAAAATATGTACTATTTTTGTATGTTTTTAATCCAGGCAGATTTGCCAAATTGCAAGATAAAAAGCAAAGAGAGAACCAAGATTAGTTCTACCTGGGAAATCATAGCCCTCTAATGTTTCTCGGGGTTTGAACGATAGGTTAAAGGATAACTTAGCCATTGCCCTCTTCTACATGCCAGCGAATAAAGTTGTCATTGATTTCAGCAGTGTATGCTGCACTAACTTAATGGTAACTAACAATAACCATACTAAAACCAGTATGAATTGGCACAGAAAAAAGAAAATATGTATCAGTAGTGAATATGTTTTCCGTACAAAAATAGATAATGAAATACCTTTTCTGTGATAGTATAAAAGCAATTGATAGATAATCCCTGTCTCTCCTCTCAGAGGCATTAGGTCATTTCAGTTCCATGGGACTATTCTTGCCTTCAAGGCAAGAATATTCTGAATTTTCTGAAGGCTTCGTTAGGTAACTAATGCTTTAAATAATGAGAAACCAGGAATAAATTGTTTTAAAATGTACGTGTTATCTCTTTCAAGCAGGTTTTTAGTCAAAATGGATGTAGACTCACTACAAATTTCCAAGTAAAGGTCAAAATATGCACCCAGATGAAGGGATTTACCCAGATTTCCTTAACTCTTGGAGAAAACAGTTTTGCTCAAGGGATACAGTCTGACTGCTTTTCATTTCTTTAAGGCATCTTACTAGATTGGTTTCCCAGTGTGATCATGCCCCTGTATGTTTCTGCATTTTATTGCAGTCCCATGCTTCATTCTCAAGAAATGTTGCCTATAGCCACATATGCACAAAGGTGTAACAATAAAATTATCACAGGAGACCTCAAGCATCCTGAGGCAGGTGAAGGCAATAGGAAAAAAATGAAAACACAGCAAGTATGTTAAAATGCCAGCTCACCATCCAGAGAGATGATGCAGCATTCCATTGGAAAAATATTTCAGGCTGGGCAACTTTTTTTCTAACCATCTTAAGGGTTTACAAAAGTTTTGAGTCTTTTCGTATTTGCATACCTGTCTAGTTACTGTGAGTACTTGCTGTAAGTATTAAAATACACCTTCTGTAAAATATAAAAAAAAATAACACTGACCATGTCTTCCATTTGCATGCCATACCATGGGGAAAAGGACTTAATTGGTTTCATGTATGCTTATGCTAGTTGTTAGTACGTGGATATAGTTATGTATTTACTGTTTATTTCAAGGGAAATGCTCATACAGTTATATCCAAAAATGTATTTAAGTACTTGATTGTGAATGGCATTGGGGGAGTTCTATGGCAGAAAGCCAGTTCCTGGACAAGTCGTGTCTCATGTTGTGGTGGCACTGAAGTGGAACTGTTACATGAGGCATGGTACATGTCATCTTGACACACAAAGGCCAGAGCAGAATTGAGCTTTTGACTGGGAAGCCAGCACAAAGTGAAATTCTGGAGTGATATACCTCCAGTAGCAACCGTTATTTTGGAGCAGATGGACTGCAGTGCTTGATGCATGGTTTATATGAGTATACAGCTAACATTTGTTTGGCTATTGAAATACTCTTACAAATATGAAACAGGAGCAGATGAATTGCATATTTTAAGAAGTTGTATCATGCAGTGAGTTGTATTCTAATGCAAAAACAATGTGAATTGTGAGCAGTGATTCCTCTGTTCTGAGTAGCAGACAGTAGCAGGAAATTCAAGCAGTGGTTTCTTCAACCACTGTCTGCAGTTGCAGCAGCAAAACATTTCTGACACGTGGAAATGGGATTAGGCATATACTATACGTGTCTCAGCACACAACAGATTAGCTGAGTTGCAAGACCTCGTGTAATTTGCATGACGGATAACCATCAACTCCATCGGTGCAGGGGGTAGCCACAAATCCTATCTGTTAATATGATGTGTGAAAACTCATCAAGGTTTTGCTTATGGCATCAACATTAGATCTAAAGAATCAAACTCCGCCACCTTCATTTAGGGAAAGAACCAAAATCAAAATGCTAAATTTTCTGAAAAGAAGCTTTTTTATGTATGTGCTCATAGAGGAGAGCTTTTTCTGAGTATAAGCAATATTTATGTTAACTAAATATTCAATAGCTATTCTGCTGTATACTGTAGAGGATATTAGTAACATATTTAGGTTAATGTTTTCATTTCAGTTCTTAAATATTGTAGTACTTTAAAATTAGCTGGTAGTAAATTGTCTACATATTCAACTGTGTATTTTACAATTGCCAAATGTTTGTGTTTAATTGCAGGCTAGTTTATAAATACATTTCCACAAATTACTGGAAAAGGAATAGCAAACTAATTTTTGTGAGTAGTAAAGCTTCAGTGCATTCAAATGTTTGTAATTTATCTGCATCATTTACATCCTTCTCTTTTGTTTCTAATTCAGTAGACTAGTATATACAAAAGATAGAAAAGCCCATTTAAATTGTCTCATTCAGCCTCGCAGGTCTTTGTAGTTTCTCCAGAGCTTTGTCCACTCATATGTTGAATAGTTCAGGCAGATGTACCTCCGCCAGTGAAAGTAGAATGTGTCACAGTCCATGAAGTTGAACTGTTACACCATTTTCTTAACGTCTAGGTGTATAGTTTTCTTTGCTAATTTTATTTTTATTATGTCTACTTATGGCAATTTTAACTCCCATAAACTTCATCGCAATTTTTTTGCACATTAGGCTTTTCATTAGCTACTAGATGGCTATCAAAGCCACCTTAATAGCTTTTAGCTATATAATAAATAAAAGATAATGGAACATTCCATAAGAAAACTATTACTTGGTAATTCTTGGAGGACTGATTGATCTCTACTCTGCATAAAACCTTTAGAGAGTTTGGAAATTTTAAATGCTAATTCTTGAGCATTTACATGCTTTTGTCATTAATGATGAAAGAACTGAATAAACAAGCCTAGAATGTGTTTTGCATATATTGCATATATATATATACACGTATATATACACACACACACAATGTGCTGGTGTCAGGATGATGTCAGTCACAATTTTAAAGATTATTTCTATCCAGTCCTCACTGAAGGCTGACCAAATGCAGTGTTTTTTGCATATGCAGTGTGTTACGTGATGATAGGAGGAAAACAGCAACACAGAAAATCTCACAGTGTTTTATTTTCTGTTAAAATGAACTGGGATTTGTTGATTAAGGAAGTATTCTATTGTGCAGTAGGTGCATGCCAGTAAAAATATGTTTAATCATGCTTAATACACAAGATTTCCAAGCACTTTTAGTTGGTAAAAATTATGCAATAGCTGGAGTATTTACTATCCAGATTTGAAAATACATTACACTAAATTAAGATTGGGCCTAATACCAGTTGTTCGTACCAGAGGTATTTATGTTACTTCTTATGTTATAATGTTCTCATACTTACAGATTATGAAATTACTGAAATTTTTGAAACTTAATAGCATAATACTTGATCCTGATACATATTTTTTATAGTATAAATAAAAAATTAAGGAGGGAAGCCTCAAGATGATACTCTGCCAAGTATAGTTTTCCAAAACTGTCCTGCAAAACAACTACAGCAGTCTCATCCCTCTGTTTTTGCCAGCTCAAGAGCTCAGTGCCTTCCTGGATCTTTCCCCTCCAAGGCAGTTGTTTCTGTCCATAGTTGTAGATGCATATAGCTACATCAGTTTAAAATGAAATTAAGTTAAATTACTGTTTGTTTCTAATGGTGATGCTCTAAGGACAATATCTGTTTTATTTTTCCGACTATTCCAGCAGATATCTGAAAGGTGCTACCTTTGCCTGGTCCTGCATATACCCTTTCACCCTCTCAGCTACAACAAAGTACCACTACCACTACAACTGGAAAACATTTTGCTTGATACAGCTGAAGGCTGTGGGGGTGATTTTGCAATTCCAGTTAGAGACATTGCACTTTATCTTCTGCTTTGTACGTGCTGTACATCAGTTGATTTCCATTCCTCCAACGTAGCTCTTCAAAAAGAAATATGAAAACTTGTTTTTGCTGAAATAAATGAAAGTATAAAAAAGGAGAGAAAAGAATCGGATGCACTGTTAAATATTCACGCACAGAGAAGTTCATACGTCAAAGACAGCATCTGTAAACTAAATGGTGGATTTTTGTCTGCCCACCTCCACTTAATTTTAGCGTGTGGAGTTTTCTGTTTTGTCATTCACTGTGTTCAGAGCCTGATTGTCATTAGATTGAAACATACTCTTGACTCTTTCTTTATAGCTGGTTGTGCTGCAAGTTCCTGAGACAAAGAATCCAAACTTACCTCAGAAGACTTTTACTGTATGCGCCCTTGTTAAATTACTGCCTGGCTTTCTGAGAATAGCAATGTTTTCTGTTTTTTTGTGGGCAAATGCAGTTGGAGCAGGGAAAAAAAGCTGTTGAGTAATGCAAACATCTTCCTGGCTGAAACTTGTGGCATAAAGTATTTTGCTCATTCAAGCGGAAGAATTGTGTGTACCCAAGACTTCTAAAAGAACTCAAAGATGGAATAGCCAAGCTGCTAACAGCAATCTTATCTTTAACCTGCTTGACTACCATAGGGCTGCTTGGCAGAGGTATTTCAAAAAAAGTTTCAGGGAAGATCAGAGGAATATTAACTGATAAACCTGACATCTGTATAAGGCAAATTAGCAATAATTAGAAAGTTAGTTAGAAAGTTAATTAGTTAGTGAGCACATGAATAAATATGACATGTTGAGGAAGAGTTGGCACAGCTTCGTTAAGAGAAGTTGTGCTTCACAGTCGTATCAGAGTACTTTGAAGCAGTCAGCAAGGAATAAGGAAGGCCTGGTTGATACAGTCTGTTGGGATTTCCAGAAAGCATTTGAAAGGGAACTGAGTGGTCTCAAAAGGGATCGAGTTCAGGGCAGGTTCAGAACAAACAAGTGAAGGTGGTTTTCAAAACAGAAGGAAGCTGAGTGAGTGGACTCCGTGACACAGGATGTCATGAAGCCTAAGGGATCTCATGCATAAAAAGGCTGATTAGATGGGTTTACAGAACAACAGAGGCATCAACCTTGCTTCAGAAAGATCCTGACTGTAATTTTTGTCATGTGAAGAAAGTGTTGAAGGAAAGCACTGTTGTATTTTCACCTGTTCTCATGGTCTGCCTTTGGCCCCCACTGTTGGGAACTGCTGGAGACTGAATAGTAGATCTCTTCTCTGACCAACACTGTTGTCATGAGGGTGCAGTTATGCATATCTGAAATTTTCTAGAAGTGCCGCCAGTGTCTTAAAACGGCATACTCTGTGCATTTCATAGATGAACTGTTGTGATACGCTGCAGTGTAACATTGAAATGTTTTGAAGACACTCTTGTCAAAATGTTTTGTGTTTCCAGAAAGACATCTGCTAATCTTGGGACAAAGAGTAGCAAAGTAGAACATGAATACATGATTTTCTGGTAACACATTGAGAGAATATTGTAACAGTCATCAGGCAGGCCATCTGTAATGCCATAATTGGTTTCTAGCATCACTTGTAGTTAATTAGAAAAATGTGTACCCATTTATTAAAGAACACTCAACTACTTAATACTGTTGAACAGAAAACCAAATATGTGTGTGTGTCATCTGAGGGCTAGCAAGCTAACTGTAGCAAGTTAGGGTAGAGACAGAGGGGGATATGCTGCAGGGAAAAGGCCAGCCAGGCAAAAGCACTGTCCATGAAGTGATCTCAAACCTAAAGAGTACCCCAGCCATCATTAGCCTAAGACATACCTAACACACAAATTAGACATACAGATCGATTACAGCATGAAATTTCACCAGTTATTTTCATATGCACTGATGCGAAGCCGAAGTGAAGACATCAGATTAGCAATTGTTTGAGAATCAATATGAACTGTAAAATGTGTTTAATTAACCTCCCCCAGCACCCCCAAGATCTCAGAGTTGGATTCTTTTCTTCATCCAATGTTTTGTGTCATATTCATGCATAGTCTCAGGCTTTTTTATGCCTCTTTGTATTGTTCCTTTAAGTATTACTACTTGTATGAAAAATACAGTGGTGTTAGTCATGTGTTCTGGCTTATCTGATAATTGACAGAATGTAGTAATGAGAATGAAAAAAAGTCATACATGTATGTTTTCACTTAGGGAGTTCACTTACGTTTTCCAAATCCCAGGGATTGTCTTATACTTTTTCATTCGTTTAACACTTCAGAGAAATAGCAGTTAGCTGGTTAAAGTCTGGGTATTCAGAAGGCAAGCACTGAAGGGCAGTTTTGTGCAGAGGCTTCATGATCTGTTATTTGATGATTATTTTGTTCTTGTTTCTGTAATTATGAAATCCCTTTTCAATTATGTTAAAATAAAAATATGAGTTCATACAAAAAATTTGTGAAACTTAACTAAGATAGAAAGTCCTGCTGTAGAAATTAAATGTTTTACCCCCAAAAATGCCAAAATACAAGGATTAACATATTAAATGATGGATTAACATGTTTTAAATTATATTTTGTTATAAAATGGTGCATATAGATAAGAAATAGAATATTTGATTCTTCCAGTTTGTTTACTATGTGCAGACAGAAATACCTTCATGAAATTTCTTGCTTTAAGCCATCCTTTTCCACATTCAAGGTAACTTCTTGGGCTAACGCTTCTCAGGTTATGTTTTAGTTTTGAGCATTCTTCACAAGACATAACACACTTTTTAATCTTTCAACAGCATCATTCCCTACGTTCATTCTAATCTAAGTGTTCTGAAGGAGCTCTCAGAAGTTATGTGTCTAATTTCCTGTAGTACGTTTACTAGGAGAATTCTTCACCAGTGATATCTGATGATCCTTAATGTCACTCCCTTGACAGTGTTCTCTGCTGATTGTCTTCCATTTATCACTTTTTCATGAAGTGTTGAAAAGGGGTGCTTTTTAGTTTCCTGTATACGGTAACATATGATTGTGCAAAAACTAGCAAAAATATTCAAAGACAAACGGTATTTGAAGTTGCACTTAACTGATGATATTCTAACGTAGCAGTAGGCTTTCAGTATTCCTACAGTGCAAACAAGTCTAAAACATTTTGCATGGAGTTATGTAATCTGAAATTCCTATACCTTTTGTTACAACAAAATATGTACAGCACGTTTCTGTCTCTCCGTGATTTTTATTAAAGTGATATTTTTAAAGGGCTCTGAGAAACAAAGTACAAAGTTTATGTTCTGTTATGTATAAATGTTTCTATCTGCAGAATTAGGATTTGTTTTTAGGGATGTACTGGAGAGAGGGAGTTGGTATTGTCATACAAAAATCAATGAAATCATAATGAAACTACATAGATGATTGCACCATAAGTTCATCGTGTCAGCTACAAAATTCAATTATCATCGCTCTTTTTGGTGAACTGCTGGAACTCTGTCTTGCACAGCTCCTGAGAATATATTTGGCCTCTGTTGGCTGATTTTGATTGCAAGTCAAGTCCACCTGAATATTTATAAATTAACAAATTATCCTTGCTGCTGTCTGCCATTAGTACAGGTCTCTGCAAAACTACTGCAAGGTCAGGTGGGTTCTTTCTCTGTGCTTCTAGCACTCAGTTATACCCTGATTAGCTAATATTAACATCTGGACTGTCAAAAGCTACCAGCTCCTCATAACTTTTTTTCCTGCCAGCAGGCTCCGTAGTATGAACAGAACAGCCTACAGCTGCTGAAGTATCTTCCCTTTAATGATATTTCCGTTATTTGGACTAAGTCACTCCTTCATCTCCGTGTCAGCAACTGAATTATATCAAGATTTAAGAAGAGTAAACATCCTGCCACTTGACTGTGTGCACTGGACGCCCTGGCCTTTTTCTTAAGCTGGGTTTTTAGCTGTTGAAGGCTTCCCAACTTGACTAACAACTTTCTGAGCCTACATTTCCTATCAAGTTTTTAGTCTGTTGTGACCAAGGTGGTGGTGATCTGAATCCTGTATGTCGTTCCAGACTAGACATGTCCTGACAAAGCCTGCCCAAGCTGTTCAGATGCTCACTGGTTTTCTGTCCTTTCAAAGCTTCCAGATCCTCTTTCCTTACCTTCCTGGTGTGTTCAAGTTCAGGTTCTTGTTTTAATTCCTTCTCCTGGCCTTTTAATTTTTTATTTCTTATTAAAAAAGTGTTCCCGAAGAAAACATGAAAGTGAGGCATATGGTGGTTTTTGCATCCTCAATATGAACAATAGGAAACAAATGTAGTTTGATGTGCAACAACACAAACTACGAAACAAATGTGACGTATGATACCTGCAGGATTTTCTAAATCCACTTGTTTTTCATTTTTTACAGAAAATGTTCTGTTACTCTTTGTGCCGTCTTTGCAATGTTACTTTGCTGAAAAAGGTGTTAATTTTATAAACATCAGTTTTTTTCTTTGAATAGTGTGATAGATTTTATTTATTATTATTCTATAGTTATTTCAATTTCAATTGATTGGTCTTTGATCTTTCCAAATAAAGTAATTAAAAGAGTTCGCATAGAATATCTGTGCTAACTGGTCTCTTTATGTGGATTGATAGATAGAAAGATATATCAAAAGATCTGTTTATCTCTGTTTTTGTGTGTATTTGCACATTTGTGTTCCTAATTTATCTTTATTCTATAGTTGTAAAATGCTGAAATACAAGATCTTTTACAAGTTACTTAAAAAACATTTCTAATAATTCCTTTTCTGTATCATTTAGTGTATACATGTAACTGAGCTTACTGTCTCTACTAACTCCATGGTTTATATCTTCAATAATTTTTACAGCTCTGATAGCCATTGGACGATACAGCATGACAATAGAGACCGTGGATGTTGGATGGTGCAAAGAAATTACAGACCATGGAGCCACCCAAATTGCACAAAGCAGCAAGTCTCTCAGATACTTAGGGCTAATGAGATGCGATCAGGTAAGCAGCATTCGTGTGAACTGGTACCTGCTTCAGGGTAAGTGTGAGAGAGTGAATGTTTTTATGTGTATGTGTGAGAGCAAGAAAAAGAGACAGAATAGATTTGTGTTTTGCTGTATGAGTAGGCTTGGCATTCACTACTGTGGTAACCTTTCCAGTACACTGTGTTCATATATTTTGCTAAAAAAGTATCTAGAGAACTAAGAGTGTTATAAATTTTTGCTGACATAGGTTTTCAAAATACACCCACAGGCTACACCTACAACCTCGGATAGTCACACAAGTTTTATGTAAAATCTGCCCTCTGAGAATTTTGAATATTTCTGGCTAAAAGTGATTGGTATGTCATGCCATTGCTATGATAGACTGCATTCTTTCTAAAAGAGAAAGAAAAAAGAAACAATGGAATACTAAAAATACTGCAGTGCTACCTCCAGAGTGATTTTATATAGGTCTGTGTTCTTGCTCATATGTAATGGTTTTGAAAACACATCGGGAGTGATTTGGATAAAACCATACAGCTAAAAATGAAAAAAGAAAAAAAAGTACTTATTTTCTT
Source organism: Penelope pileata (assembly GCA_013396635.1). Classification (NCBI taxonomy): domain Eukaryota; kingdom Metazoa; phylum Chordata; class Aves; order Galliformes; family Cracidae; genus Penelope; species Penelope pileata. Next base: position 331,818 of record WBMW01000237.1, read on the forward strand.
ATTATATAGTCTTCCCACTTGGAATGTATTAGGAATGCTTTTAAGTTATTTCATTAAAAATAATAATTCTTAAAAAAATCCTCTTTAACAGAATACTGATTTGTAATTCTTTAATTTGAAAGGAACTCAGTATAAATGATAACCTTCCTCCCCAGCTGACAGAAAGACATAACTACGTAATGTTTAAGTTTGGAAGCCTTTGGGGGAAAAGAAAAAAAAAAAAAGAGATGCAGGATTAGCTCATATTAGAGCTAATGAATTTCAAATCAGGAAGTCCTCACTCAAAATGTCATTTTGGTGGGATGGCCAGAAGAGTAGGAACATTGGTCAGAGTGAGGAGAGACAAATCTAGCTCATTCACGTCTTACTTATTTTCAGAGACCCCGTTAAAATATTTATTCCATATCTTTGTGAATATATTTATAGTAATGTTCAGATGCATTGAGTTCGTATCTTTCAAACTGAAGCTTTTCCCTCCCATTTTAGCTTCAGTAGAAGCCCCTGGGTAATGTTAAAAATGATAGCACTGAATTTCACTAATACCAAAAGTTCTCTCTGCCTTTTTCTTTTCGGTACTGTACTCTGTTGTTACTCACCTCAGTATAAACCTGCAGGAAAAAAGGTTTCATTCTAGATTGGTTCAATCCTAAAAAAATTTATGTATGTTAAGACTCACAAATAACGAATATCTCAGATAGAACCTCTGTGTTTAGGACCTCCCACTTCATAGTCTGAGGAATTTGATAGGTATAGACTGGTGTTTTTTAAGCATTTGGATATGTGGTATAACCCTTTCCCAAATATATCCCCTCTCTTGCTTCTTCCCATAAAGCTCATCACTCTTTCGTCCAACCATAGAGGAGAAAAGTGTGATTCCTGAGATGTGGTTTATTGGTTTGATTACTTTGTAAACCACGTCAAATACTACTGACAGTATATCGTGCAGTACAAGGTAGCATTTCTTTGGGAATCGTTCCCACACGTTTCAGAGGGATGCCTTCTCCTGACACCATTTCACACTCTAGTTATAAGCAAATTGAACCCACTAGGTAATACATATTCACTGGAAGCATGCTACTTGTTGTCTGAAGCTAACATACATATTCGTATTCAGCTACATATTCAACATGTTCCTGACAGTTCCATCTTGTTGTACTTAACAAATGAGGGAAAATCTCTTGTCTCCTAAGAAAAGTGGAAAGCAGTGCATTTCCCAGCACAGGTCACAATCTCTAGCTTTACTGTTACCCAGATTGCGTTCATTCATAGCTGCTTATTGGTAGTTTCACCCTATTCTCCATTTTCATTTAGCCCCCAGACAAGGATGCTTTTATTACTTCGTCACTAGAAGGAGAGAGGACAAGGCAGTCCAGTCCCACGTCACGCTATATATAGGCTTCAGGAAACATAGCTCAGTTCAGAGAAGAGGGAGGGATATCTCTGGGCACAGGGCAGAAATAGCTAAGAATCATTGGAGGTTCAGTCTCTAGTCTCAAATCGGAAGATATTCCTGATTTTTTTTCAGCCATCATGAACCAAACTTCAGAGTCCGGCTTATGATTCTCGTCATAAACATGTCTCTCAGGTATGCACATTCGTAGTTGGATAAAACCTGAAGAAACATGTATTTTTATTCTAAGTTGCTTCGTGCTCAAAAACCTTTAAAAACAAAACAAAATGAAAAGAAAACAACAGTAACAACAACAACAAAAAAAAACAACAGTATTTCAGCTGGCAATGAATAATAATTTGCAGGTAAGTTGTAAGTAAAGTTGGAAATAGGATTTTGTAAACCCTGCTTTAGAAAGTTTCCATTGCGAGGGGAGGTTTAGTGCTTTGGAAGAATTGCTCTGTCTACTGAAGCTGACTCCACTTAATCTCCTAAACTTTAGTGTTTTATAAAAGCCAATAGAAGAAAAGAGTGTGTGAGTCTCTTTGATGGATTGTACTAAGATTATGTACTTAGAGAATGTTCAAAGGGTTACTTGACCTTGGGAATTAGATCTGACCCTGAATCACCTGATCAATTTTACATATATTTATTCTGTGGATTTAGCTAATGTTGAACAATCAACAAGGATCTAATAAGTGCAATAATTTTATCCTGGCTTCAGCTGCTATAGAAAATCAATGACCTTGATGCTGAAAACAAGTTTTACTACCTCATCGCTTAAACTGTATCTACTACAGTCCGTATTCCTCTAATCGCTGGATAATACTTTCCTAGTTTTTTACAAATAATTATGCACCATCTTTTGTCTTGTTAAAGTCTACTGTAGAAAGGAAAAATAATATTTTCTGAGGAAAATTGTATGCAGATAGAAAAAGCAGTGTTGACTCTGTATTGCCTGCATGTGTGTGTGTGTGTTTGCATGTGTGTGTGTATCCAAAGCATGGTAGCCAAACTTGTGGAGGAAATGCTGTTAAAGCATCGTGGTACTAAGATGACTACTGGGAAACATTTTCTTGCTTGTGAAGCCTTTATGGGAAAAATAGTTTAACAGACAGAATGAAGTAAGTATCCTTGACTTGAAAGTTTTTGGCAGCTGGAAGATGCCAGCTCCCTTTTTCCACTGCAAATGAACAGAGAAATTACTGAAGAAAACCATGTCTTCAACTGCCTCTCCCCAATATCATGCAGAACTAATTTTTTCCAGTGGCTGCTCTTTTAAATTAAAAATGTCAGTGTCCAGCACATCATTAAAGGGAATTCTTGGGTGGTGCAGAAGGGTTTATTTACATGCCCTGTTGACTGAAATTCTTGCCTTTGGACTGTTGCCAGTTTACAGTGAAGAAACAGTTAGATTTGCCCCTTTTAGCCAACCTTCGTTTTCTAAGGCACTGATTGTTACACTGGTACCAGGTAGCATTTGTGCCTTTCTAGGAATTCCTAGGCATTGGAGGGGAAGTACTTAAACAGAGTTACATAAGGAACATATGTAAGTAGACTTCAAATGGTTACCACTAAAATACCCTTTATGACCCAGGCTCTGTGGAATTTCTTTGATATGCAGTTGACATAAATTAGAGGCGTCAAGGGTCCTCCCAAGAAAGATCAGAGAGGCTGCAAGCCTGGGCAAAGGCAGGCTCTGTTTTACGCCATTGATTATCTAAGTGCCTTCAGGCAATGGGTTTCAGTGGATGCAGAGCATTATTGATCCACACCATGAAAATAATCAAATTATTCATTTCTCATCAAACTGCTGTTGCCATGACCTTTCTTTGTATCATGTCCCCTACCATCTAACATGCACACCACAAGAGCAATATGCTCTTTGCCTTAAAATAAATGTCGTGTTAAGGAGTCTCATAAAAACTTCTGACTTTACCATAAGATCATCATAATGAGGGCTTGTATTTAAGTAGGAATTGTCTAATAAGCATTCTAACACTGTTTTTTCAATATTTAATGTTACTAAATAGCAACATAATCACTATTTGCAAATCTAATACAGAAAAATTCAAAGATCAATAAGTGCTGTAAGTCTTTCAGAACTATCCATATTTTGTTTCAGAATACATAGATAAAATCTAAGTATTCTTTTCAATGTAGAAAGACTGGAGGCAAGGTTACTGAGAAAATGTCTTTCTTTTTTTAATTTTCACTAGCACCTCTATGATGGAGTCAGATTTTGCTCTCCCTGTGCTACGTAGCAGTGTTGTCTGAGGCTTTGAGAAAGCTCTGAATGTGCTGATGGTGCTGGAGAGGTGCAGGGCAGCATGGACGTGTTGGTGTGTGTCCTGATGGCAGCCCAATTGCCAAAGCATAGCATCTCATCCAGGAAATTAGAACTCAAGAGGTCCTGTCAGATGGATATGGTAGTGTAACCTACTGCTCCATTTCCTTGGCCAGCCCTGATAATGCTAGCTTGATGTCCTATACCTACCTGTGCGCTGCACTCACATTGGCTTCTGAGAGCCTGTGATCCAGACCTGCAGAGGTAACTCAGAGCTCAGGAGGTAGACCCTAGTTATTTTCAAGTACTTATATTTTGGACAGTGCACTTCCCTGGTTGCCTGCAAGCACACATCAGCAGACTCAGAAGCAGCGAGGCCTCTCCTCCCCCGTGGTGGCTCTCATGTGCCCCAGCCATGCTGCACCCTTGGCAGTGATCCATCTGTTAGGACATATGCTGCTTCCCAGTCAGGGTGCAGAACACTGCACTGTCCTCCTGGAGCTTTTTGTTCTCTGTTTTCAGTGAGAACTGTGTGCAAATATATGTTAGTATATCCTCAGACTGGTTTTTCACACAGCTGCAGTGATTCTTTACGTACTTCAGGAGATGTGGGCAGATACAGGGTGCTTTTCACCTGCAAACACTGACATCTGGATTCTGAAGAGCCTTACTTGCATCCTAAGGGCATAAAATGATGCCCACATCAGATTCACAGATGGAAATCCAGACGTTTCACCTTTCTTTTTCTGAACGCAATTCTATACATTCCTAGCCCTAGGTACATGTTATTTCTAAGTATCACGTATCCTGTATTTCCAAAATAAATCAGAGAAAGAGAGCAATGTTCCCTATGCTACTTAATGCTAGAATTCATTTTAAAGATGTCTTTGTACCACTTCTTTATTGTGCTTTCACAAAATCCCAGCCAGCTCTAAATAATGGCAGTTTGAACTCTTCACCTTTATGGAAAATGGCTGGATATCACCTAGGAAATCATGGCTAAAAGCATGATATGTTTTCCTGGCTGATAGCTTGGCTGGTTGAATAATGTGTCAGAATTATCTTCCCATGTTGTTTTCAACTTTTCTCACATAGATTTTCATATTTCAAAATTCTTTTACTACAGCTGTGGTGCTATTTGCAATGGTTATCAGCCATGCTACCACTTAAATGCAGGAGACATTTCTTGAGAAAATATGCAGAAAGATGACATTGAAAAACAAAAAGCCTGCAAAATTCAACATTCACAGCTACACGTGAATGAAATGAAGTGAGTCTGACAAAGTTGGCTGTGAATGCATACTCTATGTCAGTTAATAAATCATTATGGCCTTTTTTCTTTTCTTTTCTTTTTTTTTTTTCAGAAATTCAGATTGCTTGTCATGCAAATACATCTGAAAGTCTGCAGGTTATTCCAGATGACTTTCTCAGATCAGTTGTAGCATGCATTTCCTTTTACGGTTTTACTGAGCACTGAAATCAATGGTCAGTACAACTGACAAAAAAACCCAAACTTTTGTATTACCACAAAGGACAGAAGACAGATGACTCCTAAGCACAGAAATAATCAGTTAAGAAATCATTTGTATCTTAACTATGATTTTTAGAAAGTTGGTTGATTTTTAAAAATAATTTATCTACTTGTTCTCCAGTAAAGCCTGTTTTAGAAACATTTTTAAATGTGTATATTGTTCACAAATTGCAAATCATTAGCCTGACTGGGATGCAGATCCTGTTGTATATGTGGAAGTGCCAGCTTGTGAAAAAAAAATATCAACTCGAGGCAAAGAGAGTTTTCTGTTTAGTATATTGTCATAGTTTCTAACAGAAGTTCCTTCTCTCACAGTGTCTGGTAGGAAGCTGTGTTTTGGTCCCAGAAGAAAAACAAAACTGATAACACCTGGCAGTGTTGTACAGAGCCAAGGACATAGTTTGTTCCTCAGTGAAGCAGTTAGGGGGGAACAAGGAGCTGGGAACTGGGAGGGGGCAGGACCAGGGCAGCTGACCCAAACTGACCAAAGAGCTATTCCATCCCGTATCATGTCCTGTGATTTTAGGGAAGGGGTTTAGCCTGGAGGAGGGGTCACTGCTGGCTGTGAGCCCTTACTCTGCGTATCCTCTTTTTTTTTGTCTATATATATATGTGCTGTTATTTCTTTTACTTTCTTTACAATCTTAGCAAATAGCGTTTATCCCAACCCACAAGGTCTACTGTATTTTTCTCTTAATTCTCTCCCCCATCCCATTTGGGGAGAGGGGAGGTTGAGCAAATAACTGTGTGGGACTGAGCTATCTGGTGGGTCAAACCATAACACATATATATACATCAGTAACAATGACTGGAAGCGTTTTTACCCTTCATCCACAGACTTTTAATTTAAGTTTGTAACTGAAGAAAGTGAAAAGGAGAAAAGATCTTAGGTGCATCTTCAAATTTGAACTACGTTTTTGAGCTAAACTGTTCTTTATCAGCACTGGAAAAGCAAAAGTTGGCCATGGCTTGTTTTGGTATAATTAGTACAGCAATTTGCCATCCATCTTCAGAAAATGCTAACAATTGTTAGTCCGATCAAAAACCTTGACAAGTTGCTACCATTTCTCCTTTTATATTTTAAGGGGTTCATTTTGAGATTTGGAATTATGGTATTGCGATATTGAAGAGGACCAAAAATGCCCAATCCTTCCCCTTAGAAACATTTCTATAGCACTTATTTCCTCTTAAATCACTATAATTTGTTGAAGGGACTTTGCTGCATATTAAAAAGAACACTTCATTTAAAAAAAAAATTGGTATGTATCATATAGGAGCTGCCAATTATATGTCTCTTTATAAGCAATGAATATTTGAGATTCATGAAATCTGCAAATCTCATTAGAAGTAAACTAGTTATCCTTGCTAATACATAATAAAGGGAAAAGAGCATTTATTTCTCTTTGATTTTCGATATAGCAATTTTAAAAGACAGAATAATACCTTTTTTTCCCAGCTATCCAGAATAACAGACCCATTACATATTTGAATGAAAGCATCTGCTAAAATACAAAAAAGGAATTTTTATTCAAATTAAATGCTTTTGTACTTCTGGTTTAACTCTCGTTTTACCAAAACATTTTTATCTTCCAGGCAGTTAGTTCAGCAACGTATCTATAGCAGTAGGCTGAAGATGGAATCTTCCTGAGTTAATGAGTCTGTTCTTACTGTTAAAAACAACCCTCTGAACATGTCATACTGCAAGAGAAGGATGGGCCTTCAGGTACTGATCAATGGTTCAAAATCAGGGTACAGCCAGCTACTAAAGAGAACACAGTGTGAAGTAGTCAGCATTTTTATGATTAAAAAATAATAAAAATGTATGTTTTTAGCAGCATTGTCCTCAGAAACTTCAAATCATTTTTGCCAGCTTACAGTTTGAGAATAATTTCTCTGTTAATTTTACAGGTTCCCGTGTTGACAGGTTCTAAGCCGCTATATACTCAAAGTATTGTTAATGTAGCAGCATAAGAAGGAAAATATTTGATGCTATTAATTCAATAGACAGAGAGTAATTTGAAAGAATATTTATCACAATATAAACACTGTCATTTTATTGTGCATGTGTTTTTATTAACTGCAATTTTTATAAGTATGAACAAAGCAGTGCACAGAGTTTCCTCATAAATTTTAAATAATGATGATGCTAGTGATATTTTTACCATGCACAATTGTATAGGTGGAGTCTAGAAATTTGATTAAAATGAACAAAAGTAGCAAACCAACCAACTAGCCGTGATAAACTTCTCTTTTAGAATGGTTTCTCTGAAATAATAGAAAAGTAAGCCTCACAGTAAGCAAAGAGAATTGGGACTGAAAATCTTTATCACTTAAACAGCTTTAATATTCAATAATATGGTGACAGTAATGATTAGCACAGCAAGACCAGAGACACTGGCTCTTCTAGAAAACAATGCGAAATCACAGAGACCTGAAATGTTGTGAGCATGCAGTAACACTTTCCTCTCTGTGACAGTAGCAGCTGTGCAGGGACTGGCAGTTTGAGGCAATAACATTCACCCGTGTAAACAACGAAGAGCCTCATCCCTCTAGGATTGTTTTTTTCTATCAAGACTTAAGCAAAGAACTAAAAAGGGAGTACATTTAAACAGCAACCTTCCTAGATTTTCTGAAATCCTTCCAGAAGTGCTATCATTAAATATTAGACAGTTTGTGTATTCCATTTATTTATTTCATTTCATGCCACAGAAACAATTACGGATATTTCTCCTTACCCACCTCTTCCAAGTGGAAAATAATTTGCTGAGATTTAACACAATTTTTTTGAATGTCATGAAAATAATAGTACAGCAATATTTGGGAAAAAACACTCTGCATGTCAATTTCATTATTTGGAAGTCCACAGCTAAAATGGTTGTATGTGTTTGTGTATGTGCTTTTTTTCTTTTCTTTTTTTAGCAACTACATCCATTAAGTCAAAATACATTTTTTTTGTTTAAAATGTAGGGATTCTAGGGGTCTTTATTTGGACTATGGAATATCATGCTAGTATCACTAGTGTTGTAATGTTATTAAAGTCCTAAACAAAGGTCTGCCCCTGGGCATGAGGGCAGTCATTGAAACTCTGTGGAATATGTCTGCCTTCCTGATCAAGTGCACTTCACACAAAATGTTTCCAGAAATCTTTAATTTTGTTATGGCTACAGGCAACAGTTATAATTGGGCCACCTGAGAATATAATTCATTCAACTATTAGCAGAAAAAAAATCAAACATTTGTTATTAAGTACACTTTTTATAAGACACTGACGTGGAGAGCCAACTTAGAGAACAGAAAGTGCATGTGAAAATGTATGTTTCTTAGTAACTCAAGACGTGAAGATTTTGGATTTTATTGTTGAAACATTGGAAACTTGAACATAAAATATTTCCAAACTCCTTCATTACGGATGCACACAATGACTATATAGTCATTTATTTTTCCACTACATGCAAATTGGGCTTTTCTGTAATGCCATCCTATACATATGCTGAGACTGAATGACATACAAATTTTAGTACCCATAATGCTACAATACTACTCCATAATCAAAAATTTCAATAACATGATAAGACAACCCTTTTGGACAAGAGGAAAGTTATGTAACTGAAAACGTCTGCACTGTCCGTAGAAGGAGAATGTGAAAAGGACGAAAGATCTTAGATGCTGTTCTTTATCAGCAGTGGAAAATCAGAAGTTGGCTATGATTTGTTTTAATATAATAATGTTGTGAAGGAGCTAAGTTAGATACTATGCAGAAATCATTTGAGCAGTCCATGACACTAGGATGTTATGAACAACAAGCATAAGCATAGGCAAGTTTTCCTAGAAAGTTCTAATACTGCACCTTCGTAGTCGTACATTTCTGCAGGTCTGTTTTGTTGGTATTTTTTTGTTTGCTTTGAGGTTTTTTTTGAGGGGGGGGGAGGGATTGGTGGTGGTGAGGGTGGTGGTTTTGTTTTTGTTTGGAGTTTGGGGTTTTTTTAGAATGTGATCCTAATCTTTTTTGTTAGTTTTGTTATTTACTTAATTATTATTAAACTATGTGGCTGCTTCTTGATTTCACTAGCTAACTTGAAGTAGAAATATTTGTTTCCTTTGAATTATCCAGTGAATTGGATGTTATGCTACAGCTTTTCCTTACATAGGAAACCTTTTAGATTAACGGTGACTACTAATTCACTGTGTAGAGCAACATAAAATTTCCAATTCAGGTGATTACTCTACTCCCGTTTTTCAGTATTGCTCCAAATGACAAAACCAGACATTTTTGGAGCTTTTCATAGCTATAGAATCAGAACTGCATTCTGAGACCACCCTTGATACACCTACAGGAGGAGTTTCAGAGATTCGGGCAGTTCTACAGCTCTTCTTAGTACTGTAGTAAAGGAGTTCCCTGAATTTAAACCAAAGGCTTTTAAAGCCCTTGTATTTGTCACTTAGTATTCCAGTCCAAGTCATCGACTGGACATGACATCAACTTTTAGCAAATTAGCTAAAAGTAAATAGGGAAGACCTGCGTAGGAAAATTCCTTAAATCTCTGTTTATCTTACTTATTAATGAATGAAGCTATCAGTCTCATTAAAATGAAATGTCTAGTTCAACTGATGGTTTCAGCTGTAATCCCTAATTTATCTTAACAAGATTAGGAAAACTTGACTCCGTTGAATTTAATCAGATTTGACCTGGGAACATACTGGAAGCAAAAGCTGAAGAAGAATAGTCCCTTGTTCTAAACAATTCTCTTTGGGATTGTTTGAAATATTTAGAAATTCTTTATCTATAAATAAAATAATACAGTATTGAAGTTACCATTGAAGTTCTCTTAAATGACATGGCAAAACCTAAAAGTTATCTAGTTATTATATATATTTGCAGTTTAAATTTTGACATGAGAACTCAGGGAGGATTCCATAGAAACATTTACTTGTGGTGGTCTGTAACAGATATCACTGGTGTACCAATCAGTAAATACTGGCAAACACATCAGATGGTTAAATTTAGAATACTAGATTAAAAAATCTGGATAAGTGTTTTTCTGTGAGTAGATTATTAATTGAAAACTGTAGTTTCAGTATATCCTGAGCCTGAAAATTCAACTCATAAATACCAGTTAGTTTCTTCCGGGAAAAGTGTTTACAGACTGAGGGTTTTTTTTTCCATTTTTCTGTTGGTGACCATTTTGCTTGAAGGGCAGAAGGAGTTATGAACACAGTTTCCCATTTTTATCATAATTTGACACACATTCTGTGTATAACTGGCAGACTGAGAATGAGATTAGAGTTCATCAAAGAAACACTCCTTCAACTTTTTTGTGGATGATCTACTTCACGTGGTCTAGATGATCTTCATGTTCCTCTTTCCTAGATGAATTCCTAATTGTCACATAAGAAAGTATTCTTTTTTTGCTAATGCAGATCATTTTAAAGTGTTCCGTGCACATTTACGCTATCATCAGAAGTTGAAATTAAGGAGGCCTCACCCCAGGTAACATTTTTCACAGAATCAGTTGTTCTCTCTGGGGAAATAGGGGCTATGTGTTCAGATGTCTTTAAGCAAAAAGGATTCAAAGTTATTTCGAGAGAAGTGCTCTAATTGAGTTAGGAGGGGATGATATCACTTGCTCCTGACAGTTTCTGTAACCCACCTTCTCCTTTGTTTTTATGGTAACCCAGAATAAATTTTTATGTCAGTCCAAAAAGATAAGTTTTAAACCAAACTTCATTGTTTTATTTTTTGCTGTTTGATGACCAGAGTAACATACACTGTTACTTTGACTCTTACAGTCAGGACTGTATTCTTTCATTATGTGTTAAAACATAATTGAAAGGCTATTCAAATTCAAATGAGTGATTATGCATTAGGTAATATGGCCAGTTATCTTCAGCCAGTACTCTTCCTTGTGACAACTCAAAACATGAAGATTAATGAAATTTCTGTGGAAGAAAAATACAACATTTTAAGGGATATTAAGATGTGAAGACTTTTATTTTTCATTCAGTGAACAAGACTGTTCAAGCTGAGAAGGGAAGATTTGCTATTTATGTAATTAACTTATTTTGGAAATGGCGTTCAGTGCTTTTGTTTTATCACCAGCCAGACTGCTGCTTAACAACAAGACAGAGGCTTCTGTTCTAATGGTTAGACGTAAGACTTCTTTGCATCTTAATCCTACCATTAGGGGAACTTATGAGAAGGATACCAAGGGAATTGACTCACATGTTGTTTATCTATCTTACTCATTAACAAAGAACAAAGTTTTCTTGACTTCTCTATTTTCCTGCCTTTTAGATAGTGCAGTTTTAGTCTGAAGTTACAGAAAGTTTAAAATACTGAAAATTTTACACTGTTTTAGTGTTTGACCAGATTTTCTGACGGTAAAAGGCAAACTTTAAAAATATTCTGGTAGGGAACCATTGATGTTTTAACTAACCTCCTGTGTTTCTCAGCCTGGGATCCATACAGGTTCTCCCACTGCCAACAAGGATCTTTTTTTACTCTCTTCTGTTGTGCAATCTTACATTGAATTTATTTTGTCCTGCATGATTTTTCACTATTTGCTGTTGTTTTCTTTGGAGTAAAAATATTTAGATTTAACAAAAAGTTGCATATGTGGGACACTCTGAAAGTAATGCCTCCTATATATTTTTGATGGAAACTACAACAGATGCAAAGAGCAATAACAATAGCACTCTTTGGTAGAGCAAATTCTCAGGTACAAAACACTTTTTTTCAGCATAGTCTCCACCATTAGCTGTGTGTTTTTGCCAGTGGTGAACAAGAGCCTGCATGGCACACTCATAAAAATCTGCACCAGCAGAGATGACAGCTGTTTCACAGCTGCTTTCACAGTGTCATAGCTAGGAAAATGTTGCCTACGCAGTCCATCTTTCATCAGCCTGAACAGATGGAGATCAGAAGGTGCCAAAACTGGACTATATGGTGAGTGTGGTAGGACAGTCCAGCCAAGATTGGCAATGTGCTCCACAGTCTTCAGACTGGCGTGGGGCCTGGCATTATTGTGTTGCAAAAGAAGGGTTGTCTTCTTTCACCTGGTTCTGGAATTTCAAGCCTTCAGTGTAGTGGTCAGAATTAATGGTTTATCCAGATTCTGGGAAGTCGGGAGGATCACTCCTTTCCAATCCCAAGAGACAGTGCACGTCACTTTACCCACTGAGGGTTGCATCTGGGACTTTTTCTTCCATGGGCAATTCACGTGGCCACTCCATAGACTGTCATTTTGACTCTGGCTCGTAGTGGTGACCCCATGTCTCGTCACCAGTAATGATGTGATCCAGAAAACTGTCACTTTCAGCCTTGTATTGTTTCAGTAGGTCCTGAAAAACTTGCATGTGGTGTTCTTTCTGTTCCTATGTGAGCATTCATGGGACCTACATGGTGCAAACTGTGCAATATTCCAACATTGCCACCACTTTTTCTAATGCATTCAAGCCAATATTCAGCTCCGTACACACTTCCCTGATCATAATCCACCAATTTGCATGAATGAGCTGATGGAGAGGCCCCTCATTTTGTGGCATGACAGCTGTGCTCAGCCATCCAAAATGTGGCTTGTCTTTTATGTCACCGTCACCACTGCTGAAACACCTCACTGTGCTCACATCCACTGTTTGGTCTCCATCTACATTCAGCAAGTGTTGATGAATGTCAGTGGGTGCCATTTTTTCCTCATGGAGAAATTTGGTTCTTCACCTTTGCTTCATCCTTACTCCCATGTCAGACGTCAAACTGCCCTTCTGCTGCCATCTATCACACGGCAACAATATGGAACAGTATCAAGAATCATCATAGAACAGGATATTGGTGGGAAGGTTCAACCTCTACTGCCATACCACCAATATCTGCCTCTGATGTCACAGGCCAACATAATGAAATAGGAGGCATGACATTTGGATCATCCCTTGTGTGTTTGATCATTCATCACGAAGCTTGGGAGGAGAGATTTTTCCACTATAATGAGAGTAAACTCATGATATGTAGTAATTAGTAAGAATTTTATTACGTGTTATTTACTTAGTAATAATTGTATATATTTAAAAAAAAAAAAGAGAGAGATCAATGGCTTGCAGTAAATGATTTACCATAGATTTCTTCATAGATTTTAAGACTAAAAGATGCCAGTGTAACATCATCTGTCTTCCTGATTATTGTGGGCCATGCTATTTCACTTAAGTTTGCCTTGCAGTAAATACATTACTTCATATCTAACTAGATCCTTGCTTCTGTAAATGTGTTCAGTCTTCAGTCAATATACTAGGATATGAAGGATCTGTGGCTTGATCTGATCATTACCTCTCGTCCTGTGTTTGAGCATCCTCTTTGTAACAAAATTGCCTTGTTTCTTGCAACAGAAAATCTGCTTATGATACTGCACCAATTAGCTCTCTCAAACCATAATATCCATGCTGTTCTAATAAATAACACCTAACCGGTATGTGTCAAAGCCTCTATTCACTGCTAATATTTGCAGATATCTAATAGATGAACAATATTTCTTCTTTAAGTTTCCCATTAGGAAAGAGCAGAATGAGCAGCTGTCTCTGTAAGAATTTTCATTCTGGCTGGTTAACCACTAAGAGAAATTTCTTGTAATATTATAGATTTTGCCATGACTCTTTGCACCACAGATTTAAAGAAAAGAGGCTTTTGACTATTTTTGAATAGGCAAATAGTAGCAAATACTGCTTAGGGAGTTCTTCCTTTCAAAGCAATATTTCTATGAAGTGCTGCTGGCATTTTGAAAGTATATATGTATTCAGCTATAAATATCAAATATTTTGGAGGACTTTAGCTATGTCTGATTTCATTTTGATTTATTAAAAGTCACTTCTTGTTTATCAGCACTGGAAGAGGTTACTGTAATGTAGTAATTTGCCAAAAGAGTACAGTGTGTGCTATGAAGGGAAGTTAAACCAGTTTTCTATCCAAGTCAGTCTCAGCTAGATGAAACTTCCGATGAAGATTGAGTGTTTCTATTATCAAAGTAGAAGAACTGGATATTAAACCTTTCATTTATCCCTGTCATTGTGAGCAATCACTGCTCAGAAGGATGCGCTCCTTGTTATCTTTTAAGGACAAAAATATTATTAGATATCGTGGTCACTGTGCTTTAAAGTATTATTCTGAAGATGGATCTTTGTGAAGGTAGTAAATATTTTAGTACAATTTTTTACTTTTGGCCTTGAATGTGGGACACCGTGACGAAAAATTAAGTGGTGATATCTGTTGTACATGCTACTGATCTAGGCAATTCAGCATTTAAATGTTATGCCAATGTATCGTAAAATGTCCGAGCATTTTAGCAAGGATGTTAAAGAGAACTGCATAGAAGTTATGGTTCTTCAGTTAATCTTTCATTTATCTAAAGGCCGGAGGAAGCTGTCTACTTTTGTGATATGAACTGCAATCAGCTTAAAAATAATTGACAAATTAATCCCTTCACAGTACTGCAATTGTAAAGGTGTTAGATTTAGCTTGGGTTGTCTGATTGCCTTGTCTAATCAAGAAAAAAGGTGCTACCTTTGATGTTTGAGACTTAGAAGGGACATCCCTGACCTGACAAGCTAGTATATTTTAATTATCGATCCCCTCATTTCTGCCCACAAAAGCCTTTGTTCATTGATAGTCTCACACCAAAAGACTAAAATAAAAACTTCTGCCTGGGAGGTACGTGAAGACATGCAGGACTTCGAACCTTTGGTAAAGTTGACTTTTATTACCAGTTTATATACCTGCACCGTAGAATAGGTTGCATTCTTTTCCCCTTGTTCAGTCATTATCTCTTAGTTACCATTGCAGCCATGCTGAAAGCTACCATACAGTGCAAGCTCATTTCAGTATGGCTAATTGTGGACTTACTACATAGTGTGTGAAAAAGTATCATAATGGTACTGTAAATTAATTGCTAGATGTAATCAACTTTCATTTTCCAAAACCAAGAAAATCTTACATTTCAAACCTGTGTCTGTCTGAGTAATATTGAGTTAGTGAGTTAGTCTGTTTCAAGATAGAGAATGAAATATGGGCAGTGCATTGTTAAGGAAGACGGCTTTTCTTTGAATAATTATATTTTGAGCTCTAGGAGTGGCCGGCTTGTTCAAGAGTGGCATTGATATAGTTTATTAGGTTGTTAAACTGTTGCAGTTTTTTAAACTAAACTACTTTATAACAAAGATGTTTTGTCTTATTTTTTTGCTGTCAATCAAAAATAATCAAACAGTATGTACTAGAATGTTATATTAAATTTCTCCCTTTAAGATAAAATCAAATTGTTCGTTTTGAAGGTTTTTTTTTTTCTCTAACAGGGCATCACATTCTGTGTGTTTGTGATAAATGCAGCTTATAGTATCAGCAGACAGCCCAATCCTGCAAGTCCTTCCTAGAGTCCAGTTTATTTATTTAGCTTGCATAACATTGCCCATTTTATTCATTTTTTGCACATCATGGATTCTTTTTTTCAATTGCAGGTGAATGAAGCCACAGTGGAGCAGCTAGTGCAGCAGTACCCACATATAACCTTCAGTACTGTTCTACAGGATTGCAAGAGGACATTGGAACGAGCTTATCAAATGGGCTGGACTCCCAATATGTCTACTGCTTCTTAACCTCGTGCACCAACATGACAGTTCCTCTCTGCTGCTTACAGTAGATCTAATGGGGACTGCAGAGGGTTCACAACCTTTCATTGTGATATGTACAACGAATGCAATATAATTGTGAGTTTACAGAGGTTACAGTAAAATGAAAAAAGCAGTACACTGACTTTGATGTACTGTACAACTAAGTACTGATATTGAAACAAAATTTTAGAAATGTGTTGTATCTCTTTGTTTGCATAAAAGAAATAAAAACCTTTGGCAGATTTCTTGAAGTGGATTCCTACTAGTTCTTTGAATAGCTTGACTGATAGGAGATACAAAGCTTGTTTTTTTCTGTTTACTTTATTGGCCTTGGTCATGTGTGTTTCCTTTGATTTGTAGATAGTAACTCACTGCTAGCACCAGTATAGCTGATCAGCAGAGACCTGTGCTGAAACTGGTAGCTACACTCGATGCTTATTATTTACTAAAGCTACCCTAGGAGTTTTAAGATGCACAGCATATAAGAAAATCTACAAAGAATTGTGGTTGTCTTGTAGACTTTTGGGGATTTATACAAGTCATTATTTTGAACAGAAGTCTTAGTAAATGATTATAATGACTAAATGGATATTTATTGGACAATCATGGAGTCATAGAATGGTTTGAATTGGAAGGGACCTTAAAGATCATCTAGTTCCAAACCCCTGCCTTGGGCAGACACCTTGCACTAGATCAGGTTGCTCAAAGCCTTGCCAACACGGTCTTGAACACTTCCAGGGATGGGTTATCCACAGCTTCTGGGCAACCTGTTCCAGTGTCTCACCACTCTGAGTAAAAAATTTCTTCCTAATGTATGATATAAATCTACCCTCTTTCCTTTCAAAACCATTCTCCTCTGTCCTATCATTACAGTCCCTGGCAAAATGTTTCTCCCCATCTTTACCATGAGCCCCATTTAAGTATTGGAAGACCGCTGTAAGGTCTCCCTGGACAACTCCAACTCTCTCAAACTTTATCATTTCACAGAAATTGTATCTTCTTTTATTTTGTTTTGTTTTAAACAGTCATATGATGTACAGATTTCCAAATCTTTTCACACTGCAATTTTTGCAATAAACGAGTTAACAGTGCTTGAATCCATTCTGATAACCAGTTATCACTACATAACCAGTCAAGCAGGAATTGAATACACCAACAATCAGAGATGAATTATTGGACAATTTTTAAATGGCTGATTGAAAAAAAAATTGTTTTTTTCTGTAAGTGAGCTCATCTCTTCTGACTATGCTGTCATGTTGCTCAGCTGGGCAATTCAGGTGAATGGTAAGAAGCCAATAAGGGGATTTCTCTTGTGTCATCTTTGGTTGTTATTTTACAACAGATCTTACAATGCAAGGAGTGCTTACCTCAAGAAGACCCTCTACAGATGAGGGCTATTGTAGGTATTATTTTGTAGTATCACTTGCTTTGTAATACAATGTATGCAAAAAAATACCCAGAATAAGTACATGAAAAGGTTAATTTTCTGTGTGTCACATTGCATTCTAAGGAGTTACTTTTGACAAGGGGATAGTGAAAATATAGACATTGCAGTTTCAATTTGAAGCTGCGATAAGTTTTAGAGTATTACTATTTGGTTAAGAATGTTTAAATGTGTATAACACTGGATATTTGTTTTTCAGAGGTAACAGCATTTTAATCCAAAGTATGAAATGCTTAAGCTTCAGCTGAAGAGTTGCCGTTTTTGTCAAAATGTTTTGCTAATCCAGAAAGTCTGATGTATTGTAACCTAGAGAGCTTGTTTAGAATAGCTGCATAACTCTGTAAAACTGTAAGTTGATTTTCATGGCGTAATTTTTTATCACAGAAACATCAGCTCACAGTAATTCCAGTGTGGCTGTTGAATGTTTTCTTCTTAGACTTCTTAAAATGGGGATGAACTAAGTTCTTTTTAAAAAACTATATAGTAAAGTTTTTGCTTTAAATATGGTAAATACATGTGAACATGCATAATGCTGGGCTTTATATTTACTCCGAAATGGCAACAAATATTTTCAGAATAAAGCCAATGAATTATATTGCAGATATAGAACAGAATCTTAGTCATTTTCTTTTAATGTCTTTTTATGAGTGCATTAAAACTATTCACACAATTTGTAAGTTTCTATTTTTCCGTGAAACTTTTGACCTTTCAATGGGTTGCAATAAAAGAAAGAATAAAGATGTGATGTCTTCTGTTTATCTGTTCTGCTACTGTACTTAGATTCTACTAACAGAAAGACTGAAATCTCAGTCTTTGGTATGTAGAACTCATCCAGACATGGTCCTGAGCAAACTGATCCAAGCTGCCTCTGCTGTGACTGTGTTTGACCAGATGAGCTCCAAATCTTTTTCAGTCTAAAACACTCTGCAATTAGCTATTTAACTTTTTGTATGTATTACGGATGTGGAAGGTCATCTCTTGTCACTTCCTGCATTTAGTCACTTCCAGTAGTTTTGTGTTTGACTGGCTATTCATCTCTCTCTATTTTTCTAAACTAACTAATCTTTGTAGATCTTATTGTAGCTAATTAATTTCCATGGGCCTTATTACATTTTTATAGAATTGCATGTGGTATAAAAGTTCTAGACAGAAACACATTCTTCTAACTGCACCATTGCCACAGATACCTCGTTAATTTCCTTTTAAGAAATCAACAGTTCCTGAATAGCTTTATATGGATAAATAACAATGTTGCATGCTTCTTAATTTTTGGAAGATCATTTAGGGGAAGTGCCATTTAGGGAAAGGGAAAAGCTACTATCCCATGTAAAAGGAAAAATTACCCATTTTGTTTCACTTAAAAGTTACAGTGAATTCAAAAGCTCACAGGCAACTTTCATGCTGGATTTCCTAGGTTGCAACAGTCCCACTTTACTGCCATTTTTCTTTCAGGATCTTTGTAGGAACCTGTCACTGAGATAGGTATCCTGTCGTTGAGCATTTGGCAACTGGAGATCAGTGAGCCTGTGCCTGTTTGCAGACAGCACAAGCTGGGTGGTGCAGTTGATACAACAGAAGGAAGGGATGCTGTCCAGAGGGACCTGGACAGGCTTGAGAAGTGGGAGCACATGAACCTAATGAGGTTCAACAAGGCCAAGTGCAGTGTGCTGCACCTCAGTTAGGGCAATCCCAGACATGTGCAGACTGGGAGAAGAACTTGAGAGCAGCCCTGCCGAGAAGGATTTGTGGTCCTGGTGGATGAAAAGCTGGACACGAGCCCTCAGTGTGCGCTTGCAGCACAGAATGCCAGCTGTATCCTGGGCTGCATCGAAAGAAGGGTGGCCAGCAGGGAGAGAAAGACATTTTGGAGCTGCACAGATCTGCACAAGAGTCAGTGATTAGAAATCACAGAAGGGGTAATTTCCGTTAGATACAAGGAAAGATACTGGGAAGGTGGTCTAACACTGCAACAGGTTGCCTGGAGAGGTGTGCAATCTCCCTCCCTGGAGATACTCAAACCTGGCTGAACAACACCCTGAGCAATCTCTCTAGCTTTGAAGTTGGCTCTCTTTCAGCAGGGGTTGGAGTGGATCCGGATGACTATGGATCCCCACCATCAGTTATTGTGTCATTATATTGTGTCTGTAGGCCTCCCCAGCCCACCTTCATCATCCAAGCTAGCTTATTTCCTGAAACTGTACCTTCAAGATGTGCACTCAGAGTTTATTACTCTCTCATAAAAACACCTGAACACCCATATCCAGCCTGCTATTGGCTCAACAAACAGTGGAAATATGGACCCTTCCCATGTAATTCATAGTCTCTGCAGGATTGTCAGACGGATAACCATATTAGTCAGCAAACTCGTGGGATAAAAATCTATTTGCAGTCATTCACTCTTCTAAATCTAGATGCAATTCTCATTTGATCCCACTCAAATTGCTCACTTGGTGGTCACTCTCTACCTCTTACCACTTCAAAGGTGATGCGGGGGAAACATCCTTATGTAATTTGTCCCAGCAAATGTCTATGAGAGCATTTTGCTTTCACTTCAAGTTCACTGAGCCCAGGCACCCAGATGAGTGGAAGTTCAATGAATTGCCAAGTCCGAACTGGTGTATCTTCCCTCTCAGCAAGTGCTCTGTGTAGTACTAGGCAGCTTCTAGTCTCTTGTGAACACAAAGTGAAAAATACCATAGGTAAGGAAAAACTGAGCCCAGCATGGCCATAGAGGCTAGTGGGAGTTACTTTCAGCATTCTCAGCACCACTGCACAAAGGTTTTCTGTGCTTTTTCTATTGCAACTGACTCTGCTTAACTCTGCCAGGACCCCAGAACCCAACTAGGTTCACTGACAGAAAATGTCTTCCCCTTTTGATACAGTAAAAGAGTTTGAGCCATCCTTGATGGTTTCCTAGAGCTGCTAAACTTTCTGATCTGTATAGCTGTGTCTTCAGAACAACAGTTGAGTTGCCAATTCATGTGGCAGCATCCATATGTGATACTGTTATGTAAGATTAGTATAAATGTAGATATTTGCAAATATACTTCTTTCTTTATTCAACTTGCTAGAGAAGTCTGCTGACCCTTAAAATGACAATTAAATCCTCTGATGCTGCAAAGCAGCATTAGCTGTTGGATTACCAATGTACTTCCTTCACACAAAAAGTCCATCTGAGATATTCTGATGTATGAGTATCATCTTGATCTCAAGACAACAGAATATGGTACATGTTGTCTAAAATAGAGGTTCCCTGTTTTTGAAAAAAAAGTGGGTAAGGATTGGAAATTTCCATTACTATTTTCATCTCTTTTTTTTTCTTCCAGTTTGTGAAGATGCATTTATTCCTCACTGAGAAGTATGTTAAAAAAAAAAAATACTTAATTTGGTTTTCAGATTGGAGGATGGAAATTTGAAAGAATTCTTATTTGCCCAAATCTTGGATCAAGTTTGCGAGCCAATAATAAAAATAAACTAAAAAAAAAAAA
>WBMW01000237.1:352617-371606 GCA_013396635.1 Penelope pileata
AAAAAAAAAAAAAAAAAAAATGCAACAACAACCTGAGCCCCGACTTCAGATATTGTTTGAACCTGTATTATTTGAACTGTGTGTTGTTTTTCCAGTTTTACTTGAAACACTGTAGACAGTTCCACTTGTAAAATTATCTGTAATTCTGTTGAGGAAAAGACTACATTTAAATGTAGAAGTCTATCAAAATTAAGCTAAGGATTTACTGGTAAATATTTGCCTAAGCTCCCAAATCCCTGTAATCTCTTCTGCTTCAACTGTTCTTGAGCTACTGTACCATCATTTCTCTGCTTCTAGTCAGTCACTCTGGGAAGTAGCATTGAGCTGACAAGTGGCTGTATGCAGAGCAAAACACTGAGCTTTACAGACAGCTGCTTATTGATCAGAAAACTGCACTCCGTTTCTTGTCTTTTTTTTTTTTTTCCTGAGAGGGAGAAGTACAGAAAATATTTATTGTTGGACATAAGTCCAAAGCAAGTGACAATACTCCTATTTCCTGACATAAAAAGATGAAGATGAAAACCGTAGATGAAAAGAAATAGATATATATGTTGTAGATACCTATAAAGTATATAGGTTGCTCTGAAAGTAATGCCTCAAGTTTATTTCCATGGAGACTACAACAGGTACATAGAGCACAATAACACTCTTTTGATAGAGCAAATTCTCAGCTACAAAATACTAGTTTTCAACACAGTCACCGCCATTAGCTGTGCATTTTCACCAGTGATGAATAAAAACTGCATGCTGTATTAGTAACAATCTGCATGGCCATCCAGAACATGGCTTGTCTTTCATGTCACTGTTGCACTCCCATGTCAGACGCCATTGTGTCAGAGTGCCCTTCTGCTGCCATCTGTCACACAGCAACAACATGGGACGGGACCTGGGTGGGAAGGTTCAACCATTACTGCCATACCACCAACATCCTCCTCTGGCATTGTGGGCCAACATCATAACCTATAAGGCATTACTTTCGGAGCAGCCCTTGTACTTCATATGCGTAACGCTTCCAGGGCTAAAGTCAAGCAAGAATGAAAAATACATCTATTTTGTTTCACAACTTCAGTTCAAAATGATTGAGTAATGAGAAGAATTTCTGAAATTTCACTTCTGAGTTGTCTGTGTTACAGCCAAGTAATTCTGGTCAAACTGACTGCCTCCACTAAGTGTCTTCAATTAAACTAAAGGCATCCATTATCTCAAGGTGAGAAATTACACATTTGACAGATAGCCACACTTTACTTAAAGGCTTCAAATGAAGCAATTCATTTACTGTTCTGTTTCTGAGACGTTCTTTGCTTCTACTTTTCAGGAAGTTAAACATAATGTCGTAATCTTGAGCACTTCTGCTTTGCTGGATCCACTGCTGCAGGACAAAAAGGGGACCAAAGACAAAGTGTCTAAGGAAGCAGAACATTCCCACGGAGTAGATGTTACACAAATCAGAAAACACTGGCATTTCATATTACGCTGTGAAATACCTCATCCTAACTTCTCATACAAGTGAAATGGGCTTACACTTTCAGTAAAGGAAGGAGAATAGGCTGTCGGGCCGGTATTAAAGGTAGTTACAAGAACTCACTGACCATTAAGAAACGCTTATACCAAGCATGTCTGTCCTGCTCTGTACGTACTGCTCGTTAATCTTTTTGGTATATCTTTAAGTCTTTTGTTCAGCTCAGAATACCAAGTAATTTGAGTTTCCTTACCTCCCTATGCTTAGTTCCCCACACATATTGCCCACAGATGCAATCATTATAGATGAACCGAGTGGCTGAAGAACAGTTGAATAGCTCAGCTGTTCCTCTGGCTCTTTATCTGTATTAGGGCTTAGACTAACACAAACAAATAGGCCAAGTCCCACCACTACAGCTGTGGTTGCTTAACTGGAGAAGTTTTCACTTCTGGAATAAGGTAGCACTGAAATATGGTTCTCTGGAAGAGCTGCATCTTCACAGTTGTTAAGAAATGTGGGCCCAGAATTTTTATTTATGTAGCTTTGTTTTTATTTTTTTTTATTTTTTTTTTGCCTTGTTTTGTTTTGAAGTTTTCCTACTGGGATTATATTTCAAATTGATTTCTGGAAAAAAGTCAACAGTAACAGTAAGAGGAACTGTTCCCACTTCAGTGTTTACACAGGCCTCTCAAGATGTAGCTTATGAAAAGTGTTTTTGTATGAGTGTTGTGTATAAGTTTTACAAGTATCAGAATGAAAAGCTTTGCAACCAGAGTTATTCAGCATTTTTAACTGCTATGAAGATACAAAGATTTCTGGACTGAAAATTTCGTAATCTCATGTTTTCACCATGTACCCTATGGCAACATGCTACAGTCTGTATTGGTTTTGTTTTTTGTGGGTTTTGTGTTGTATTTTATGTACATATATATATATACCAACTATTAGAGCAAGAAATCAGTAACGCTGACCTCCACTGAGAACTCCTAACTCGCTCCAAGTGCTTTGTTCTGGCTCCCCACTGAATCAAGATCGAAATCCCAGTACTGGACTAAAAGGTTATCTGTGGTCACCAGCGGTTTTACAGCAGTAAACATGTTGTGCAAAGCATGGTCCTTCAAACAATATGAACTAAAAAGATCTCTGATCAAGCGACAGGGTATTTGTCTCTAATATAGGCAGCAAAGTCATATTCATATACCATACCAAATACTTCCTATCCTTATTTGTCTGGAGATGGGAGAACAAAATGTAGTGAATGCTAATCACCTTGCTTGATGCTTTAAAAGATGCATCTGACACTGAAGTGGTGAGCAAGATAAAGAACAGAAGAAAAAATGCCTTTAAGAGAGGCTAACTACAATTAGAGAGCAAAAGCACATGGAAATCTGTAGTGGCAACCAAAGAGGCTGTCACTAAAGAAGAATTACTTTTTAATGACTCTGCAGAAGTATAAATATATTTCCAAAGTCCAAATGCCCTCATGATCTTCCCCACAGAAGAACAAGGGAAGGGTTTGTTCATTACAAGCTTTCAAATTTGACCCTTTTTATTCAGAGGAAAAAAAAAAAAAAAAGACCAATTCCCAGCAATGAAAAATTAGAGAATGTGACAGCCTAGAGAAATTGTGGAATGCTGAGGCCAGTTTAGTTCAAAACTAGATAGTGGGGACAAACTGTAGAATAAAACAGGCCTGAAAACCAGGAGTGCCAGTTTCAGCCCAGTGGTGGCCCTGACTAGGCCCTGTGTTTTTCAACACATGAAAAATATCTGTGGTTACGCTTCTCCTGGTAACAGCAGCAGCACCTGGAGCACTCCAGCAGCCACTTGCCTGCTTCTGGCCCATGGCTGCCAACTCTCCTCTAACCAGGTTTGGTGTTAGTGATGCCCAATGGTCACCACCTTAGGCTCCCTGGAAGCAGCCACTGCTCTCTGGAGGCAAGAAAGTTTAATAGCACAGGCCCATCAGCCTCAGCACCAGAGAGGTGTCCTGGGCAAATTCAATTTACTTGTACAGACATAGCCTTTGCAGCTCACCAGTTACTTGTGTGTCACAGCTGTCTATCAGAAGGCTGCCCAAAAGTCCTGAATCATGACCTCAGTCCTGTACAGCCGTGTCCAGGAGCATCAGCCTGGGTCTCACATGCACCACCATGGGCAGCAGTCTTCTCCCAGCCACCAAGCAGCAGAAGAAGCCAGGCAGAGCCTCTGACCTTGCTGGGCATCAGGGCCTGCTGTGCTTTTGGCACGTGGGTAACCACAGACCTGCCATCCATCCTGCCTCTCTTTCCAGCTTCCAGTCAAACGTGTAACTGCAGGGTGGAATAAAGGTAGCAAAGGTACTGTGGCAGGCTGAAGTGAAGAGTATGGTGGTGAGGAGGTGATATCACCGTGAGTGTTCCTGGGTTGTTACGGAGACGGAAACTGCTGGTAAATTGAAGCCTGTAACTTTATCTCCACAGCTCGCATTCAAGTTGAGCCTTTCTGGTCTAGAGCAGAAGTTGTCAACAATTCCTTCTATGATCTGAATGAATCACTACTTCTTAGCAAAATTTTCTGACAGAAGAAATTACATTAAGTTTTATCTCTGTACTTACATCCTGCAACAAAAGACAAAATATTTTGCTAGCTGCTGGGTTAATGACCTGATGGCCTTGCTGTTTGAATACAAGCCATTTCCTTTATATTCTGCTGTCTGTGGTTTCAGAAATAGTTAATAGTAGGAAGAATATTCGTGTTGCACTAGTCAGATAGGAGAAAAATGCTTTTATGGATCGGTGTAATCCATTCATTGGTTTATGGTTGCAAAGTCCTTCAGGGACAGCCACAAATTCCCAGCTGTCCATGAGTGCTAGATTTTGCAATTGCATCTCTTAAGCTAACTGCAAGGCATATAGGATCAGGGAGCTCCCCATGTAGCCATGCAGCTCCTGGTGACTTCACATCTGCGGAGGCCAGAGAACTGTTTCTGGGTGTACAATCAATTAGGCTCAAGAAATTTGCCTGTGAAAAATTTGTCTCTGAAAAATAAAGATCTTACTTAAATCACCCACGGGTGGAAGCCTCTTCAGCAGAGGAAGAGCTGAGCATATGCAGGGAGCTGCTAAATACTGAAATGATTACCAGTATTCTTTCTCTTTGTTGTTTTTTTCCTTTTTTGCTCTTCAAGTTTTTGTGAGATTATTCACTCATAATTTTTTAAATGAACTTCTGTTAATATTCCTGAAAACTGGAGAGAAGTATTACATCTGAATCCATTATAAAACAAACAGAGCCATCTAACGTTCTTAGCTATTCTACAGTTCAATATATCATGACATAGGGTTAAAATTTGGTAGTTGGCAGAAACAAACGTTCTTTGGTTGGCAGAAACAAAGTTGCCAAGATGACAGAATCCATCTGAGAAATGGAAAGGGGAAGAATAAAGGAAGAGGAATTCTCCATAAGAAAAATCAGCCCACTTGTTCCTGGAAAGTTGCCCAGTATACCTGGGGGAGAAGAAAAGTGTACTTCTGTAGCATGAACGTGTAGGGATAAGAGCAATACATGAACTGGAAAACCAGAAAATCCTCAGGATAGTTAATGACTACAAATGGTAACTCAGCATCGTGGGACCATAACAGACAAGAATCACATATTACCGCTGGTCTTAGATAAAGGGTAAGAGTTTCAAAGGCCTCTACATGACTCAGGTGAGTAAATCCTCTAGGCATTTTGGAAATTTAATGGAAGAAATCCACATACTGTTACGATAGGGGCCATAGGAGTTTTTCTCTTACTATTTCTCTATATATGAGGAGCCTGAATCAATAAAAGCAAAAATATGGCTTTTCTTTCCACACGTACACCTGCCCTTCACTCCCATCATCTGATGATGTCTAATACAAGGATGGTTCCTTTTCTCTGCCAAAAAGCACATGGATTTTCACTAAAATAAATATGAAATAAGTCATATGTAGATCGTGATTCCTTTTAGGATATCTGCAAAACAATCAGTCTAACTTGCTGGCAGCTACAGTCGCATGACTGTTTCTCAGTTACTTCATTTGCCTACAATCACCAATAAGGTATTAATTTTAACCACAGCCTTTACCGTTCAAGCCTGAGTTAACTCACTTCCTGGAAAAGCGATTGCTACTCTGTTAACATTTTCTTATCAGTTACCTATTACCTCACACAAGGAACACGTCATTACATCAATCTATTTGCAAGTGTCACGTATGTTATAAAACATAATATTACAATGAGATTTACAATCTTTGTTCCATGTGTAGGTTTTTTCCTTGTTGTACCTTACCCTTTGCTTGGAAAATACTTAGTGTTAAGTACTAAGTATGCAGCATTAGCATTTGTACTAACATTAATACTAATACTAAATAATACTAATACTAAATCATTGTACCTGAAGTCAAAAAGCATTAAGAGCCACCAAAAGCTTCTGTAAACATGTAAAACTGCTATGCTTCTAAATCTGAGCAGGCTTTGACCTTTGTCTTTTAAATAAAAATGTCACGAAATGTGTTTACTGCATTGTGATGCCGGTTGTAGTTTCCAGGTAGGTAATATACAGGAGCTGGTAGCTGGGATCGCCAGGCTGTAGAGTGCCACCTTTGTGCTTTGGTCAATCAATAAGGCTTGAAGGAGTGGTTGAAGGCTAACAACCACTTGCCAGTCCTTCAAACTGGATATATAATGAATTTGTGCCCCTTTAACCTCATTTGCAGTTTTAAAACCCACACCACTTGGAATCTATTCCCTTATTGCCTAGGCTGGAGTTTGTTCCTCTAAGAGTGCACAGTCTGAGTTGAGGACCTAGAAGGTAGCAAAGATTGTTAGAAATCCACAAAGATATCCACAATTCTGTCTAACTTTAGTTATGTCAGTCTCCTCATACCCTGAGGAGGCTGGAAGAAAGAATATAAAAATGACAAGAGGAAGAAGTGTAGCCATGCATGTGAAGTTTTGGAATCCTGTGAAAAACTGCTGGAGAGATTAAATAACACTTTCCCATTGAGAAGCATAGCTTTCATAAAATGCTTAGTGCTGAAAAGGACAAGAAGGCCTTCCTCAGGTCATGCAAGAGGTGAGAAAATAGCTAATACTACCTTTTAATAAGTTTCCAATGAGACTTAACAATGGCTTATACAAGAGAAAACATTTAGGAATTACTTTCACTCCTCAAATAAAGCTATCTCTGATAGCATTGCAAGGTATAATAATAGAGAAGGAATGAAACATAAATTTCATTTAAGCTTTACCTTAAATTTTCAGACCAAGAAAACTATTAACCAGAAATCTATTTAAAACACTACTTAAGAAATGGGTTGATTATATTTTGCTCTCTCAAGCATTGTTGACGCTATAACAATACCAATACTTCTACCTCTAACAAGTTTAACGAGAGACGTTCTAATTTGAGTCTTCTTAATGTTTTAAGTGGTTACAGAAGTAAGTCTTCTTACACAAGCTGTTGCTCTAACAAGCACAGTATAAAATCACTTAATCCCTTCTGAGTGAATAATGAATAGCTGTTTGCTTCTGCCTTTTTCTTAGACACAATCTCATGGCTCACATCCATGGGCAATTTTTTCCAAAAATTCACTATCAGTCATCTCAGTATTATATTCTTCATTTCTTACTATTTTATCAAGTATTTTTGTGTCTCAGCTTTGATCTGCTCGATAAGGAAAAACAAACTAACAAAAACGCCTATAAAACAAACACCCATACAACAAACAAACAGAAAGGAACCTGGCATAAAGACTAATCCCTCTAAAATCAATGCGACCAAGAATGCGTCAACAAGATCTACCATGAGATCCACAGCAACTGCAAATCAGTAGTAGTCAGACTGCTGTGGCTACTGGGACATTCCCTGTGAGTTTGCTGGTTAACAGGAAGCTATGTTACTTCCAGTACCCATGCATTTACTGTGAACAAACCTAATAAATAATACTGTTGAGCATTTTCACTGTAACATCTATGAATCTAAATGAGTCTTGACACTTGAGTTTAATTGTTAAGTTACATTCCTGCTACTCTGTCTTTCTACTTTGTGTCAGAGTCCTTCACTTCAGAATTCAAACATAACAGATTTTTGGAAAAAGATATCTTTTCTTTCCAAGATGCCCTTAAGAAAAAAAGAAAAAAAAAATGCCCATGTTCTCCTTCCCTGCCATCTGGAGTCTAGTCTCTCTTAAGCCCTGCCTTGCCTATCTTCAAAGTTAAATTTATTTTGTCTCTTCGATTCTTTAGTATCTTCCATGCTCCACTTCCTAAAAAAAAAATTCTTATTACACTCTTTGTTCTATGGCTGTGAGAAGAGGAAAATTTTTGTGTTCCTAATGGAATAAAAATGATGGTGTGCTGCTTTTTACTAGCATTTCTTCATCCCTGAAAACAAAACAAAAAAGCTACAGACCTTTAACCTCAGAGAAATTATAGAAGAGATGAATTTGGTCTCATGTAATGAGATGAGCATTTTCCTCTTCTTAACTACACAAACCTTCTCGCTTTCCAATCAGAATTTTAAACTGTTCTTTCTATATTGGGCTTTTTAATAATTTACCCATGTTGCTGCAAAGAGGTGGGGAGTTGGGAAAGGGGGGGGTTGAGGGTAGGAAGAAGGATTGGAAGTTTAAAACATGAAGGAGAAAAGTTAATTTAAAGTGATGTTTGGTAAAAAGTCCCCTTTGAGATCCTGTTGTGTAATTGAACAGATTAAGAGAACTGACAGTAACTTCACGGTATGCCTAAGTGGAGGTCTCTACGGGTCAACTCTCGGATCTTGTGCCGACACGTTAAACAAGTTTGTCAATTTTCCATCAGATTGATTTTTCTCACAGGTCTGGAAGCCTCGTCTCATTTCATCTTATTTCCACAGGGGTTCTTAACATTGCAAACTGCCATTTACTTTTGTCTCAAAGTGTGAGGAATGATTTTTATCTCCAAGTGGCAATCACGGCAGGCAGCTCCAGCTCGGCTTATAATGTTACACATTGTCCTCCCTCACCAACTGGGGTTTCCTTTGTGTTTTTCCCCTCTTCAGGAATGATGTGGATTTTTAGAGTACATTCATAATAATTATTAACAGAATGTACTCAGGGCAAATGTCTATAGCCTCTGAAGTGGAAAAAAAAAATAGCAACAGAAACCCTGTTTCTTTTTTCTTTGCAGTTTTCAGCATAATGAAGGGTCAGCCTGAGAAAATACGACAGCCCTGGGAAGGTCACAGGGAAGAGTATTAACCTCTCTTTACATTTCCATGTCTATTATCCCCTCCTGTTAATGCCAAGGGAAGTTATGTGAACAGAATACAGAGAGAGCGTGCTTCTGAACAGGTGCATGCTGCTCAAGATTTTAACAGCATATATTTGGATGAATTGCACTAATGACAAGAATCTACTCTTAATCTACACTAAGTTAAACAGGAGTAAAATCTGTAAATTGTGGGACATGATGATATTCTCATATGGATGTACAGCCACGTAGTCCCATAAACTCAAATTAAACTACACTGAACAACTCTTGGTTGACCTAATGACCTCTCGTTGGGAGAAGTGGTAGCAGGGTAAAATCATAAGATACTCCAAACCCCTCATTTTGTGTTGCCTGCAGATCTGATAGCCATTTTCACGTGTAAAAACTGGCTGTAATCCATCACTAGAGACATAATCATCCTCATAGAAGCCCTGTAATTAGAGCCACATTATTCTGCCTCCTTCCCTTGCCAGATCTGGCCACCAACTGGGGGAAGAGGTGCTGCATGGGGGAAGGCTGGAGCAGGATGAGGAGATGCCCCAGGGGTCAGTCCATGGGTCACAGCAGTGGGGAAGCCTGGGCAGAGGGTCAGGAGCGAGGGTCATGTAGGGTGGGCTGAGGAAGAGTGGCTCTGTCCTTTCTCCCTCCTTTCCTCCTTCCTTTCTTGTTTAATTTTAGTGGACATTAATGACCCAAGGGCACTTTTCCAAGAGGGTCATTACCCTCCCCACAACCTATGCAGTCCCAGATAACTCCCATGAAATTCTCTGCCAAATATGCGAATGTGTTTAATGAGATAACCTTAAAAACCTGTGCTGAGTATTTCAAATAGCAGCAAGAATCTAATTGATATCTTTTTCATTTTTACTCAAATAGTTATCTGTAGTTCTGCTTTACATTCTTTGTTGGGCTCATGAATGCCCAGGAAAAGACCTGAGAAAAAACTCCTTTATTTCCACATTGTATTTGAGTTACTCAGCCATAGTGATGTGTAACCGTTGTGCCAATGGCTATGTCTGTGTAGGGTCAGTTTGATTTGCAAAGGTCAGCTCAGCATACAGCATTTTGGGCAAAGCCTCTGGAGAGTCTTCAGGTTGAGCACTTCCCTTTTGTTTGGCTCTGTGCAAGGAACAGGAAAACCACTGTTGTTGTCTTCTCACAGCTTAACACGGAAGCATGCAACCACAGACTGCATTAGCAGAAAGAAGCAAACACAACTATTTCCAAGTTTTTGATTATGGCACAGATGCTCCTAATGACACTGCCTGACATGGTAATCTGTTGCCAGAGACAATTCAGTGAGGTAAAGTCCAAGATTTTAATGAGCTTTAAAATAGAAAAATATTTTTTTCAGCTGTTCTCAACTACTGTATAAACAATCCCCAACGCTGAGCCTTCACCATGTGAGTGAAGATCTGCTTTCACCACAGGTGGGCCAGTAGGAATGTGGGGCTTGTCAGGGTGCCTACATGGTCACCTTTTGCTGAAAAACACTGCTAGCAATGGCAATAAGAAGCAGACACCCAGGGCTTGGCATGGATTGTGAGACCTGAAGAAGTTATGTCATTTTTTGTTTGTTTGTTTGCTTGCTTGTTTGCTTGCTTGTTTTACTTCTCGGGGACTCCTTTGTATCTCAAAAAGAGAAAAACACAATTATCTGATGCTTCAGGCATTTCAAACCTGGCACGAGTGTTTAAAACTCTTGTGAGAAGTTTACTGCAAAGTTAGCTTACTAGATGCTTATCACAATTAAATATTTTAGACATCTTACATTTTTCCCATAATTCCAACAATAATTAGATCACAATATGGATTAATTTCTTGTCACATCTAATTTTAGTGGCAAGATGTTCTGAAGGAGTGGAACACGAAAACAAGTTGCTGATATTTGTAAACTTTCCCTTTTTTTGTACACGTAAACGTAAAACAGCTGACATTTGGCTCTTTTGTCCTGCCTTTCCTGCTTGCTCAGTGCAAATATTATCCAGACATACACGTTAAACAAATATCATATTATCTACAAACACAGATATATAAATCTCATTGCCCTAGTCAACAGCTCAGGACCAAACTATTTTCCTGATGGAGCTTGATATGTGAGTGACCTTGAGCTAGGTGCTCTCCCACTCTGTTACATGAGGTCATTATACTTTCTAATCTCACCAAGTTTATTTACTTACAGGTATCAACAGTGCATCAATAACAAAAGGCTAACCTGTTAACTGTAACTGTATATTTTTATAGGGTGAAATTGCAGAGTGGTTTATAAGTGAATTTATGACACTTTTCTGCCCACTGTAATTGCATAAATGTAATCAAGCTATATGATCTATTTTTCAGGCTGGAATGAGGTGTTGAAGTTGACAATTTCGTGTTCAGTGTCAGAAGCACAACTTCTTTGAAAATTAGCAAGAACTATGAATGCTGAAATTCCATACTTGTCAGTGCAGAAGTACTCAGCAGTATGTTTCTACAGAATGTGTTTTAGTGCTTCCATCTCTTCATCCTTCATCACCTCAAGACCCCTTTAAATAAGAATAGTGTTATCTTATGCTTTAAGATTTTTGTTTGTGTGTGAAAGCATGAATAACAGCTCATATTTTGCTCTAACGACAGGCTGGGGTAAGTAATATGATGGCCTCTATGATGAGCTCTTCAGTAAGTGCTGTCAATGCTCAGCATATCCCAGGATCAAACATCTCATGAGAAATGACTGAATTGATTCACTGTTTCCTGCTTTCTTATCGAATGTTTTTATTTTCTTTCATAAGCAAGTAAAACTCCAATCATATAAAATGAAGAGTTTATGGAGAAGTGTTAGAAGTAGCTAATTAGAAGACCCATTCTCCTCTGGGAGCTGATTCTGGAAGAACTGCACATTTTAAGGCCCTGATTCAGGGACATATGTCAATACTGTGGATAGTGCTTAATCATGAAATCAATATTTCAAATTAAGCACACATGCTTACCAGTTCACCATGAGCAGGTTTGCATTAGCATTTCCATACTGTTTAAGAACACAGTGCTAATTTCCTTTGAACCACTTTCTTATCGTCTTATTATCCAACTCTCTACAGAACCATTTTCTTTTCATGAGCGTCAGTAGAATCTGAAGAGGTAGTTACCAATTGTGACTTCGCCACTTGGAGAGGAGAAAGTTTTGGCAGAACATGCAGCTGTGAATGAGTGTAAAAATTTTGATATCCAGACCCGTTCTCTACAACTAGACAGTGATGGCAGTGTAAAATTCTTGAACATGTTCTTGTGAGCAGCAAAACTGGCCAGGACCTACATGTGGTGATTTTTGTTGTTGTTGTTGTTGTTGTTTTCATTCTGATGGAACCAGCAGGGAAAAAAAACATAATGTGTAATTTTGGCTGCCTTGGATTTGATCAATCTCTGCTGTGAGCCAGTATGGCAAGTTAGTCACATCACATGCAGACACCAAAGTAGACTGAAAGGTTTTCAGCTTTTGCTACAAGCTAGCCTGCAAGTGCAAAGACTGAGAAAAACAACAAAACTTGCGAGAGTAAAATGGGATTTGAATTATCAACTAGAATTCCCTAGAATTCCTGAACTGGTCTGCATTCCACTGAGGCTCTCTTCTTATCTTACCAGACTCTAGCAGCCTCCAACTCTACGTCTACCATTTATTCTGTGAGCTAGCAATGAGGCTGTTTGTGCCAAATTCACTGCATTTACTCCACCTTGGGTATGCATTTCCCTACACTGGTCAGAAATACAAGTCACAAAAGTTTCACCATTCGAAGCATGTACAGACTGGAAAAAAAATTGCACATGCTTTTTCTAATTCTGGGTTCTCATATGTGTGGGGCAGAAACTTGACATAGGATAAAATTTGGCTAAGATAAATATATATGCGTTTATAAAGATAAAAAGGGATAAAGGTACGCACCAAAGAAAGGAAAGAGGTGTGAAGTATGAAATAATGAGCTACAATAGCTGAGGATAGCAGCACTGATAAGAGAAAGATTTAAAATACAGATAATCACAGGCAAAAAGACAGTGTTCTTATTTCTCATAGGCAAAGCTGTCTTCTTCTAATAAATTAATCTTTTTTCAGATACAGCTGTGCATAGAAACTGTGATATCATCAAGTTTAAGTGATATATTTTATGGATGTCTGTGGGGCACTTGCTCTTTTGCAAGCAGTATGGTTAATTTTGATGTGGATCATGAAGGAAAAGCACATGTAACTCTGACTTACTATTCATATCATGCTTGCCACTCTCAGCAGCCTCTCACTGGATCTCCACCTTCTGAAATCTGAGCTGATTCTTCACATTCCTTTCAAAATTAGCAAATGATCCCAGCATCCTCTCAATGGCATTATATCAGCATGAGGGCAGCTGGAACAGCATCTTCTAGACCTAAATACACAGCATGTATTACATCCAATTCATGATCTCATACCTCAGATAGTATTAATGGAGAAAAAAATGAGGCTTGGCAGATGTGCAAAGCCCACTCAGAAACACCACTCTGTGAGAAACAGCCCCTTGCCTGCTTCTACAGGCATGGAGGTGTGATAA
This sequence comes from Penelope pileata, assembly GCA_013396635.1. Classification (NCBI taxonomy): domain Eukaryota; kingdom Metazoa; phylum Chordata; class Aves; order Galliformes; family Cracidae; genus Penelope; species Penelope pileata. The sequence goes on from WBMW01000237.1 coordinate 365,890, forward strand.
AATCTTTATCATAAAGTCTCAAGACAGAATCCTACTGGCAGCCTGCCCCAGCCGCTTGTGGTCTTGCCAGTTGAGAAGAAGCATGAAGATCACCATGCGAAGATGCTATCCCCTTGCTTATTATTAACTACATGATATTGCTACCATTGCAGTCCTATTTCTCTTTTCTCTTGGTGCTGTACAAACAGTATGTAAAGGAGTAAGGCACGGAAATAGCGAGCTGTATTCGCGCTGTGGAGTGGACTGAAGCTCTGACACCTCACTTTAGGGCTGCAGGGCTGACTGTGGGGTCAGATGGTTGTGGGCCTGTGGTAGGTTGACATCAGCCCGACAATCACACAGTCACTCTTTCACCTTCATTCCTCAACAAGACAGGGAAGAAAATCATAGAATGGCTTATGTTGGAAAGCACCTTAAAGACCATAGAATCACAGAATGTCTTGGGTTGAAAGGGACCCAAACCTTAAAGATCACCTAGTTCCAACACCCCTGCCACAGGCCAGATTGCTACTCACTGGATCAGGCTGTCCAGGCCCCATCCAACCTGGCCTTGAACACCTCCAGGGATGGGGCACCCACAGCTTCTCAGGGCAGCCCGTGCCAGTGCCTCACCACCCTCTTAGTAAAAAATCTCCCGCTAATAATCTAATCTAAAACTTCTCTCTTTCCATTTAAAACCCTCCTCTTTGTCTTATCACTGTCAGACCATGTAAAAAGTCAGTCTCTTTTCTTTTTTATAAACTCTTTTTAAGTACTGGAAAGCTCCCTTTAAATTCATGTCTCTCTGATTTAGAGATAAGGATACAGAATGGGACCATATCAAAGATTTGTAGAAGTCCAGACAGATGATAGCAGTTGGTCTTCTTGTGTTGATTGATGCTGCCACTCCACCACAGAAGGCCACCAGATTGGTCAGGCATGATCTGCCTCTGGTGAAGCCATGCTGACTGTCATGGATTACTTCATCTTGCATGTGCTTTAAGATAGCTTCCAGAAGGATCTGTTCCATGATCTTCCTAGGCACAGAGGTGAGGTGATCAGCCTGCAGTCCCCTTGATCTTCCTTTCTACTCTTCTTAAAAATTAGAGTAATGTTTCCCTTGACCTGGCAACTACACCAGCCTGTTCCTATTTCTCACAGTTCTTTTCCTCACTCCATTCTCCAGCATGCAGCATTTTCCCTTTCCCAACTCTGTTTCCCAGAGCCACCATCATCTTGGCAACTGAGCCCAGCCATGTCCTGCAGTAGGGCCATTAGAACCAGGTGGAAGCAGCAGTGATTGGCACAGGGCAGCCCTGGGGCACAGACACTTAAAGGTTGGAGCTCTGAAAAAAAAGAAATAGTAACTAAAGTAACATTTCCCTTTTTTAGGTATCTTTGTTATGGTCTGTCTGATGTAGTTACAGCCAGCTGGCCCACATGCAGAAGGAGGCTGTGCAATGGCAGTGCCAAGGAGCAGAGCACGCCTTGCAGACAAAGACATAGCAAGTGTCAGCACTACCAAGACCCAGTGGGAGCCCAGAAATGGATGTGCGACATTTCCTTCCCATTTATTTTCTCCAGGGTAGCTTGCAAGTGGTTCTGAGATGTGGGTTATCCCAGCAGGGAGCAGATCTGGTTAAAAATCGATAGAGCAATCCGTTAATAATTCTCTGACTGGGCAAAAAAAGGGTGTACACCGTAAACAAGCATTGAAAGGACACTGTCCCCCCCCTCCTCTGAGGAGGTGCCTTCGATAGAAGAAGATGGATAAACAAATAATCCTCTGTTTTTAATGAACACATCCATTATATCAGCAATAGTTATGGCAACAGGAATTATGTACTTTGAGACAGCATCTCTTGTGCCTTGTAAACACCTCAGCCTTCTGTCAGGGCCCCCACTGGGGCTATTTACAGCTTCAATATTACAAGGTAGCTACTGCCTAATTATACACAACTGGATTGGTTTCTACCACTCAGGTCCTTGGTTAACCCTTAATAATAATTAATTTTTTACTTTTACGCTGTATATCAACTTAAAACTTTCAAGATGCTAAGGTGTCCCTGTAGAATAGAAAACCTATTAAGATATCAAGACATGCATGCTTCGCAACTTCTGTTTTCATTAGCAGTAAAATGCCCCACAGAAAAGGAAAAAAAAAAGAGAAGCACAAAGTCATTGGAACTGATACTCAGAGCTTGTACAACGGCATTTGCATTGTGAGAAGTCTGTTGTTCTCATTTACTTTTGGTTTATTTAATGAAGAATTAGCCTGCATTTAGGACTTTGTTCCAATGTACGTGAGTGTCAATCAGATCTGCACAACGCACCCAGAATGTGACATGAAGCTCTTGCTCTGTTCATTGAGTTTTCCTCACTGCTAAGCTCGGAAGGATTTTGTTTGTACTGTTGGGGGTGGAGGGACTCCAATCTTTATGCAGGCATTTTTTTATATCTTCTTGGAAACAGAAATGGCCTGCTGGGAGGAGATGAGGTGAGAGAAAGGGAATATTTGCTGCTAATATAGGACAGTTCTTTATAGTGACATTCTTTGAACTGAATTATCAGAATTACTCTAAGGCAGAAGACTATTAGGACCTTCTGCACAACGCACACCCACTATACTGAATGATGAACATTTATGCTGGCAAAAGATGAAGCAGAGAGCTTAGGAAAAAATATTAGTTTATTTCTCCTAGTATTCCTTTTCTCCTTTAGCATTTTATTAAAACAATAAGCTGGGCTCTGCTTTCTTTGTCATAGACTATAATGAAGCAAGTCAGGGAATATGTATTTCTTTCAATCCAGGAAACATTCAGAGATACAGAAGAACAGCTGGTGAGAAGTGAATGCGGAGCCATTTGACAGCAAGTAAGATCTACCCCCGAGAGCAATTCCACAGGAAATAAACATCAAAATGAATGACTTACAAGGCACTGTAACCTCATTTGCTGGCAAATTGAATACTCTTACCACACATATAAATATTATTGAGCAGAGATCAGATCTTGTGGGCTCACAGCTATTAAAACAGCACAGTTTTAACAGCAAGCGAGGAGAAGTTGAACAAACATCTTAGCCGTAAAACTCATTAACGAGCCATCCCAAAATAGTAAATTTGAGAGTATAAATGCTAGAAAATCGAGTCAGGCCTCACAGTATTCCCATGGGGATGAACAGAGGAAATAGCAAGGAGAAGAGCACCCCAGACGAGGTGAAATAGCTCTGCTGGGTGAGTGGTAGGACCAGGGATGTCCCTGCTGCACAGAGAGGATTGTAGGCACTCTTTTGTGAGATGCATGCCCAAGGACAATACATTGCTCGTATCTGAAGGGCTTGGAGGCAGTGCACAGGCCTTCTGGGCTGGTCACTACTGCACTTTGGCAAGCTCAAAGTGCAACAGGAGTAATAACTCTATGTCCAAAGCTAAGGGTAGGTGAAAAGCAGATGAACTGGTAGACACTTAGCACTGAACCCACAGTGGAACTCTGGTATATAACGGAATGAGAGGCTGCTAAAACAAGAGCACTCTGAGTTTCTGTTGCACATACCTTCAGGCTAAGTTTGACAAAATGTGTTTTCCTTTATCAACTAAAGGGAAAGCAATTAAACAACAATCTATTCTGAGTCTCTCCAGAAAGAAAAATACATATTAAGAACACAGCTGTATCAGTACCGGACACCATTTCTAGAACTATGCATTTTAACCAGGAAAATTATTGCATTACTGAACAAATCTTTGGGTGTTCGTTCAAATTTGCTTTTCCTCCTGTATGTGTAAGGCTTCAACAACTGTAGCGAATGCATACAGAAGTGTGTGTCAGCCCTGACAATGCAATTTACATGAAGCTTGTGTTGCATCCTCTCTCTTTAAGCCCATGAGAGAAGGCTGTGATTAATTTAATGGCAAGGCTTTCTGCATTTATCAAAATGACTAAAGCTAGTTTTTCTGTGAACATGTGAACACAGAATATTTGTTGCCGCATTTTCAAAAGGCATACTTTTTAGGCAGAATGGACTTCTCAACATACAGTTGCTGCCTTTCTCAGCCTCAGTCAGAGAACATTAATTGTGTAGATACTCATTTGCTCATGCAAATGTGGCCACTGGATGTGCACACTGGTGGGTGAATGTGATTGTATGCAAAAGGAAAGCCATTACAAATTCAGTCTGATGTACCTGGAAATATACGAGAAACAGCAGGTTTTTTTACAGCTTTTACAGCTTTGCCTCTCCAGTATTCAGTTTCTGTTTCTTTCACTAATTACAAGGAGATATTCCAAGGTTTCTGAGCCTCTCTAAATTTGCTAATGGACTTATCTATGAAAGCAGGACCTTGAAATATGCATATGCATTTCTCTGAACTAATTTCCTGTGTCATTTTCTTCTTTGCAAGGCAGCAAATTGCTTAAATTTGTTTTGTTAATTTCTAAAATAATTTTGTTTTGGTTTTATTTTTCTGTTTGTATAATGTGGGTCAGAGATTAAAAGAAATACTTCTGCTGTCTCTAAATGTTACTTCACAAAATTTTACATTAATGTACCAATCAAAAGGTGGGGTAGAGGGAGGACTGGAACAGAAATAGCAAAAATGCAGCTCCACAGAACCTGGCAGTTATTCAGTGTGAAGCATTATAATGTCAGCATACCTTCTCAGCATGCTGCTTTATATAGGCTGAAGCTGTTTTTTTCACCTTCTCAATTGCAACTTACAAAGAGAAAAGGTAGAGAACTATGGTAGGGTGCTTCTATCTAATGCTTAAATTCAAAAATTTCCTGTGAAACTACTTTCTTTTTTCAGAAAAGATGTCATAATTTCAGATTTTCTTCTCTTTTTCCCACTTTTTCCTATTTGCCTTTGCACAGGCAGGATAGTTTTTAATATTTTCATTTTGTACTTTTCTCCACCTTTACATATCACATACATTTTCATGCTTTGAAAGGATAAGAGTGGCAGAAGAAAGGAAATGCTGCAGAATTTTTACTCTGCAGTTTGAAAACACTGCAAAAGTTTTGAAAATTGGATGAGCAGAAAGGGATGAGGAGATTAAAAAAGGACTTTTTTTACTACAGAAGCAACAGAGGAAAAAAGAGGCAATAAATAAAAATTTTGGTTGTTTTGAAATCATTCAAAAGTAATGTTTCTTTTCCTATTTCTTTTTCAAAGACTCTTGATACAAAACAATAATGGTATTTATTTATTTATTCATCTATCTTTTAAAAGCAGCTCTAGTAGACTACACTAGGCTACAATAGATTGGAATGGTCCCGTTGGAAGGGACTTACAAAGATCATCTAGTCCAACTGCCTTTAGGGCTCGCCAAAAGTTAAAGCATGTTATTGAGAACATCGTCCAAATGCCTCCTGAACACCAGCAGGCATGGGGCATGAACTGCCTGTCCTCATGTACCAGAAAGGAACACTTACTTGTTCTTACCAACAAGGATGGGCTTGTCAGGGATGTGAAGGATGAAGGCAGCTTGAGATGCAGCGACCGTGAGATGGTGGAGTTCAAGATCCTGGGTGGAAGAAGTAAGGTTAAAAGTAGGATCTCTACCCTGGACTTTTGGAAAGCCAACTGACCTCTTCCAGGGCCTACCTGGAGTTATCTCATGGGCTAGAGTGCTAGAAGGAAAGGGGGCCCATGAGAGCTGGTCGATATTTAAACAGCACTTCTTCCGAGCTCAGGATCAGTGCATCCCTAAGAGTAGAAAATCAGGGAAGGGTGGCAGGAG
>WBMW01000237.1:371936-418505 GCA_013396635.1 Penelope pileata
GATGGAACAGCTTGTTCTGGATGCCATCTCCAAGCAATTGGAAGAGAAGAAGATTATCAGGAGTAGTCAGCATGGATTCACCAAGTTGAAATCATGTTCAACCAGCCGGGTAGCCTTCTATGACGACATCACTGGCTGGGTAGATGGGGGGAGAGCAGTGGATGTTATCTACCTTGACTTCAGCAAGGCTTTTGACACTGTCTCCCATGACATCCTAATAATAAAGCTGAGGAAGTGAGGGATAGATGAGTGGATGGTAAGGTGGGTTGAGAAATGGCTGACTGGCCGAGCTCAGAGGGCTGTGATCAGCGGTGCAGAGTCCGGTTGGAGATCTGTAGCTAGCCGTGTTCCCCGGGGATCAGTGCTGGGTCCAGTCTTGCTCAATATCTTCATCAACGACTTTGATGAGGGGATAGCGTCCACCCTTAGCATGGGCAATCTCTTTTCAGTGGTCTGTGGGGAGAGGATGAGGGGAAATGATCTAAAATTGGAGCATAGGAAGTTCTGCACCAATATGCAGAAGAACTTCTTCGCGGTGCGGATGACAGAGCACTGGAACAGGCTGCCCAGGGAGGTTGAGGAGTCTCGTTGCTTGGAGATATTCAAGACCCGCCTGGACGCCTACCTGTGCAACCTGCTGTAGGGAGCTGCTTTGGCAGGGAGGTTGGACTTGATGATCTCTCGAGGTCCCTTCCAACCCCTACAATTCTGAAATTCTGTGATTCTGAGACAGATCTTGATTCTTCCTATCAAAACCTTTAACTCTGGTCAATAATACCTAGGTTTTCGATCATGCTTCTTTTTCTGTGGTCCCGCTGTATTTGCTAATTACAGGTTCAGTGATCAGCTGAAACCCATATAAACTAGTTTCATAAATGCTGCTGTGGTGATGCTACCTACATCACCTGTGTTACAAATGGATAAACAGTGAATCTGCGTTACTTTCAAGCAAGAATAAAAAAAAACTTCATGGTCTAATCAAGTGACAAGTCAGGAATCCTTGAAATGTTATGTTGTTTTAAAAAAGTATATAGGCAAACATTTTTATAGACAGTCATATAATTGTCAAATCAGAGAGTTGTCATATTACAGAGCTTGTACTATAATTTAGGACAGCAGTTCAAGATCTAGACAGTGTATGTGTATCTCAGGGTCTTGTACTGGCTCCATCACAGCACTTTGTGAACTCTGCTGATAATGGCGTGTCAAGGCAGGTCAAAACTAAACACAACTCAAGAGCCCGCTAGGTATCACTGGCATTCAGGTCCAGTGGGCACTTGAAAGAAAATATTTGTTTTCAGGAATGTTTGGGAAAACAGAGAAAGGTTAAATAGTGACATGTTCATTAGGAGACTGTATCAAGCAGGATACCTGTGTTTGTGAGTCAGCTCATAGGTGGCACAGCTATGACACTGCTCTGCGGTCAGCCCAAGTTGATGAGTCACCTTGGCAGCCTTGCTTCTCACTAACTCCATAGATGAAATCCTAGCCCCACAAAAGTCAATGGTACTCTCACTGATATGAGCAGGAAGGGGTGTAGCCTTCTGCAATGAACAAAGTTTGTACTCTCACTGTACTGACCAGAGTTGGGAATGAGATGCTCATAAGTCTGTGTTATGTCCTCGGCTTGGGCTCTGCATGTCCCTCTGCTATAGTACATTTGTAAAATTGATGTAAAATTGTCTGTCTCACAAGGATTTTCACCTTAAATTTATACTTTGGGATGAAAATGGCTCTGTAAATGCAAAGTAATAATAATAAAACTTCTAATTCTACCCTCAGTGTTCATATGCATGTAGCAGCAGGCTCAAAACATCACAGGATGAAAAAACAAATACAGGCCTCCAGAAGTCACTTTAAACCCCCAGTCAGTATGCTCCCTAACAACATTTCCTTATTGCTCTGCTGGGTGCTATTGAATGATGTGACAATAAACATAGGCGCTGGAAATGGAGCAACAACAAAAAAAATCAGGAGCTCTTCATTGCCATATGAAAAAATATCCCCCAGTGTTTCAAATAAATTCTCATTTCATTGAAGTCATCTTTCTATGAGATGTATTAATATATTGTTAAAAACAAGCTCTCTGCTGCACTGCAAGTTCCTTGTTGACTCATTTGGTGGCCCCTGACAGAGTATCAGAGCAGCTTTATTTGGAAGGACACTGGGGGAGGGCAGATTAAACAGGCTTCTGACTGCATTCAATTTTCTCTAGTTTGGGGAGATTTTGCACCTTTCTTGGAGATTGTACCAGCTGGGATTAGCACATTCCATTTCCTGCACTCCTCATAAGGCTGAGAACTAAGGAAAATTAAAATAAAGGTCAGTGAACTTGGCTACGCTTTTCTCTTTCTAAAAAACATGTCCATATGTTTGCTTCTTTTTGCTTTGATCACATCTTGCCTTGGCAGGCTGCATGTATGTTTGCATGTGTAGCAGTTCCATTTTTTCCATACCACTGCATAACGGTTGTGAGTGTATCAGGGTTCGGCCTATTTCCATTACTTTTGTTTATGGAAATAATTTACGTCTAACTTTGCTTTCACTCTTTCCCTGGATTCACACTTACTTAATGATTAAGGAGAGCTGAGAGGGTGCCCCTTTTCCTGGCTGAGAGTCAGCAGAGCCCCCCACTCCTCATTCCCCCAGGAGAGACGTCTTCCCCTGACAGGGCCTTGGGGCCGTCGTGCTCTGCCCACCCTGCCATAGCCCCACAGTTTGCTCAGGCATGTGCTCTGCAGTGTCCTGGACACACATGCATGCACACATGCACACCCCATGGCCAAACTTAACAGTGCCAAAAGCGTCACATGGGAATACATCTAAAGCCTTTGTGGGAATCTTCCGTTTCTGCTAGCCCACAGGGGCAGCAGTGGGATTTTGCAGGGAGGATACTTGTCTCCTTTGTTCTGGATGAGGAGAACCAAGCCCACATCACTCAGCCATCAGTCTGGTACTTGGTCATGGGTCATTTGAACAGACCAGATTTAAATCAGTACACTGCCACTACCAACCTCCAGAGCCAAGTGCTAATCTTTACATATTTATACACCTGTTTTTTCTTATCATCATTCTGAAAAAATACACAGAGCGCTTTTTTTTTTTTTTTTTCCACTACACCACCACCTACTTCTTGGAACAGATCAGGCCTGACAGCTTTAAACTGTACTCGCTGGCTTAGGTACAGGCTGTGGAAACTACGTGACAAACGCGCATAGTACTTGCGTAGACATGGCCGCCAGGCGCAGGCAGAGGAGGCCACTCCTCAGCTCCTGCACACGCCAAGGCCCTGAGTGAGCCCAGGAGGCCGCCTCAGCAGCCACCCACAAGGCCTGTGCAAAGCGTTCACCTTGGGCTGTGATCACTGCAGTCTGCTTTGCTTGCTGGCTATGTACCCCTTTGCCACTTAGCTGCGTGTTCAGAGGCTTTCTGCCAGATCCCCATTAGTGTATCTTAATGAAGTTGGGCTTCTGTTTGATTTCCTCAGTAAGTCTGAGCTCAAGAGAAGTCAAATAAGGGCAGGTACTTTATGCAACCAGATCTGAAGTATGGCTGAGCTCAACTAAACCTAGAAGGGACAGCAAAGGGTAAAACAGCTTAAACTGGTCAGGCCTTAGTGCTTTCTTCATTGTGCCTCTAATTCCACGCTGTAAGCGTCTTGGGCCTACAAAGAGATTTGCAGGGTATGTCATTAGAGCTTCTTTTCATTTCCTTTTTTCTCTCACAGTAATAAATTTCAAGTTAATTTCAAGTTAAATCTCAGTAATTCTGAGGTTTTCAAACCGCCTCTTCTGGGTAGTGAGACTCACTGAAAAGTCCTAACTTTTCACCTTCCCGTCTTGCAGTGAGTTCAGACAACTGAAAAGCTGTGGGAACACATTCTCTGAGATATACTGCAGCACTGATAACTTATAACGCACAGAGTCTTGGGAACTACAATACATCCTGCTCCCTTGGCTGTAATTCTTGGTTCTTACTTTGTATCGCAGTTCAAGTGAGCAAACTAATGCACGAATTTGCAATCTGTAATTCCTGCTTAGCTGGGAGATTAAAAAGGAAGATTAGGATCAGAGCGAAGGAGATTTACAGGTATTATGGGCAGAGAAAATATTAAATATTTGAGTAAGCAAAGTACATAAATGAACGTATTAGGGTTTAGAACTTTACTTAATGTAACATATGTCTAGAATACGTCCCAGTCAAAACTCCTGTCAGCAGTTCAGGGTCCAGAAACAACCACTGAAAAACATAGTTCAGTACTGCAGGAGATTAGGAGTAGTCTGCAGACATTTTGTGCTCAAAGCCTACTTACCCACTTCCATTCACAGAAAACCTGGCAGCAGGCTGAGCACCATCTGTGAAGCCCTGCACGACAGAGATCTGGTGGGGCACTTGGGAAGATGTCTATTTCTCATCACATGTGTAATTTTTACTAGAAAACAGGCTGTGGGGAAACCTGCAAATCATCAAAACATATGCTACCAGTGGAAGGCAGAAAAAAAATGCTGCCCACGTTCTATTACTAGACTAGACACTCTCCAACTGTTATATGAACAGAGAGATGAATCTTAAGGGGGTTGTTTCAAAAAAGGATACCTAGAGCAGTACATATCGCAAACATGAAAAGTAAAGCATAGAAATGGACCTATTTGAAGTGCTGAGGCAGGACTGCTGTTATTAATACATTAGTGATTGACAATAAAAGAATAGGCAGAAGTACTGAGATCGGTTTCATTGATATTGATGACACCACGAGACATTTCAGAGTGCACAACAAAGCCAAGACAATGGACAACTGAAATTAGTGGGTGGCAAATATACACTGGGAATAATTTTAGAAGCTCCTCTGCTAATTGTTATGCTCTCTAACTGTAGCTCCATGTATCAGCTTGATCAGCTCATCAGAAAGCTCTAATTTATTATACAGTTATGGATAAAAAAACAGATTTAGAATGTGTAAGAAACAGAATAGAAATTAATATCTGAAATTTTATTATGTCACTAAATACAGTGCTGGAGGACTGTCACTTGGTATTCTGCTCTGCTTGTTTTCCTGTGTCAGTTATACAGCAGAAATTAATAAAGATTCAGAGGCTAGATATGAACTAATGTGTGACTGTCCTGACACTTCTTAGTTCAAGTGACAGGTTCTCCTTTTGACTTCTTGGTGAACTGACTAACGTAACTATTAATGAAATGAAAATGAAGCTGAGTGACAAAAGGGTAATGCTGTCCCTCTCTTCATCTATTGAAGAACTTATGTCTTCAGTTATGTAAATTAAACTATGGCCTCTTCTTTTCCCAGGCCAGCAACCAGCCACACTACCTCCTCTTTCTTCCCACTTTGCACACTTAAGGATAGAGAACTGAAGAAACTCATATGATTTATATGCTCCTACAGCGTTAAAGAGTCCTGCCCTAAAAAAAAAAAAAAAAGTCAAAAAGCCATCATTCTTGCTGTGGACTCTTATTATGGCCTGGAGCCTACTCTAGGAAAGGGTGGCTGACAGAATCTGAGTAATTGGAAACTGCGATGAAGATGATGGTGGTGATGCTGCACCATAGTGCGCTAAACTCGTGCCTTTTAGTTACCACAGCTCTAGAAGAATTCAGCTATGGCAATCACATACATCAGGAGGCTTAGTGCAGCCAAGTGATAAATAAGGCAAATTGGGTGCAGATCAAAGGGCCTTTTGTTGTGTCCACTCACAGGCATGGGTAGACAATGGCTTGCTAAGTAAGGACATGGCAAGGCATGTGTGAAAGATGATCCATCTGGCAATAACTCTACCAGTGATGAAAAATCAGAAATTTAAATGCTATTTTCATCTTCAGAGGGATCCTAGAATAATGGAGGGTGCATAAAACCATTCATATTTGAAGGAAGAAGGTAAATAATTTAATATTACAGAGCAGGATGCACAGCACAGGACAGATAAATGATGAAATCCCAGTGCAGTCTGTCTTGTGCAGTTGCCACACTAATTACAGATCAATTACTTCCCAGTTGTTTGCAACCTTATCAAAGAATAGCAAATTTACTGAGAGCAAAATGTGATAAGATGTCTTTTCATTATTACAGTAGATTTGTTGAAACAGCTCTGACATTGAGATTAATAAAAGCTTTCCCAAAGGTAATATGATCTGTATGTATATAGTGAGAATTTCAAAAGCTGAAAACTTGATCCTAGACACTATCACAAAAATTCTCATTTATATTAATTGATTTCATGCAAACATCCCTAATAAAGAAGAGGTGGAAGAAAGAAGTAAATGAGTCTGATAAACTAAAAGCTTGTTATAAAAATATAAATATACCTTTTACCTTCGACAAATCAAGTAGATCAACTGAAGTAGAAAAGCTGAGAAAATATGCAATTCATATATTAAAGAGGGTTACAACACTGAAAAGGGAGTGCAGGGGAAAAAGAGATTACTTTTATAGTACATTAGCATGTAAAGAAGAACACAGTGAATCTACACAATGTCAAAGTGACAGAAATACCATTTTGTAGTTTGAGAAGTGTCATTACGTATCAAAATGTTTTTACTTTTTCATCAGAATTCCTACTGACCTGCTGTTTAAATCATGAGAACAATCTGTGCATTCGTTTGAATATCAGTAATATTAATATACACTTCCAGAACTTTTTCATCATTATAACAATTAATTCATATACCATAGCTGTTACTTGGTACTGTTCTACTGCTGTAGAACTCAATTGCAGACCCCACTGTACCATAGGACAATTTAATAAACTCGTGAGTTGTAATGAGTCAGAAGCCTAATTTGTTTACTCTGTAACAGGACCAGGAGTACTGGGCTGCTAGTCTAGAAAAGCTATAATTCTGCTGGTGTTCAGGAGGAGTAGAGATACAGATGGTCCTAACAACTCTCCTGCATGTAAAGGCATGGCTTCCATGCTGCACCTCATTAGATAAACACAGGAGCCTTCTGCACCGTGGTCTTCCTAGGTCTTGGCTTCTGGAGGAAAGGCTTGGCACGTGGGCCAAAGGATTAGGAGATGAGCATCCCATGGTTCACTGCAGCACACAGCTATTACTCAGACCAGACATCCCCCTGAGTGTCAATTCACCTAAGTGGAAACAGCATCAATCCAAGATGAAGCAGCCGTTCAGGATGCCAAATTGCTATCAGTCCAACAAGCCCAGTTCAAGTAACAGCTGATTTTCCCCAACACTTTGTTTTTATCAGTTGAGTAAATTTTTACATTCTTCAGTCATCATGTGTACAGTGGAGAAGCACAGGCTTACTGATTTCTAATGGAGACTGAGTAGGTCTTCTACTAAGAAGAATCTTTTCCTAACTGACCATAGAAATGACTTGTATATCGAAATTAGCAGTCTTGGATACCATGGCCTTGAATATTAAGAAGATAACAAGTGAATGATTAAGATGTCTTTTGTTCTGTGGAACATTGCCATTTATGAAAGGGCAAATCAATTTGTTAATGGTGGTGAAGTGTTTTAAAGCAAAAAAAAATACAATATGGATATGATATATTAAGCAATGCATTTTTCTAAAGGAAATGAAGTACAAAATAATTTATTTTTTTTAGTTAATGTATATTCCATAAAATATAAAAAGAGTAGGGTTCATCCTAGTAGGTAATTTTTTAATACAAATTTTAAATATGTTGTGATATGCAATAAATTTGTAAAATAACTATTTCATCCATAAATACAACATACTTTCTTAATTAATTACTTAAATTAAAAAAAATATTGCAGAAAAATTCAAACTGTGGGAACCTTGAAGCAGACTTTCTAATACACGAGTATCTGGTCATATTTATCAGGAAGTTTGGGCCATGGACCTAGTTCTCTTTGCTCATCCTCAGGATTTTCTGTTTCTCTTCAGAAACATTTTTCACAACTCTGGATCCCATTCTCAGGTGCCTAATTCTCCTTCTGCATCTAAATCAAGCTTGCAAGACAGGGTTAAACCCAAGAAAATACCTGGGCCATGTTTCTCACAGGTTTGCTCTCGGTGTGCTGTGCCCCAACATCTCTGGTGGATCTGTCCTCTGCAGATCTGTCAGGTAGGTTACCGAGGTCCTCTTAACCTGTAATTTCTGTTGATGACTCTTGAATTTTAAAGATACTATCGAGTCATGGTTGATATGTTATTGCTAGGACTGTAACAGCAGCTGGCGCTCAGCGACTGGTCTCTTTGAAACAGAGTGCTACAAATACTACCTCAATGAGCAGAAAAGGCTACTTCTCACCTTTGGCTAGCTGTGGAGAATGTACCTTGCTTCAGGTATTCACAGAGGGACTATTCAATGTTTGTGTGAGGAACTGGGACAAGTAGCTAATGGCAGCTCTGGAAAGTAACACTAATTTCAGGGACTAAAGCAACCACAAATTTTGTCTTAATTTATTTTTTAAATGCAAATATAGCTATTGACAATTGCTGTGATTTCAGATCACTCTTTGGTCAATTATTTTTTTATAATTTAACCCTCCTTATACATTGGAAGCTGTGAATTTTTGTGCAGATTTGACTGCAGAATTGACACCAGTACTTGCTGAACTGGTTAGAGCTGTGTTACATCTGGCTCACAGATGACAGTAAAGCCTATTACAAAAGAAGTCAATAGCAGGACTTGCATGAAGTCTGTGCCAGGCAACAAAAAAAATGTTGAAGGCGTGGTGAGGTGAAAGCGAGTAAGAATGTTTAACTACATATGAAGAAATGATAGTGAAAATGCAAAGGTGTTTCTAGATAGCTGTAAATACTTGCACAAATTGCACTAAAACTGGTAATGTTTATTCTTACCTCTGTCCTACAATGTGATAGGTTACAAGGAAGTACAAGCCAGTATATTCAGAACACAAATAAGGAAATACTGCATTTCCTGGTAAGTTGCCAGTCCATGGAGTTCACTGGGGTGGCAGGTCCCCAAGTCAACTGCTCTGTATATCTGAATGGTTTTATGACAGCTCACAAGATGACACTATGACAGCTAACAGTATTTATAGGTTTGCAAATTAGAACTGCAGTAAGCATATTACAGAATCTCTGCAAACCAGCAGAGGATCTCCCGTATGTTCAAAGTGTTTGGGGTAGCTACCCTGCTCACATACAGGCACACGGAGTTCCTTACGAAGGCTCTGGTGTGGGTTGACAAATGAGGAGGGAAAACAGTTTCAGCGGAACCAGTGCCATGATCTAGCATAGCAAATCCTCTGCTGTTATATCAAGGCTTTAAAGCAGTTTCTTAGTATTCAGAGAGGCCTTTCCTTTTTAGGCAACAACAGAACATAATCTGGATAGACTCTGACCCTTAACCCACAACAGTGAATGTCTCAGGCGTGGTACAACGGATCAGAGTTGTTCTTAGTGCCCTTTGCCCTTTAGCATGTCTGAAAGGCAAACTTCTCACAGAATTGGAGATAATCACTCCTGAATGCTTCACACTCCTGGGGTTTCAGCCTTAGGGCATGGTAGGGTGGAAAGATGACCTCCTCAGGTCCCCCCCAGCCCTTTTCCTTATAGTCTTATAATTCAAACAGTTAACTAAAGATATTCCAACGAATTTTGAACCAAATGAATGTGACTTACATACCAAAAAACCTTGTGCAAAAGCCTTCTTCAGCATTTAACTTCTATTAATGAGTGAAGCATCTTTCACTGATGGTTTTTGTCACTAGATACGCCAGAAGCACCTTATATTGAGCAGATTCTGATTCTGTGCATGGCAGGGCCATTTCACAATTGGGACACTGAAAAACTAAAGTTCTCAGAAATATCTGTAGTCTAAAATGAGTCTTTGAGGATAAACAGGTGAATAATAGTCCAAAAGTCAAGATTCAATGACTCTGTTTTGCACGTATTCATAGAATCACAGAATCATAGAATGGTTCAGGTTGGAAGGGACCTTAGAGACCATCTTGTTCCAACCCCCCTGCCACGGGCAAGGACACCTCCCACTAGACCAGGTTGCCCAAGGCTCCATCCAGCCTGGCCTTGAATACTTCCAGGGAGGGGTCATCCACAACTTCTATGGGCAACCTGTTCCAGTGTCTCACCACCCTCACAGTGAAGAATTTCCTCCTTATACCTAGTCTAAATCTACCCTCTTCCAGTTTATAACCATTACCCCTTGTCCTGTCATTACCTATCCTTGTAAAAAGCCCCTCCCTAGCTTTCCTGTAGGCCCATTCAGCTACTGGAAGGCTGCTGATTATTATGTCACTCTGCCCCAGGGTTTGTTCAGGATTTCTGGAGTTACCCAGGAATGGGGAGGCCATATGAAAAACTATTAAATAAGAGCAGAGAGCAGCTCAGTGCCAAAAACAGTAGAATTGGTATGCCTACATTTTTCTTCTCTTCTGCAGTTATTTCAGTTGTCACATTACTGGGAGTCTGCAGTTGTTGCCTTTTTTTTTTTTTTTCCTTGAAGAACAACATTTATAATTGAGATGCGCTTTTGTGATAAAGGAAAGCTACATAAGGTCACTATCGACAAGCAGACACTTAGGGCCTAATGATTAAAGTCTCCAGAGGGGTGCTGTGTTGGTCATCCTTGCTTCCTTGCTGGATTCCTTGAGAATGATGCTCTGTAAGAAAAAAAAGTTATCAGGAAGAAAGTTTATATGTATTTAAATGTTGTAAATGTTTTACAACATGTAGCTGTGTGACTTGGCATGGCAGTAGTCCAGGAGAGAGGTTCCTCTTTTCCTCTCTTCCCAGCTGGAGATGCCTGCTAGACGTACACCATGGCTATGACTGCCTGCTCTGGAGTGTATCGTGGCTTTGTTTGACAGCTCCTGGGTGTATAAAAGTAATTTCTCTGTAACCATTCAGACTTCCTATTCCAGGGTGACTTACACAGTGCACCATCAAAAACAGAAGGATGGCTTATTTCCTCACACGTACATAAGCAAGTTAGAAGCCTATGCATTTGTCTACTTGCCTGCACAAACATGCTTCAAGGTAAAGGCTGCACCGCTTTGCGCCCCCTACCATAAAGAGGGAAGCATGATGCTTAAATTCTGCTCTTTTCCTTGTGAGAGGCAACGGGAAGTGCTAAGACCTTCAGACAGTCTCCAAGGATTAATTCAGAAGACTTTCATGAAGCTTTGAGGGGAGCTACCCACAAGATCCAAGAGAGACGGGGGGAATGTGAGCTGTCCGTGTAGGACCCCAGGTTTATAGGGTTCACTGTCCTGGGGTCTGTCGCTGTGAACTCTTACTTGTAGGATTTTTTTTTAACAGAATGGAAATCACTATAGAATTAGTATAATGTAATTAGAAAGTTGAATGTCACTCGGCTCTCTACATTAGATTTATGTATTAAGTTACCTAAATGGAGCAGTGTCCAGTCAGGACAGCATTTTCCGGACTCCTGACTCACTGGCAGTCTGGGGCTGAAGTGAGCTAAGTAATATTGTAATAATTCTTACAAATTATTTAACAAATATTAAATTATTTTCTTGAAAGGCTTCTTCCGCCACTGCTGATTTGTATCATGGTGCCTGAAGTGCTCTGCTTCCATTTAAAGCTTTTTGTGCCTAAGCCTCTGCCTTGCGCTGCCCTACCTGTCTTGATCTTTTTGCAGCTGCCACTTCAGAATTTGAAGATAAGGGGCCATCTAACATAGAAGCAGGTATTTTTCTTTACATAGCCATTAGCGTTTTTTCAGTTTTTCTCTTTTTTTTTTCTTTTTTCTTTTTTCTTTTTTTTTTTAAAAAAAGGTATCTTTGTCTATAGCTTCCTGTTACAACTTCAAGGAAGAGACATTTATCGGTTGCCTTACCATGGCACTGTGAAAGTCATGAATTATGTTCTTCTACCCAGATAGATTTTCACCCTGCTTTCAGTAGGTCTCCATTAACCCGCATCTGCCAAATTAAACTGACAGGTTTAGAAAAAACTTGACACAACAGATTCTAAAATTAGGTCTGCTACAAAAATCAGAGGGATTGAGACCGTGGTTTCCTCCCTCTGTGCAGCTTTAGTTGAATCAGAGTGACATGATAATACAAAGAGGTAAAAGGGAGAAACAATGTTTCAGTCCTCCTTTATAGTAGGGTTTTGTTATTCTTGCTTTAAATTTCAGTGACAAAAGTGGTTCAGAAATCACTAACAAGAGTTTTCTGACATAGATGTGCCTTGTGTTCCTTTACTGGGGGCTTTGTTCCTTTTTTCTTTTCTCTCTCTCTCTTTTTTTTTTTTTTTTACACTATTCTGAGGACTTGCAAGGATGGTATGTAGGACAATTGTTGGGAAAGAAGGGAACACCATTTTAAAGAGAAATTGCCAAGCTTAATTGGCCAAAAATTGACACAAACTGAAGTTCCAAAAAATGAAATCCCTAGAGCCAGTGTGTGTTCTCAGTGAAGTCAGGGAAATCAGATATAATACTTTTAAAAGACTTTGGCCCCAGTTCCCAAATAATCAGCTGTTTTAGTTAAAGTGCTGGCAGCAACAGGCTTGAAAGGTCTCTCTGTACTGAGAACACTGGGGTGAGCCCTGCTGGACTCAACTCTGTGTTTACCTGGTATATGAGGACCAGGGGCAGGTACTGTTCCAGGGATCCAGCGCAGCTCTGCTGGAGGTCTCCTACAAAAGGGAAGGGAAGGGAAGGGAAGGGAAGGGAAGGAAGGGAAGGGAAGGGAAGGGAAGGGAAGGGAAGGGAAGGAAGAAGCGTAGTTTATGTTGAGCAGAAACTACAACTTAATTGCTGTGACTCCAGCTCTTGTGTAACATCAGATCACCGTAGACAGCTTTCCTTGCAACCATACAAGAGAGAAAGTTAGTTTTATTGACTAAAATTTATTGTCTTCAGGAACTAAAGGAAAGAGAAGAGCTGGCATAGCCAATTCAGACTACTTCAAGAATACACACATCATTTTCTCCATGCTCAATCTGCTCTCATAAAATTCCAGAAGGGTCTACTTCATAGGAGATTTGATTAACAAATGTATAAGATCAAACCTTAATCTTACCCTATCATCTCTGAATGTATTCCACTGACTTCTTTATGGAGCTCAGCTGCTGACGAGGCCTCCAGAATCCACAAGAAAATGCAAAACATTATTCTTTTTTTCCTAAAACTTGACAAATACTGAAACAGACAGCACTGAATATCTAGAAATGAATATTTAATATACAAGTTTACTCTTAAGTTTCCTTTTGTAAAGTGAAAATCAAACAGCAAAAGAGAAGAACGGAAAAGTTGCTGTGTTGCAAGCCACAGTTTGAACTAGAATTTCTTTTTTTCATCATGTCTCCAAGGAAGACTTCCTCTACACAGCGCCTGTTCCAGTTTGCCGATAGCTGGGTGTAATTGCTGTTTTCTTGCTTCAAGGACTACTGAGATTACTAAATCCAGGGGACACAGTTAAGCTTCCTCCCTTCCAAAAACACTGTTTTCTGGGGTTGCCAATTTGCAGTACCTAGAGGGGCAGGGACCTGGGAGTCTCAGTACATGTACCAAGTAAGTTGTTCAGCAGGTCGTATTTCTGTGAAGGTTAACTCCATCACTTCACAGAGGGCCCAGCTGAAGTTGGAAGAAGCAAAATAACCTTTTCTTTCCATAACGCCATTGCTTTCACTGAACAGCAATCTTGCACTGCTCAGCACTCACAACGATCTTTGATGCATTGAATGACATCTCTATGTATTTTTATTTTGTATTAACTTACTGTCAACATTTTGTGAGTTTTGCAAGATGTAACACTTTATTGTGAAGACAAGACCTCACACCACCATGTGGTTTCCTTGACGTTGGCTGTATCAGTTCAAATTTCTGCAGCCGAGAGATTCTGAGATTTCAAAATGAATTATATGTAATTATAACATTACATATAATTGTAACAGGCTATTGGGATGCTTATAGGTTATTTTTATCCTAAACAAAATATAAAGCTGAACTATCTGGTGTTTTCTTTATCAGATTCCAAATAAATAACAGCAGCAAATGAATTTTGTGCTGAAGCTTGCTGCAAGGCATTTCTCACTGGACTTGTTTCTCTGGGATCATCTGTAAATCTAACATATTCTCCTAGGCATTTCTAAATAATAAGAAAATCATATGGAGTTCTGCCTCCCTTTGAAGAATTAAAACAAATTTTAATTCTGAAAAAATAAAACTTCACTCAGCAGAGTGGTATTTTTTTTCAAAATGAGCAAGGACTGCGTTGGCAATTACATTTTGGTCAGAGAACAGTGCCCAAATCCTAGCAACTCCTTATAATAATTTCATCACTGACCTCTATGATCAGATTGTTCCATGTTATTTTCCTGAGCTGTGTGTCACATACCATACTGCACCATAGCACATGCAGATTTCAGCACGCCCACATGCATACACACAACCTGGGCTCCATGGCTGTACAGGACTTACCTGTGTCTCTGTCAGGGATGCACAGAACCAAGAATAGATCTATGACCAAAAATATGTTATCACCTCTAGAACAGCTGAGATAAGATCTGTTGAAGGCAGAATCTACAGTGAGAGATCTTTGTTGTTGTTGTGTAATATGTATTTCTCTGTATTACTGTGCTGTAACAACATCCTCCTATAGCCCCTGGGTAAAATATATATGTATGGCTGTGTTTTATTGCACAGCTATATTTTCCTGTGCAAATGTCATAAAAGCTATGCACAATAGGTTTATTTTACTATTCAGCTAATTTAAAACTCCTGTGTGCTGGACCAATTTAAACAACTGTAGGAGATCAGACTGAAACAAACAGGAAAAAATTACTTCCTCCAATGTTGACTTTCAAATTGGTTGAAGGACCCCAGAGATTAAACGATGGATGTTTGGTATCTTCCTGTTAGGATCATTTTTTATTTTTAATAGAAAATTTCTGACTGAGACAAAAAGGCTAAGCAAGTTAGTGCCTAGCAAAGTATATCTCATGTGGATAAGTCAATGGAAAAAAATCCCAAACATCATACAGCACCTCAATCCCTTTACATGAGCCAAGCATCTTTGAAGCTAGTAGTAATTCATCCATCTGTGGATCTACATCTGTTAGTTTAATAGGTGACACAAGGCTGGATTTTAAATGAGTCTAACCCAATAACTAGACTTATGTAATAGGCTTTTCAGGAAGACAGAGAAGGACGCCTTAATGTTAAGAAACCCTAGCTCAAAGTATCAGTTCCAGTAGCTCCAATGGCTAACATTAAACCTTTCTGTCTGTCTGTCAGTATAACTTTCCTTTGTATTTGCCTTGCCCTGGCTATCACATTTGCACTAAGGCTCTCTTTGCCCTGCCATTAACCTATGTGACTACACAGGTGTGTGTATTATACATGAACAAAGAAATGCCATTGTTTCAAAGAATTTCTTTCTCATGGTTCTTGCTCACAAAAGAAATGCACAGCACATGCAACTATTTTTCTTAATTACTCCTGAAATGTCACTGCTGTAGTGTCCCACTCATTGTCAGTCAAACTACATTAAAGAGCAGAATAAGGAATAACTTTGTGTAACTCAGTTGTTCATTATAAAGATTGTAGCTTGTTTCCTTCACAGACCTGATCAGGCTGAACATGATTTTCTCTTCCTGTATACTGGTCTAACCCCACTGACTTCAGAACAATGACTCTCGGTCTGTTCTGGTAAGAGATGAAGAAACCACTGATTTTCTACCCTAGATAAGTCGCTGGCACAATAGCAGACATACTGCATGCGTTGGGGGAAAAAAAAAAAAAGGTATGCGCAGACAGAATGTCTCACACAGCTCAGTTTAACTTAAGAAATGTTTTCTCTCAGAAAATGCCAATAAACTAGAGCAACATTTTATTTAATGGTGTGGAAAAATTCCACAATATAGCCATATGAGAAATGTATTTAATTTTCTTTTTTTAAGCAAGTCAGCAAGTGAGGCAAGAGTGCATATTACTAAGTTTGCTAGCACAGCCTAGAAGAGCATATTGAAAGATCCCCTGTAACGCACAATTGGATGCAATGGTAAGATAGAGTGCTTTGTGCAGCTGCAGAGCACTTTGCTGAACTGATTGGTTTCAGATGCTGTGAATCTCCAACCTTGTTACTGGCAGACATTACAACAACAGTGCAAACTTCTTCTCTGCTGGTTACACAGGACGTGGTGGGACAGAATAAACATAGCAAGGCACCTTTGCGTCTGTGATGGTTTCAGTGATAAATACAGCTCTGGCATAGGCAAGCACAACTCTTATTGACTTCAGACAGTGTTGCACTGGTTTACTCTAGGGATGGGTTTGATCCTCAGTCTCTTTCTAGTAATGAGTGCTCTGGCAAGAGCATTAAGCACTACAAGCAGAGAATTAGCAGCTCCAGTATTATCCATGCTGTCAACAGAAATGGAGAGCAAGCAGGAGACTGAAGAAAAATATTGTGCATGCTTTACTGGTTTGCAAATATACACTGATTAAATCAGCAGCAACACGCTGAAAAAGTTAGGATTTTTTTCTGCTCCCTTGTAACTGTGTGTAAATAATACTTATTTAATACAGTATAAGGCATTTATTTAGATGCATTAACTGCAAGGATAAGTAGGTAGTTAGATAGCGAGGACTGAAAGAGAACTTGATGTGATTTTGTCTTTGAGAGGTATTCACAGTGCTGAAAAGCATTTCACATATAAAAGTTGCAAAGCAGTAGGTATCATACCTTGAAAATAGATCATCAATATCTTACCATGAGTAAAGAAAGCTCAAGTGGGCAGTACAGCTAATCTGGGGACGTTTATGTATGCTCTTGTTAAAACCGTTCAATTCCCTTCTGAACTCCATGTAAAGCCTTTCTGTTCAATCTGATTTTATTTCATAACAGGTCAAGGGCTACACTCTGAAAGAAAGGACTAGATTTGAATAACCTCAAATAGAAAAAAAAGATATTAAGACAGAAAAAAAAAAAAAGCAGCAGGCATCAAGTGAGACAGAAAGAAATAACAAAGAAATAAGCAGCCAGAGACAGGTGAGAAAAGAATAGTAACAGAATACCAGGTTTTCAGAGGCAATTTCTTTCTTTCTCTCTCACGTATTCAGCAACAAGACTACTTACAAGCAGCAATACCCTGCTCCTGGTGCATCCTTCTGGCCTGGGTCTGGGGGCACGTGGCCAGGCTGGGGGCTAGAAGGAGGCACAGGGGAGCAGCTGAAGGTGTGCTGGCATCTCCCAAATCCTCCTTCCCCTCTGCCCCATGTCATGCCAAGTGGCTGTGTCTTGCGTGTGCGTCTGCAAGAGCCTGTGCACGGAAAGCCTGGACATCCCACCTGACAGTGCTATCAGATGTGCAGGCAGAACCCCACCGCCAGGGCTCACCCCGTCATTGTGCCATGCAGGGCTTAGTCCCAGACAGCATCTGCCTTTGGAATTTCATGCCCTTCTCTGTCTTCCCCTTTCTGTTCTATTTTCTCTTTCTTCTTTTCTTCTCTTGTACGTGTCTTAGAGCATGGGTCTAATCTCTTTCCCACGTTTCTGCTGCACCAGACATTTCCTATGATGCTGGGTAAACAACAGTCTTCTGAAAAGACTGAAGTGTGGAAAATGACTTGAATCTTTTCGTATTTTTTTTTTCCTGGGTGTTAATCACACATTCCCACCTGGGTTTTGAGCTTAGATGACAATGAAAGAAGACTGCAGAGAGCTGTTTAAAGCCTGTTTTTTAGCTGTGTGGGGGTTTCTGACTGAAGCTGAAGGAAATCATGCACTGAAGGCAAAGGCTGTAATACCTATTCAGACAAGGAGAATATAGTTCTAAGGCTTGTTACAATATAATGTCTAAAAAAGGGGGCTGCAAAGTAGTTGAGGTTCATTTCTAAACAAAGCTTGCAAGCTATAAACATCCAAGAAAGTCTATTCAGTTCAACTGTACTGGGAAGTTACTCCAGGTATGTCTGTGGACTCAGCTCTGTGAATTTATCTGTATAAATGGTTTATAAATGAAGGAACAAATGTCATGCTCCTTGGCAAAATGAGAGATACATGGAGCTTCTATTGTGAATAATGCAAGCTTATCAGAGATAAAAGAACTGATGAATTATAGCTATAGTTTCCATATTTACTACTGCAAACTCTAATTTGTTATCCTATGAAGAAGTAAACTAAGAAGGGATGGATTGATTTCTGATAAAAGAAGAGCTGATAAAAGCCCTGGTGCAGAATGAAGTACATTTGGTTTGTTTATAGCATGCAATTAGTTTTCCTCTCTAATCTCCTGACCTTCATGGCTGCCACTAACTCAAGACGATCCTCTCAAAAGAAGTGACATTGCAAAGCAAAATATGCTCTCCTGCTTGGAAAGGTGATATAAGACAAACCAGCATGAAAATAGGCTTTATCCTAAGATATAGGTCGCCTGCCAAGTTACAGAAGCAAAATTCGCTTGCCAGTCTTAAGGTAAAGGAGATATAAAAGAACAATCTGAGAGCAACTAGTCAGTTTGATGCAATGGAAATCAGACACACCCTGTGCATGAAGAAAACAATATGCTTAACCTTGAGTTGGTCTTTGATTCATAGAATGTTTGTTGGAAGGTTCCTCTGGAAGTCACCTAGTTCAGCCTGTGCCCCAAAGGAAAGCCATCACCAGCTGTAGATCAGGCTAGATACAACTTTGCCCGGTCAGGTCATGAAAACCTCAAATACTGGAGATCCTGCAACCTCCCACTGTTCCAGTGCTGTGCTCTCACTCTTTGTGAGGAATTTCCCAAATGTTTAATCTGAACCTCCCAAGCTACAGACATGCTATTTTAGGTGGAGCCTCACAAGGGGTGAGAAGTGTTTTATAATAACTCCTCTTGATACGTTAGTCAGCCTCCTCCTAATATACAGTGTGCACTTTCTCTTATTTGTAATGTAACTGCAATGTTGGTTCACATTTGCCTTGGTGTTCATTGCCACTTCCAGGCATTTACATCAAGGCTGCTAGCCAGCAAGTCAGTTTCAGACTGTATTTGTGCATGAACAAGGATTTTATGCCCACGCGCAGAATTTACCTCTGGACTGAGGTTATAATTTTCAGCTTAAGAACATCTCTCCCTAATTTAGTAGCATCCATAAATCGCGTTCCTAGCATCCAAGTTACTGGTGAAATTATTGAAAAATGTAAACCTCATCTACATTTCTTCCTAGCTACCTACCAGACAAAGAACTATTGCATACTACTGACAAGGTTGTCTTCCTCATCCAGTAACAGCCCCATGTTTTCTCCAAACTTCTTCTTGCTACTAGCATACCTACCTATGTTATGTTCTAGACTAGGCTTGGGTTTAGCTCTACCTGAGCTTGGGCTTCTCCCCAGTTACTTGAGCAAACAGGTGGTTGAGACACATGACGTATTTTTTTCTAAGTTGTTTCTTCCACTGTACTTCTCCTTTGTTGCCTTCCCTGACTTCAACCTCCCGCGTACTCCTTTCTGTACTTTAGTTTTCAGAGAAGATCCTTGCTTAATCAAGAAGGCCTTCTGGTGAAATACCCATCAGAGTCTCTCATCCTGGTGGGATAGTATTTTCCTGAGCTCTATGTATATTTTGCTTAAAAACTAACCACTCTCCTAGCAAATCCCTACTGTCCTGAAGTCCAAAGACTCAGCTCTGCGGCATTTCCCCACCTTCCTCTGCATCCTGAGCTCAATCATCTCCTGATCACTGCATCCATGGCCATTAGCTACAGCCACATTTTACCAGCAAAGCTCGCTGTCTGTGAACAGGGCTACCTGTCTGGGTTGGACCATCAAGCATTGGTTTTGGAATATTGTCAGCAGTGCAGTCAAGGAACTATCTGAACTGCTTGCATGGTACCATGCTGACCTCCCAGAAGATGCATGGAGGTTAAAACTCCCTTTCAAAATGATAAGTAGCAGCACGGAGACCTCTGTCCGTTACTTGTATCAAGTCTAGTCCACCTCATGCTTTTGGTGAGCAGAGGGTAGCATATTCATTAAGTTGTATCCCCAGGGTTAATTGATCTTGATCCAAAGACCACCAAAAGACAAGCTCTGATTTCACATCAGTGCTCTGTACTGTCAGGAAGCTCCTTTTTAAATGGCACAATCCTCCCTCCTCTTCTTCCCTCACTAAAGAAGCCTGTGCCACCAACCTCTGTGAGTGCGCTCACACTCTAACCCTACAGTCATGATCTTGCAGTTCTTGACAGCTGCTCCAGCTCTGTGCAGTAGAGACACTCAGTGTGTCCAACCTGCAGCCCAGCACAGTTCCCGATGCTGCCTGCTCCTGCTGCCACTGGGCCATCATGGCGGCAGCCCAGCCCCAGGCCTGCACCCATCACTCAGCACCAAGTGCAGTCTGAGCTGCAGCCAGGATGTGGGGAGGGCACAGTGCAGGGCTAACTCAAGTTATGGAAATAATTTTATGCATTTAGATACATTGGATAAACACAGTCCTGTGCACAGTGGAAAATACGCAGTCTTACTTTCCATTTTGATTAAGGAATTTGAGAATAGGTTTCAAGATTTTGGAGAAATCATCACTCTTTTGGTATATTTGTGATTCCAGTCAACAGAAACATATAACCTGCAAATTTTCAAATGGAATGTGTAGAGCTGCAATCAGATATTCAACTCAAGGAAAAATTTCATCGCGTTTCTCTACTAGACTTTTATAAGCCCTGTCTTACCAAAGAAAAGTATCCCTCGCTTTACACTCACGCCTTATTCACGTCATCGCTTTTTGGCAGTGCGTACATTTGAGAACAACTATTTTCAAGGATGAAGAACAGGAAGAGTAAAATTCCATCAAAAAATTCTGACAAACACCCTGTTAGCTGACTAAGAATTGCAACCACTGCCATCAAACCAGACTGGTGCATTAGTTTCACAAAAACAAGGTCAAATATCCCACTAGTTTTATGTTTTTGTTGCTCTTCTTGATGTTTTAATAAAAATATATTAAAAAATAAAGTTAATTAGTTGTATACATTAGCTATATTATATATTTTATACGTGGCCCAAGACAGTTCCCCTTCACTCAGTGTGGCCTGGGCAAGCCAACAGGTTGGACACCCAAGCGCTAGAGGTAGTTATCTGAATGCATTCACCACTAAACACAGGGTTGACGCACTAGCCAGCAGAGTGTGACAGAAATACGCTTCTTGTGGTAAAGCTGATCAAGATGCCAATCATGGATCAGAGGCTTGATAGACAAATATTCTAAAGCAATCTATTTCACCAGACAACTCCGCTCACTCAGAAATATTTACTGGCCATGGGGAATGCCAAGTCTTGATCCTGTAGAGAATGGCAAACCTCATAATACACCCAACACTAATATTAGAGGTGGCTGAGGCACGTGACATTTTTTTCTAACCTTGTTCCCTTCCCCCTTAAAGTCTACTTGTGGCAAAACTGGAAAGCAGACTGCCTATCACTTGAATAACCACAGTTATCATCAAGTCACAGCATGAACCAACCCTTTTTGCCTTGTGTCTGGGTTTCATTCAGTGACCCCACTCTGGCAGTAAATTCTACAGGTGGAATATACGGTGCACAAAATAGCTTCTTCTTTGCTCTATGTTTACTGGCCATTATATTCAGCTTCCTCATCGGCGTTTCTGCTATTTCACACTTTATTTCCTCTGGCACTCTTGGATGAGTCTTATCTGAGCCGTGTGATTTGCTGCACTTGAATTACAGGAGTTGCTCCCTAGGATTCACTGTAGTAATATGTCCATCACTCTGGTATTTGCATATTGTCTGCCAAGGCCAAAATCTATCCCAGTTCCTTTTTTTTCCTCCGTAACACTTTCAGTGATCTGTCCCAGCAACAATGCTCCAGCATGTAATTTTAGCTGTGGCATTCTCCATGAGGACTTCTCAGTGTTGCCTTTCAGTTTCTCCACAAAATCTGTCAGGATGGGTGAAGTTTTATCTAGTTCGAGCCATCTTGGACAAACTCTCTGAGAACTGTTTCATAATTATTAATTTATTCGCTTCAGCCCAATCCACCAAACAATTTGCAAAGACAAACAACTTCTACAAGTATTCTTCCTTCTTCACAAACAAACTGTTCAAATAGCAGCTTTTTTTTTTTTTTTTTGCTGCACATAAATGTAACTGTGTCCATGGTCTGGTGGCTTGCGTTTTTCATCCCACTGAAGAAATTCATCTAAGTTGTCTCATTCTGTATTACTGTTGATACCCACTCAAAGGTAGTCACGCAGCCCAACTTCAGTAAGGAGTGGTGAAAACATAGAAGAAATGTTGATTTATTCATGCAAACAAATCCTTCAATTAGCTTCTTCAAGGGCTGTTGTCATCATGGCTGTTGTTTGCAGATTAATTTGGCTGCTGCTCGTTGGCTATTGATGTTCTGTTCTACACTGCATGAAGTTGTAAACATCTGAGCATTTAGCACCTTATTTTCATCAAGCAATCTTCAGTCGTGCTTACATGAATTTTTTTAATGAGAACTCTGAAAAAACTACACAAATGTCATCTCTCTTTGGCATCAATTCTTCTACATTACGTTAAGAAGAAATCTTCAGCTTCTGTTGCAACCCATGGTATATCAAAATGTGCCGACACAGATGAAGTGCATCATAAGCTTACACTGTGTTCCTAAGTAGCATCCCTTAGCATTGGCTTCAGGTTACTGACAGAAACAAGACACTGTGCTAGATGTGATTTTATCTTCTTATGTTCTTGTCTTCATGACTTGACAGGCATTGCCAAAGGGTAATACAAACGTCCTGCCTGTTTATACGCACGCTGTCTTACTGCGTGCAGCTATCTGCAGTCTTCCTTGTTGCACTCTGCTTGCTAAGTAATTATCTTGCTCTGTGAAGAATTATGATCTTATGAGCTAATATAGGCAAAAAAAAAAACATCTGTGATTGAGAAGTCACATTAACTCCTGTCTCTGTTAAAGGTGACTATGGCCTCAGTACAAGAAAAGCTTTGCAGAAGAGAGGAGAGTGGCTGCAGTGACAGAAAATGGCACACATTGTTTTTCTATTGTAGGGGAATGTGGGGGAAGCTGAAGAAGAGGCTGAAAGGCAGTGCTTTTTGGTAAAAGAGTGCTGTCAGTGTGGTCAATAGCTGTAGTGACAATCCAAACTCCTGTGGACTGTCACCAACAAACACAAACTTTTCTCTATTCAGACAAATTCCCCTGGGGATAGAAGGCCTGATTGACTTAAAATATGCATTCTTTATATTTTTCTGTGTCTGTAGTAAAATAGCATTGCTTCTTATTTCATAGTAGTGAGACTTTGGGGGTAACTGATCAGGAGACCATATTTCAGATACGGTACTCTACTGCATTCAGATAAATTCTTTTCCTTAATACTCACACATATTGTCTGGGGAAAACAGGACTACTTGTAAAACATAAAAATGCAAGCCAAACAATTTCTTCCCCCATTAACTTGAAAGGTGTCTGTCAATCCTTAGGTTTTATTATTTAATATAATACTGATTTATTGCTTTAAGAAATGCTCGTGTTCTGAACAGCCCTCCAGTATGGATCTCCCTAATGCACACTGGAAAGTCTGCTCAAGTTTTGCACTGCATTCAGTACTGTCCTTTTACAGCAGAAATAGCAAGCATTTTTTGAGCACTGGAGTAGCTCGTACTTTATGATGGGTTATGGTAACATGGAGTGAAGGTGGCCCAGCTATAAAAATATTCCATTTAGTAGTCTATCATATCATAAGTTGCATTGTCAGCAATATTGTCACTCGGTGCACAGAGCTGACTGTGCCTACCCATTCCAGCAAAAATTTTAAATACCTGCAAGAAAACAGATACCTTTTTTGTATCTTAACACGCTCATCCTTCAGCTTTAACCAATAATTTTAATTACTTTCATGTTTTTTGTCTTGAAACATCTATGAAATGCTAATGCTATCTACTGAAGCAAAGAGGAAAAGCTAATGATACAAGCACTAAGAAAAGTCGGACATGTTTATACCATAGAACCATAGAAGCTTCAAATGGCTTAGGTAGGAACGGACCTTAAAGACCATCTAGTTTCAAACCCTCTGCTGTGGGCAGGGCAGCCACCCACTGGACCAGGCTGCCCGGGACCCATCCAACCCGGCCTTAAGCACCTCCACGGATGAGGCACCCAAAGCTCTCTGGGCAGCTGTGCCAGTGCCTCACCGCCCTCTGAGTAAAGAATTTCTTCCAAACATCTAACCTAAATTTCCTCTCTTTCAGTTTAAAGCCACTCCCCCTTGTCTTATCACTATCTGCCTGTGCAAAAAGTTGGTTTCCCTCCTGCATGTAAGCCCCCTTCAACCAATGGAAGGCCACATGAGGTCTCCCCAGAGCTTTCTCCAAGGGAAACAACCCCAGCTCCCACAGCTTTTTTTCATAGGAGAGGTGCTCCAGCCCTCTGAGCATCTTTGTGGCCCTCCTCTGGACCCACTCCAACAGCTCCACATCTTTCTTGTGCTGAGGACCCCAGGCCTGGATGCAGTACTCCAGATGGGTCCTCACAAGGGCAGAGTAGAGAGGGACAACCCCCTCCCTCTCCCTGCTGGCCCCTCTTTTCATGCAGCCCAGGATACAGTTGGTTTTCCAGGCTGCAAGCACACATTGCTGGCTCATGTACAGCTTTTTGTCCATCAGGACCCCCAAGTCTTCTTGGCAAGAATGGGTGACCAAAAATCCTACACAAATTTCTGGAAGTCTGTCTGGTTTACCTGGAGGAAGACCTCTGCATATGCTACTGAGCAGCTGAAGCAGCTGAAAACTTACTTGGACTTGATTTGAGCTTGTGACCATTACCTGTGAGCCTTTATCTTCTCTGTTCTAATGCAAGCTACAAGCCAAAACTCACTTGGGATCAGTTTTTGAAAAAAAAATAAAAAAAGAAAATTTAAAAAAATGCACTTTTCTCAGACTTGAATGTTCCCAAGGACTTGCAGCACTGCTTTTTCTTTGACTGCACAGCTGACATATATTAATATCACGCAGTGGAGGAAGCATTTCCTGCCCCTGTAGTTCTCTATAGATACATAAGGGTGTAGAAGCTCCAGCAGCCACCTTCTTCAAGCACAAAATCCTCAGGGAAGAAAGTACCTTTCTTCTTTTTTAACAAAAAAGTTGTTCAGGTGATAGTCAAAAAACACCCAGTAGGCAGACAGGTGGCTCAGTGGAGCAAGAGTCTTGCCACAGGATCAGCATAAGCTTAGAACATGTTAGGGTGGAAGGCAGAATGTGTGGCTAAGAAGAAATGAGTAAAAGTTAGAAAGAGACTCATTTTGTGCCTGGTAGGCTGGTATCCTTTTTGCTGCTGTCTGTTATTGACTAGACAACATTGACTGTGATGCTTCAAACACTGCAATTCATCAGACAGATGCTGACTAGCTACTTGTTCATTGTTTATTTATGAGCAGAGAAAGGTTTCCAAAGGTGTTCAGATAATTTAGAAGCCAGCAATCAATACATATATATATATATATTTAGGTTACAAAATAATAAACCTAAGTTATATTATATTTTGTTGTGTGAGAAAGAAAAAAAATGAAGCCTCAGGGGGCAAACAAACTGTTGTTACTGAAGGAATTACCCATTCAGGATGGACTCAGCTGCCTAACTCCTCATTAACTATTTATCAGTTCCTTGGAAGGAAAAATCTACTATACAGTGAATCCCCATCAATATTTAATATAGCAGTGCCTGGAGCGCTGGACTGAGTTTCTCACTCCGCAGATGGCATAAGCAAAGTCTATACTGCCACATTCCTTAATGGGGGAAATCTCAGATAAATCCCAAGGCTTCTTTCTTTTGTTATGGTTTTCTTTATGTACTTCTTAGAATTGTTAATGACCTGTTGCTGAGCAGTTCTGCAGGGTTCACGTCAGTCTTTTCCTTTTACACACACATGGAATGTACTCACTGATCATCAGGCAGTTTTATCTGAAAGTCAAAAATGCACCATATTGATTTAATGCTACCATCTTCTGGCTTGGAAGATACCTTTGCTAGCCTCATTAGTTGCCCATTTGTTTGCATTTTACATGATAAAAAAATCATATCTGATTGTTTTGGTCCTATTTTCTGTCCCTGACACTAAACATACATAAAAATAATTGGGCCATCTTCATTAATACGAATTTCTTCCAGTTTTAGAAACATCCATCATAGTCAGAAAACTTCAGTAAAAGCTTGCTAGTTCTTTGGCTATTTCTATCCTGTCTGTCTGCATGTCCAGTTCCTAATTATAGATATTCTGCCATCACAGTTAAATTCACAGCTGCCAGATTAGAGCTAAATTGGTTTTCATCACATTTTTAGTCAAGCCTCGCTTCTCAAGCTCTTCCATTTTTCACTGTCCAGGACTAACTTCTGATCTAGTGCAACACAGCATCAGGGACAAATGAACATATTTGTGCTTTACTTTGACAGTGTCATAACTGTCTAACCCCTCCTAATACAGAAATGTACGAATGTATTTCATGCTGCTGCTCTACAGTAGAAGATTGCCATGGCATTTGTGAACTTGGGACTTTACAAAGTAAGATGCTGAAGAATACTAAATGATCTTACTCTCAATACAGTTACCCCTAAGAAAATGTAGTTAGGCTTTTTTTTTTTTTTTTTAACCTAAGGCAGCAGAGACTGCCACAGATCAGCCACATGCGGAGGAAAGAGTCAAATGTGAAATTTCTAAGTATGATAAATTAAATTTATTAGTACTATTCTAAGGTTACCCAAACTACCTATTTTCTTATTTATCATCATGTTCACTGCATGCCAATGACTCTGCTTTGAACTGTCTGCAGACACCCTGCTCTGAGCTGAAGATAACCAAAATATTCTTCCCAACGGTCCTGTGCACAGTAGCCTATTCATTCCCACTTGGGCATGAAGTAATCTCCATTACCTACCCGGCACAGCAGGCAATCAGGCAACAGACCTAAAAAACTGAATAAAAGTGATTTGCCTGTTCTCAAAGCTATCTGTCATACCCAATAATCTGCTAAAGCCTAGGCAGCCAGTGGTGATGTGATCTGAATTTGGCCTTTTTGATTTGATTTCCCTTACAGCCTCAAAATGTCTTGCCTTTAATTCCTTTTCTCTGGTTGTTCATATTGCTCTGCAATGATCACTCATTCTCTCCCAGCTTCATTTTGCAGCCATTTGGGAACACAGTGGCAACATACCATGAAGATCAGGATTGTTCCACGTTATTCCACTTACTCCACTGTTCCACTTCATCCTTTTGTCTCCTCTAGATTTATAAGAAAGTTTTATCTTACGTAGGGGCCACTCCTTCTGTCCGATGTACAAGGAAGCTCTTAAAACTCAAAGCAATCTACCTGTTAGAGGAGTTGCCAATGACCTCTTCACAATGTTGTCGACCTGTTAATCTAGAATTGTCACTCAGAATGCAGAACTCATTGTGTTTCCGGTAGGAGATTCCCAAAAAGCACGTGGTTAGACAAAAATGGCTAGAACAAGCAAAACAAACAAATCTAGGCTGCCACTAGAAAAAATGTACCTTATAAAATTAAAGAATAAATTATTGCACTTATCAATTGCCTTTTTTTTCCCTCCCCTCCAGGTGAGAGATTTGATTCAGAAAGGTACTAAGTAATGCCTACATTGCTTTTTACATTATCCTTCTTTGGGAAAGAATGAGTTGCAAATCCAGCAGACAAATCAAGTCTCCAGATGATCATGCTATATTTTACAAAATTTTGCTGCTGGCTGGAGAATTCTGGATCCATCAACTTGTGAGAAGGCTTACAGTCAGGGGTGGTCAGTATGGAATGGTTTGAGGATATTATCAGCAATGCCCACCTCTACTGGATGTCTCCTGCCCATTTGCATCTCTATCTGTCAGCTATGGCTTTTAAGGTAGACCTGACATTTATACGTGCCAGTCTGCCCTACTTTGCAAATGCACTCAAGTATTAATGAAACGCATGAAATTGTACATAAAATGTTAGTTATGATGCAGACTGAACACTTGCTAATCTTCTTTTGATTTTTCCCTCAGATAGTGAATTACAATGTGCTGAACAATTAGTTTTCATGCACAGCTCATTCACTTGGAAGAAGCTTGAAATTACTGGCCTGGCTATATAATTACAGATAAACTATTTTCCATTGGGTTTTGGGCTTGATTAACACCATGAGCCTCCAGTGTGTGCTTCACCTCTTAAGAAATTAGCAGGACATTTCAGAATGAAAGTTTCAGCTTAGAGTTAGTCCTCAGAAATGTGGGCACAGGTGTGAGGCACTGGAGTGATGATGTACCAAGCTCCTTTCTCTCAAACTGTACCACATCTGAAGCATGGGGCAAGAAGAAAGGAAATGTGACATGGTTTAAACCAAGAAGAGTGGCTGTGCTTTCATCCAAACAATACCACCTAACTCCCCTGGTGTGTACATTTGGGAACTGGAAAGAACCTACACACTCTGGTAGAGGAGGAGGGTAGTAAATAGCAATGGAGAGGGAGAACCCATTTTTATTTGTGAGGATTCTTGCTTTTTTGTGACTTATTCTGTGTCCAAGAATACAGCTTTTTGCATATATTCACTTACATGTAGATATATAAATATATATAGATGTATTAACATTACAATAACAAGGTTATAGTCTTATTGTGGTAGCAACCAGGCTTAGCTCTGTCTGTGTAACACTAATTCACTGAGGCATTACTTTTATGTGGTATGCTCAGGTCTTCAAGTCAAATGCAGTAACAGTGTTATATCAGAGTTGAGTGGAATAATTCATTTAGCTTATTCATGCATTTGTAAAGCTATTAGAATAATTCCAATTCAAGAGTACTTCCCAGAGGAATATTGTGGTCTTAGATTGGTATTTACTTTGAGATTTCTTTCTGAAGGGAGTTAAAAAAATAAACCTTTGCTGGGTTTTAAGCATATCAGTCTTAGTTTGTTCATCTCTGCTCTTTAAGTTAATTTAAGAAAAAGGGCCATAATCCATTTAAGGAATCTATCTCTTTCAAAAGATTTTTTGATTAAAACACTTCTCATGTTTGACTGACACTAGTTAGTAGCCCTGGTGATGTTTCTATTACATTAAGAACGTAAGAACAGCTGCACCAGGTCAGACCAAAGGTTTGTCATGTCCAGTATCCTGTCATGAGTGTCATCAGGGACACATGAAAAAAAAGCATCAGAACAAAATAAACATAAAAAATCCTCGATGACAAATGCACTCCAACTTCACTGCTCAGTCTAATGTACACAAATCAGCTGTATTTTTATTATGTATATGCCTCCTCAGAACGGTGTGAAGTGCATAACAGCCTGTGCCATCCCTGCTGTTTTCGTTCCTGATGATCTCACTAGTGCATTAGCTAAAGTGTGTGTATCTTAGTATAACTATTCTTCTCTTTCTGCGGAAATAACTGCAGAATCACCAAGGGTCAGACCTTGTCAGCTATAACTGATCAGTGAACCCCCCACAATGGAAGAAGGCTCAGAGGAGACCAGCAGAGGCGACATGCTCATAAAGCTCATGGAAGAACACAGGGAGAGACCACAGCTGTTATAAAGAAAGCTGAATTTAACCCAACACAAAGCACACCTTTGTTTTAGATTGAAGGCTCTATCAGCTGAATGGACTGACTGATTGTGCAAATGGCCTTCCCTGAGTTAATCAAAACAGTATGAATGTCCTCCTGAGCCAGCCACACCAGCAGGAGAGAAGTGTACACGTGGCTCAGCACAACATGAGAGTGTAAAAATTGAGCAGCCAACAAAATGAACTTTGCAGAGAACTTTGCCAGCTTGAGCTAGCTTCAACCTATGTATTACTGCCCAGTGGCTGGGTATGCCCAGTACCATGACAGTGAGCGTGCAGAGACGGGTTATGGGGATTTTGCTTGTATTGTGATTCAACTGTACATGCCAATTGCTAAATTATCCTTATGTGGTGATTTCAATACACTTCTATGTCACCCTGTTGAATCAAAATCCTATGTGACATCAAATGTCTTAAAATAAGTAAATTTTATATTAACACATGAAAACCATCCTTGTGTAGAGTATCTAAAAGAAATTAGTATTCAACCCAGGAAGCAGCTAAACACCACACAGCCATACAGTCACCCTGCAACAAGTGGGGTGGGGTAGAGAATCAAAAAAGTTAAGCGTTGAAACTCCTTGTTTAAGGATAAATTTAATGAGAAAACAAAACAAAACAAAACAAAAACATGAATAAAGAATAATAATAACAAAAAAGTGATGCACAACACAGTTACTCACCACTTGCCAACCAACACAAGGCCTTTGACATCAACTTAGTCCAGTAAATCAGAATCAAAATTAGTTTTGATGATTTGTACAAAATTGTAGGGATTGGAAGGGACCTATGGAGATCATCTAGTTCAACCCCTCCTGCTAAATCAGGTTCCCTAGAGTAGGTCAAATGAGAAAATGTCCAGGTGGATTCTGAATATCTCCAGAGAAGGAGACTCCACAGCCTCTCTGGGCAGTTTCTGTAACCCTCAAAGTAAAGAAGTTTTTCCTCATATTTGTTTGGAACTTCCTGTGTTCCAGCTTTACCCATTGCCCCTTGTCCTGTCACTCGGCAGCACCAAAAAGAATCTGGTCCCATCCTCCTGACACCCACCCTTTAGATATTTGTAAACACTGACCAGATCCCCTCTCAGCCTTCCCTTCTCCAGGCTGAACAGCCCCAGGGCTCTCAGCCTTTCCTCATGAGGGAGATTCTCCAGGCCCTTTATCATCTCTGTGGCCCTCCACTGGACTCTCTCCAGCAGTTTCCTGTCCTTTTTGTACTGGGGAGCCCAGAACTGGACACAGTGCTCCACTTGAGGCCTGACCAGGGCAGAGTAGAGGGGGAGGATCACCTCCCTCGACCTGCTGGCCATGCTCTTTTTAATGCGCTCCAGGATTGGCCTTCTTGGCCATGAGGGCACACTGCTTGCTCATGGCCACGCTGCTGTCCACCAGGACCCCCAGGTCCTTCTCTGCAGAGCTCCTCTCCAGCAGGTCATCCCTCAAGCTGTAGTGATGCATGTGGTTATTCCTCTCCAGATGCAGGGCACTACACTTGCTTTTATTAAACCTCATCAGGTTCCTCTCCGCCCAACTCTCAGCCTGTCTAGGTTTCACTGAATGGCAGCACAGCCTTCTGAAGTGTCAGCCACCTCTCCCTGCTTTGTGTCATCAGCAAACTTGCTGAGGGTGCATTCTATCCCTTTATCCAAGTTATTGACGAAAACGTTCAACAAAACTAGACCCAGTATTGACCCCTGGGGAACACCAGCTACAGCAACAGCTGTAGCTAGCTACATGCCTTCCACAAGACTGTGCTACCGATCACAACTCTGAGCTCTGCCAGTCAGCCAGTTCTCAGACCAGTCTCACTGTTCAGTCATTTATCCCACACTTCCCAAGCTTACCTATGAGGATGTTGTGGGAGACAGTGTCAAAAGCCTTGCTGAATTCAAGGTAGACAACATCCACTGCTCTCTGCTCATCTCCCCTCATCATAGAAGGCTACCAAGTTGGTTGAGCATGATTTCTCTTTGGTGGATCTATGGTGTCTACTCCTGATAACCTCCTTTTCATTCACTTGCTTGGAGATGGCGTCCTGAACAAGTTGTTCCACCTCTCCAAGGACAGAAGCAAGGCTCACTGGCCTGTAATTTCACAGGTCCTCCTTCTTGCCCCCCTTCTTTCAAAGTCTGGTGTGACACTGGCTGTCCTCCAGTCCTCAGGCACCTCTCCTGTTCTCCATGACCTTTCAAAAGACGATAGATAGAGAATGGCTTGGCAGTTACTTCCGCCAGGTCCCTCAGCACACATGGGTGCATCCCACCAGGGCACACATCTGTGCGCGTTGAGTTTGCCTAGATCATCTCTGACCATATCCTCTTTGATCAAGGGAATGTCTTCCTGTCCCCAAACTCTCTTACCTCCAGAGTCTGGCATTCCTGTAGGTCAGTCTTAGCAGTAAAGACTGAAGAAAAGAAAGCATTCAGTAATTCTGTCTTCTCGGTGCCCTCCATTACCAGGGCACCCACCTCATTCAGCAGCAGGCTCACATTTTCCCTTATCTTCCTTTTGCTATTGACACACTTAAAGAAGTCTTTGACCTCCCTTGCCAGATTTAATTCCACATGCATGCCCCGACAATGTCACTATACTTCTCCGAAGTGGCCAGATCCTTCTTCCACATTTCATAGACTTTCTTCTTTCATTTGAGTTTTTCCATGAACTCCTTACTTATACATGTGGGTCTCCTGTTATCTTTCCTTGATTTCTTTCTCTTACTGATGCACTGGTCTTGAGTTTGGAAGAAATGGTGCCTGAATCACAGAACATCTCAAGTTGGCAGGGATCCACAAAGATTGTTGAGTCCAACTCCTGCCTCCACACAGGACCACCCAAAATTCAAACTCTATGTCTGACAGCTTTGTCCAAACACTTCTTTAACTCCAGCAGGCTTGGTGCCCTGGGGAGCCTGTTTCAGTGCCTGATCACCCTCTCAGTTAAGCACCTTTTCCTAATATCCAATGGGAATTTCCTATCTGAATTTTCTTAATACCCAATCTGATTTTGATTTGAAACTTTTTCTAATTAAATTCAAGCATATGCATTGAAAGAGATGTAATAGCAATGGTTTATGGCTACAGCTAGCACGGATGACATAACGTTAAATTAAGAGGAAATGTAGTTTGAATGTCAGAATAAAAATCTTCACGGTTAGATCTGCAGAGTTACAGTTCAACTTCTGAAGAGAAGGTGAAGATTGAAAACCTGGCATTTGATACTCCACTGATGAAATCACTACAGGCTGCATCAGAGAAAGTTTGACTGTGTCCATTTTCTATAGTATGTAACTTATTTAATTCTACCTTTTTGCATATAACATTGCTTCTTTCTAACTCTAATAAGCATCTGGTTTTCTTGTCACTGATGTCTCTATCATTATGTTAAAAATGGACAAAGAAAATCAGGAATTTCTGTTATTAAATAGAAAACACATATTTTCAGGTGGAAAATGAAGGTACAATGATCTAACCAGGGTAGGATAAAGAGACCTGAAAAAATGCAGTTTACTCAATGTTCAGATAAGCATAAAGATGGAGGTCTGAAAGGAACACAACAAATATTGTTAAGGACTGTTCTAATCAGCTCAGAAGTAAAATATAAGAAAGTAGCAGAGGAAAGAAATGAGGGGAAGAAAAAAGTTCAGTGAAAGAAGCTTATGCAAGATGCAGTTATATAGCCTGGAGATCACAGAAGTGCTAAGGCAAGTAAAGCTACAAAAATATGGTGCAGAATGAGGAACGCTACTGACTCACAACATCAGTCTCCCTAAATATACAGAATCCATTCCTGAGATGAGGAAATGTCAATTTTCACATGCAGTTCCTATTAAGATTCTGATCTTACTACATAGGACTAAACGTAGCAAAGAGTTTCTTCATGCTACACTTACTTTTGGCACAAGCAATGGGGCAGAGAAAAGAAAACGTGGGTCATTTTGGCAGACCAAAAAGGCTTAAGACTTAAAAGGCTTAAGAGCCACTGTTTCTCTCTTTAGGGTGAAAAATCAAGTGCTTACATGCGTCTTTATTTATTTGATTCAACCTTACTCATAGAGACAATGGAGTAGTCAGAGGTGTAGGCAGAGAAATACTTATCTCTGAGAAGCAAGATGATCTGTTACCTATACGTGGCTTGCTGAATCCATTTGCATTCAGTTTCAGTATTCACACCAAGAAAAAGGCTGAAAATTTGGAAAACGTTCAGTGAATATCTACAGGGATGAAAGACAAACTCTAAAGCCGGTTATTATTGAGATCCTAGAGTCACTCAGGTTGGTCCAGTTTATCAAAGAGACATTTCAGTCAGGGGGAAACATAAGCATCAGCTCGAAGAGAAGATACAAGATGATAACAGAGCGCTTTGTCTAGCAGACAAAGGCTAGGTGAAATCAAAAGGGGGAAAAGCTGTAGCTCAGCAAATTCAATACAGTAGTGTAGCAGCTAGCTTTATAGCATCACCAGCTGTCCAGGGGGATCAGATTGTCTATCCCTCAAACTTTTTTAATCCAAGACTAGATATAATTTTAGGAGAGAGACTCCTGAGCAATCACATAGGTCAAAGCCAGTGAACTTATAGGAGCTAAGGGATACTAAAGATCAGATGAATTATCACAGTCATTTTGGCATCTAAAATGGACTGTACTAGAATATTTTTTTTTATTTAGTGCCTTTCATCCAAGGGATTTTACATGCTTAACAAACATTAATTAATTAATCCCCTCAATGCTGGTGAAAAGTTGATAATTATTACTACATCTGCTGTGCAGATTCCTAAGCTATGGATCAGAGAGGTTAAATGATTTGTGAAAGGTTGCGCAAGAAGCAAACACCAATCTGGTAAAGGACTGCTGTAAAGTGCAGACTGTGATTACTCTGTAACTATGATAACTGCACTATATCCTGGATAACACAGCTTCCTCCATTTAATTTATGAGCATTCAGGTGGCATTAACTCAATATTTACAAAGTAAAGGACCAACCAGAACCGAGCAAGTGAGGCACCAGCAGACCCGCAAAGTGGAGGTGTCAGGACAGGCACCACCTGGAGAACGCAGCCCGACAGCACGGCCCAGCCCCGTGGGCACCAGGCCCAGGCTTCAGTGTTCCCCTGTCATCAGCCAACTCTCCAGGCACCGTTCCCGGCCTGCACATAAGGCCTGGCCTGCATCGCATTGCGGCCCAGCAGCAGCAGGAGGGTCACTGTAGCCCATGGGTGTCCAACATTTTGGCTTGCCTGGGCCACACTGAGCAAAGAGGAACTGTCTTGGGCCACATACAAAATATGCAATATAGTTAACGTATCTAGCTAACATAACTTACTTTATTGTTTTTAATACATTTTTATTAAAACATAAAAAAGAGCAACAAAAACATAAAACTAGTGGGATATTTGACCTGGTTTTTGTGAAACTAGTGCATCAGCCTGGTTCGATGGAAGTGGTTGCAATTCTTAGTCAGCTCACAGCTCACAAAATTTTGACAAAATTTTACTCTTCTTGTGCTTCGTCCTTGGAAACAGTTGTTCCCAAATGTACGCACTGCCAAAAAGCGATGACGTGAATAAGGCGTGAGTGTAAAGCGAGGGATACTTTTCTCTGGTAAGACAGGGCTTATAAAAGGGAATGGAAAGCGCTAAGGCATGCCTGTCACCACAGTGTTTTCTGTGTGGCATGCTTCCTGAGCTGAGCAGTTCCTATCAGAAGAGCATTCTGGGCACTAATGGAGAATGAAGGAAACGCTGAAGTATTTCAGTCTGGTTTCTAAATGGGATGGCTCCTATAGAAACCATGGTACCATTAGGCAAACCTTCCTGATTACTGCTGAAGAACTTCTGAGGAGAGCTCACAGAAAGGAAATGGAGGCCTTGGCCTCAGCACTACACCATGGGAATGCTGTATCAGTGGGCAACAGCCGGCTGAGCTAGCTGCAACCTGTAATCTGCAGCTGTCCCTTGCTCCAGGGATCTACAGGAAAGTTGCAGATGTTCCTAGGAAAGTACAGAGCGCAAATGCTTCCAACCTCCAGCAAAAATGAGAATTTAAAACTGTTCTTCCTCTTCCTTTGCGAAATGTGCTTAAGTTGCTGAGCAACTAAACATGGCACTTCAAGATTGTTATCTCTGGGGTCACACATAGAATCACAGAATGGCTTAGCTTAGAAGGGACCTTAAAGATAATCGAGTTACAACCCTCTGCCATGCAAAGGGTTGCCATCCACTGGATCAGGCTGCCCAGGGCCCATCCAGCCTGGCCTTGAGCACCTCCAGGGGTGGGACATGCACAGCTTCTCTGGGTAACCTGTACTAGTAAGCCATGCATCAGGGCAGGTTACCAGCAGTGATTCTCAGAAAAACAAGAAAGCAACAGGAAAAGGCTCTCCAGGGACTGAGGCCATGGAGTCAGTGCCTTGCTACTCTAGGTGACCCTGCCACACAATCACCTTTACCAACCTGCTTCACATCATGGCTTGAATAACCATGAGCTAGTTCATCACTGCTGGTTCATTATGACTTCTATGTCTGCTTGAATCATCTCCTGTTTGCTTATAATGTCAAGTAAAATTGCTAATATAAGACTGACTATTACACATAATTTCACTCCTGCTCACATTCAGTCTTACATATTTTCCCTTGTTTACAACCAGCTGTATTTTCCATATATTCTCCTGTATGGTTCTTGACTAACCAAGATCTATTTTTATACCTACAGTATGATATAAATCAGAAAATGTTCTGCTATACCTTGGAGTGAAAATTGCAAGTTTCAGAAGTCTATTTATATATATATAATTTTTTTTTCCTGATAGCTGCAAATAAAATGCAGCTTTATGTTAGGGAATCTGGCACAGTATTCCAAGATTTAGCACCATTTAGATGCATATTGCAGATATACTCTTCAGTGCTGTTAGGTTGCTTACTCACTCTGGGTGAAATCCAGTTTACTCTGCAGTCCAGGAGGAATTTTGCTGCTGTCTTTCTAAGCAGACCAAATAAAAAACTCTGCCTGTAAAAAGGTCTGGGCCCATACACATGACTGAGAACTTATTGGCAAGAAAGGCTGAATATTTTCAACAATTGTTATGCATATGCAGTACAAACAGTAGCATATTGTGTATGTGGAAACCTTCTGCAAATCTGAGACCTTTACTGATTCTGTATCTTTTGATGTTAAACTGCCACTTCTTTTAAATGCATGCTACTAAATTACAGCCAGCTCTTACAAATCAGTAACAAAAGCAAAGAGAAGCCAGAGAATATCAGGGTAATACAAGTGGAACTATAGCTGTCAAATGTAACCTGACTTGCTTTTAAGTGCAGTTCCTTAAATGAGTGTAAGAAACACAGATAAATACAGTAGATGAAGAAAAAAAGGAAAGGACAGTAGAAGTATCTTGGGAAACAATACAACAAAGCATATGTTTTTTTTCCCGTTCTTGAAAGGGCTGACATGCAGAGTACTATTCTTTTCCAACCTTTTTTCTTTTTAAATGCTTCCAAATAGTTTTAATATATTCCATCTATGCTTAGGGAAAATAATGAGCTGACGAATAGATGATACTTTGAAGGGATTAACTGACTGCTGCGGAACAAACTAGATCAACTGCAAACTAAACCAAAAACTTACTGAACTTATTATTTATAGGTCCTTTCCGACAGAAAAGCAATATAGTCAAAACTAAGTATTCTTTCTTTGAAAATTGTAGTTATTTTGATAAACAGTGCTGTCAGAGCAACAAACGTGAATGCCACAAACTCTAGATCATTCACTTTCATGTAAGGTTTACAAGGTTTCTTGCGAGAATACTTCATAGTTAAAGTATGTCTTCCCTTGGGGATCACACAAGCATTTAATTTTTGTTTTGGCATTGGTCCCATTGTGTTTATGAGGTTCTTTGGAGAAGTGGAATTGATGACCACAAAGGAACAATTGAGAGTTACTTATTTTAAACCATGATTAACCTTTCAAGATTTTCAGAAAAAATATGTTTTCTTCCATATATACATATATATATATATATGTATATAAAGTGGGCTTCATTGCAAAAAGGCTTTGGAGTTTCATACTTTGCCTAACAATATAAACAGTCATATCAGGCTGTATTCCACAGGGTTATTTACTGTAGTATAATGACATCCTTTGCTGTTTTGCCCAGTTACATTAAACAACCATGTACTACATGACCTACAACCCACAATATTTTTCTTGGCAAGCATAAGTTTGCAGGTAAAACTTTAACTCAGTTGAATATTCTTTGATTTTTCACATAACCTTTCCGATTATTATCAACAATTTATCATACATGTCATTAATCTTGATTTGTCTTCCATCACACATTTACATTTACAAAGAGACACGAGAAAACCTAATACCTATGCAGTAGAGCACTGTCTTACAGGTACAAGCCATGGAAGAGAAACCCTGCTGCGGCACGTCTGCATGATACCGGCAGGACTGTGCTAAGGGTGTTGCTGCCACTTTTCTCTTAAGTGACTTGCAAGCTGCTCCTCTGAAGATTTGCATGGATTCTGGGCTCAAGCAGTAATGTTTTCTAACAATACATTAATTTTGTTTTACCGGAACTTGTGGACGATGTACCTGCTGCAGGCCTAATCTCACTGAATTTGGTCCTGTAAAACTCTAGTCATCCTTAACTGCTCTGAAGGTTAATGAGAAAAGAGGTGCTCAGCGTGCGGCAGCCTCACTCAGTGCCTTCTTGGAGCAGGGAGTTTAACTGTGCACTACCATACAGCGGTCGCAATGCTTGCTGCACACTGCGCTGGAATAAAGGACATCCATTCTGCTGCTCATTCAGCCATTTAGAGGAACGCAGAATTTAACATTAAGGATTTGCTAAATGGGAAGATACAGTGATAAATTATTGATTTGTGATCAATAATCACAGTGATTGTGCGCCAAATTTCTTCTGATAAAATCCTGGTAGAACTCATATTCTAATACACGTAAAAGGAACAGCAAACTGGTCATATCTGCGGTAACTTAGTACTAAAAAAATAACTGTGATTGTTGACTTCAGATGTCCAGTCTCACGTTCCGAATTTCGCAGTTGGTGGGGCTTTTTTGTTTGTTTCCTTGCTTGTTCTTTTCCTTTTTTTCTTTTTCCTTTTTTTTTCCCCCTCCTCTGAAGTAAGGTTTAACAGTTATACAAAATTAATTGTTATTCTTATTTCTTTGCTTAGAGAAGATGTAGCAATATTTGCACAGCAGATAGCATCAATTGTCACTCAAAAGGAAAACCTTTCTACTGTCATAAGTGATAGCAAGTTTGCTGATTACATCAGCAGCCTTTAGAGTAACATGATTTTTCACTCCGTTTCTGCCGTATGCCTGTCGAAATTTCAGAAATACTGAACAATTACATTTTGTTTTCTTTT
This sequence comes from Penelope pileata, assembly GCA_013396635.1. Classification (NCBI taxonomy): domain Eukaryota; kingdom Metazoa; phylum Chordata; class Aves; order Galliformes; family Cracidae; genus Penelope; species Penelope pileata. Next base: position 410,832 of record WBMW01000237.1, read on the forward strand.
GTTTATGCAAAAATGCTAAGTGCTCTAACAAAAAGAATGCACAGTGGATTTTATAAGATATTAATAATCCCTTCTCATTAAGAAACCTGCTTATGAATACTTTTCATGATCATATTTCTACCCTTTTACAATTTATGAGTAATTACTCAGTTCTTGACTTTGGCATTTCCCCTCTACTGTTCTAAGATAGTCTTATGTTTCAGAACTGTTCTTAAGACATCTGTTAGCTGGATTCCAGTGTCTTCTCCGATTTCTTCTCTTTGAAATGGAATTTTGATGTAATTAGTTCTGAGAACACTTTTCCATTGTCAAATATAAGATGCATGTCTTTGAGATGCATAAGGCAAGAGTCCAGGATGAAGGACAGTAAAAGCAAATGATCGCCAAAATGATGTGAAATTAATTTCTTAACTACATAAGTTTTCTGTGACTTCAATTTCAAAAAGTAATATTTTCATGAACAATTTACATAATGCAGTGCACAGTCTGTGCGAAAGCTAAGTTGAGATGGAACACATAAAAAAAACATAATGAAATGAAGGATTATGACTGCCAAAAGCAGTACTCTCTCTCTTTCTGAGTGAACTGTGTGGCCTCACATATTTTGAGATTATGATCTAGGAAAATAAAATTCTCATAGTTAATCTCTACAGTGACAATGCTTTGTGAGGCTGTGAAGTGACTGATGGCAAGGAGAATAATATTCACTTAGAATGGGCACAAAGCAGACAATGTCATTCAAACTTTGCAGTGTTTTTATAAATTCATTCTCTATTGCATCTGCAGCAGCTTCACTGATGATGAGACTACAATCAAAGTCTTGTGAAGCAGCCTTAAAAAAATCAAGCATTATTCCTTTCTTTATTTCCTATTCTGCATCTTTCTTTCCATGGCCATTATCAGACTGGCATTTGTCAAGCTGACGCCTGTTTTGTTGGCATAAATCACAGAGGGCAGCTAATCCTGTTGTGTTCTTGTTTGGCTGAGTCTAACCTATTGGAATTCAAGAGTCAGCCAAACTCAGTATGCTGGATGCAAAGGAAAAGGCTGCCTGAGAAATCCACAACAGAAGTATTATGCTAGTAGACATAACTGATATAGTAATAAAGAAAAAGTTCTCCTGTCTTTGATGCCCGTCTCTTGAAAGTTGTGGCTTAGTTGTGTTCTGAAGTGCCTTTGATAACTCCTCTGTTCCTACTCTGTATTGGAATACACATTAACATCCAATACATATTGGATGAGGAGGAGATCAGCCTCTTCTCCCAGATGACTAATGATAGGACTCGAGGAAATGGCCACAAGTTGCGCCAGGGGAGATTCAGGCTAGATATAATGAGAAACTTCTTCTCTGAAAGAGTGGTCAGGCACTGGAACAGCTTGCCCAGGGAGGTGGTGGAGTCACCGTCCCTGGTGGTGCTCAAGAAGCATCTGGATGAGGTGCTAAGGGATATGATTTAGTAGCTTAGTGGGTAGTAATGGCAATAGGATGATAGTTGGACTAGATGATCTTGTAGGTCCTTTCCAACCTTGTGTTTCTATGATTCTATGAACGGGCACAAACGTTGGATGGTTAATGGCAAGTACCTGGTCATGAATGTGAGATCTCATTTATTTGTCCTGCCATTTATAAAATACATATGATACACTCTTCAAACACTTTTCTGCGTGCTGTGTTGAAATGTACTTTTTAAATGAAAGCGTGGACTGCAACCTACTCTAGGGAACTGCAACCTACATCAAGACAACATGCTTTAGCAGGAGGTTGGACTAGAGGATGTCCAGAGGTCCCTTCCAATCCCTATGATTCTGTGATTCTCTTAATTACATGATTCTAACAATTGGCTTTTCACAAAGAACTCTTTTGTAGGACAAAGAGAACTGCTGAAGACACTGCAATTGTCTTTCACATTGCCTAAAGTAAATCAGTATTTCATCACAGAAGCCTCTGAGATTTTTCTCATCCAGCTAAGACATTCACATAGCTGCACACAGACTTCTCCAGAATTCAATTGCTTATTAATTGTAATTAATATACCAGTCCTGTTTCTGTCCATTCTTTTAAGCAGGTAAGGCTTTCTCCACCACGAAGAACCTTGTTCCATTGCTGCAGTACCAGTGGAACTGTTTAACATACAAAGCAAACAAGCAGTGGTGAAAAGCTGCAGCCTGTACCTGCAGAGGTGGCCTTATGCCATGCCGACAGACCTTGAAGACAACCACCCACGTAGGCTATGAGCCGTCCCTGGCAAACAGCAACTCACTGCCTGTTGCCTCTGCAAGAAAGCAGCTCCTCTGCAAATGGCTCCCTAACAGCAACGTACACAAAGCTTGCAATAGCAAAAGAGCTCTTCCATTTCCTGGACGGAAGGACTAACTTAAGCCCGTTAGCCAGCTTTGCATGCAAACTTCTGAGAGCTGCCTTTAAACTACAAACTAGCGATGGCTTGTGCTACATAATGGGGCAAGTGTCTCCAGAGCTAAGCGAGCAGAGTTGCAGCATTATCTCTAATAACCTTCTTTGCAGCTCTTCGGATTTCTTTTTCTTTTTTTTTTCTTGTTGATTCATTTTCACTAACGTGAGTAATGTTACTTGACAGGTGGTGCTGTGTGAGGAAGGAATGGTGTCAAAACCAAAGACTTTGCTAAGTACTAGAAGATACGCACAAGCAGGCACAGGGTTTTGCAACAGATAGGAACAGTTTATGATTTGATGATTTCTGATTCATATGTGAAATGAGCAACAGGAATAATCACTGCAGTTTTGCAAACTTAAATTGGATTGAGAATGTTGATTAAATTCTAAAAAGTGTTAAAGGGTATCTTGGGATTTTATTTTTTATTTTTTTACTCTCAAAATGAGTATTATTAATAATCAAAATTAATAATCATGTATACTACTTAGGTCTCAAAGGCAATCAAGTACAGGATTTCCAAATGATGATAGCAGTCCACCCCTGCCGTTGTCTTTTAATACTTGTTTTTCTTCACTTATCTGAACATAGATGGAAAAAGAAACAGCTAGTCGTCCTTCCCACACAACAAGCAATAGACAAAAGACAGCATGCCCTTAAGCAAGGTAATGCTGATCAATGTGTTACCGCAAGAAAAACCATAAATACCTGAAAACACCTATTTCTTGTCATATACTATTTTGAATTCAGTGTTTCAGTTTTACATGCAAGTGAATGTCTTTTGTTTTCTGGTTATCTTTTGTTGTTGTTGTTCCTTAGTTTTGGTTTGGTTTCAAGCCTCCTTCTGCTTTGAAAAGTATGCTTGAAATCAGGGCTTCTAAGCAAACACTGATGTTCTAGAGTACGACAGCTTCACTCCCTCAGCATACAGAAAACATCCTGAAAAGCTAACTTCCCTCATGTGGATTCTGGAAAAATGCAGTCTCAGTATGTGCATTTGAACAGCAAATATCATAAAATATCACGTAAAAATATCACAAGGTCAAATAGGGTTATTATTTACCTTAGCTGGTTTCATTCCTGCCATGTCATCGCTGGAGATGCACAGATGCTGAAATGAGAGCCTGCTGATGTAACACAATCTACATAATGTGTATAGTGTTCAATGCTGAGCTTTTTGTAGGAGTGGACAGGAATCTTTGGGATAACTATATTCATACTGTCTGCCGAATTCATTTGCTTTTCTTCTCTTATACTTTGGTTTTGCATAATCCACATAATATTTATTTCACCGTTCTTTAAGCACTTGATTCTACAGTGATAATACAGGTAATACCAAAGCTGAAGTTTTTGTAAGATACTGGCTCTGTAACAATTCATGATGGAGCAATAGCTTTCAGAAGTCTTTTAAAAAGATCTTTTATTTAATATCTTTTAATTTGGAGACTCTGGAAGAGCTTGAATGGATGGCAAAAAGGGAAGCTATACGTTTGCTACCATATCCATGGAATCTCTTGCTTCGATGTCATCCTTGGGCTATTTCAGTTATTCTTATTAGCTTGACATTAACGATAAATCAGTGTAATGGGCTTTAATTTTTGCAAAGCCCAAAAATGAATGGAAGATCCTAACGGAGCAGAAACAAATGCCTTCACACTGACTTCCAAAATGACACCACTCAAAACATTTTAACTTCATATAATATAAATTTAGGGCTCTTGAAAATGTGTCAACATTCCAATTCCTCATAAATAGATATTTCATAAACATGAAAAAAGTGTTTGTACAGACAAACACAAGCTTGAATGGTAACATGCTGTAACCAGGCTATCAGCTATGTATATGGAGAGGACATCAGATCTGAACTTCAAAGTAGATTTTTCTATTGTTTCTAAGTACTCTGCTTCCATTCATATTTTTGAGAACTCTTCCTAGGTAATTTTTTTTATCTCAAACCTCAAAAGAACAAAAAAAAAAAACAAAAAACAAACAAACAAACAAAAAAAATCCAAAAAAACCCAACCCTAACCAACCAACCAAAAAAATAAAACAACCAACAAAAAAAACCCTGATAAAATGTCAATGTGAAGCCAGGAAATCCTCTGCTTTCTCCTTAAAGTTTCCCTCAATATTTTAAACTTCTGAAGTTTTCAGACTAACATCCAAAGTGATATGTGTTGAATGGATCTTGCCTGATTTTTGATCTGAGCTCTTTTGACTGTTCGGGCAGGCATGCAGGTTTTAGCTGACAACTTGAAATGGAAGCAAGGCTGGTAATTGTAGATAATCTTCATTAAAAACAATAATAAATTCTTACGAACCATCTGCTGAAAGAAAGACATATGGTCTTCTGAATGCAATGCAATAAGAAGACTGAAAATGTCTCTGGACAATATCCCCCATAAAAGTTGCCTAGAATGTATTATATTTTGTTTGTTTATTTTTTAATAAAGACGATGATCTCAGTGTTACCTGTCTGAAAGTCATGGACCCTCAGTACATCACAGTAAAGCAGGCACATACGTTATCTCTGTGAGATAGAGTGGAAAATCAGTGTTAGTGAAGTGGGGGAGTTGCCCGACAGATTAATAAAAGAAAACCAAGAATCTTCATTTCTCACCCCTCCTCTAGCCAGCAGAGAATACTCTTGCACAGAAACAAGGACTGGGTCAGGTTCTCCTGCAGCCATTTCATTCTGTTCTCTTCCAAAAGATTACTTCTTCCTCTGAGAAAATATATGAATAAATAAACAACAACAATAATAATAAAATGGCGTATGCAGTATGCACAGTCTCTCACAGGCAAATAAGTCTGAGAAACAAAAAATATTTTTAAGTCGGAGAGATCACCAAGACAGAAATCTCACACCTGACTTGAGAATATTTGTCCACTGCAATCAGACAATTAATGCACTTCTCTAAAGAATTCAGTGATTCTCTCTAACAGTACCACTTATGCCTTTGAAAGCTGCTCTTCTTATATGGAAATTAATTTGAGATTTTGTTCTATATCACTTTTTGACAACTTACAGTATCAGGATTTATAGTAAAAGGTTCGAGAATTTATAATGATTCACCATTCTCTTCAGGTATTAATTTCCAAAACTTGAAGCTGAGGTTGCTTCTAAGATTGCTTCAGGAACAGATTTATGGGATTGCAAAGCAATGAAAAATATAAGGAAGCCTGATATTTTCAGGTCATGAAAAACACATGTAGCAAGTAAACAAAGAAGAGATATGTGGCACTTCTTGTATGTGGCACTTCTAAGACAAAACATCAAGATGATTTTTAAACACAGAATTATATATTTTACGTCCTGCTAACTTTATTCAAATCATACTGAAATGGAATTACACAATTTAAATGTTTGTACTTTCATAAAATAAAGACAGACAAAAATTGAAATGCAACCATTCTGTTCACTGATTTGCAGTATGCATCCGTTTCTTCAGAAAGTTCTTTACTTATTCTCTCTCTCTCTCTCTTTTTTTTTTTTTTTTTAGCATAAGGGGAAAACATTGAATTTACTTCTGTAACAGACTTAAAGTCAGCAGAGTGAAGTCCAGAGAAAGGAGCACTGGGCTCTACTGCTTTTACTTCTGAGGCACTACGCAAATTTCTGAAAAATAAAGCCATGTAAAAGCATCTGGGCTATTTTCTGAGTTTCACAGGTGCTGAGTGGCACTTGTGAAATAAGCACAGCGAATTACTTTAACAGCACTACTTACATGAGTAATGCAGATGAGCTTCTTCTCCGGAGTCATTTGTATCTGCTTAAGACAGTAAGTATTGCTGAATAATGACAGAAACACTATGTATATTTTTAAAGGAAATCAGTAAAGAAAGAAAACCTACAGATTTATCACTTCTCCCTGAGACAACGCCTGAAGCTGTGCTTGGTTTAATTATTTCGAGGGACGTGATTCATCAATGTAGCAACTGCTGCACCGTGTATCCAATACACCGAAAATCTAAGCAACTATCACGAAGGCACATGCTGTAAAGTGTCTGTTAAATACCGATCAGTGCAGTGAAGCTGGAGATCTAGGAGCTGCTACGACCGCTTGTCAGAGGCAGCTGCAGCCCCTTACAGGGCCCATGTACCATTTTTTTCCTAAACACTGCAGTCAAAACAGTTTGGTGTCAAGTCATTTGTCATCTGTCTTTCTGTTTCCACTGAACGAAGGCTAAGGCAGAGGGCACTGGCGCACAGAAGCAGTTTATAACTATGGAATCGGCAATTATTTAATCATGTAATTGCAGAAGTGGAGAGCGGGCTAGAAGCCGGAGTGTTGGGCATTTGGTGCTGGGAGATTGGTAGTGGAAGGGCTGCTTTCTGCTTACTGAAGTGTCACCCATCTGCATGCAGAATTAATTTATTTCTTACGTTGGTCCACAGGATTTATGCTATTGTATTGTCCCTAAACCAACAAGATACAGCCACCTACAGCTTGCTTGCCAAGTAAAGCAGAGAAAAAAATAAAAAAAAGATATTTTCCTGCTACACTCTATTCTGATTTATTTTTTTGAGTTATTGACAGCTGTATGTGCTGGACACGAACCTGGGCCCCAGCCCAGCAGGGTACTTCAGGTGCTGAATTGAGCTCTGGCTCTGTCATTAAATGAAGTTTTGAGCCAAACCAGCCAATCCTATACACATTCCCTGTGATGTTCCTAGGTCAATTTTCTTCTGTTCTGCAGTAGCAGTGATGCCCGTACACCTGTTTGTACCAGAGAGAAAATGCTGCATGTGCCTACTCCTGTTTGAGGATGCCAGTGTGAAGGCAGGAGGAAGCAGGGATGGTGGTTCTGTGTTTAATGAACAAGTCAGGCCGCATTGTTGTGGCTGTTGGGAGCTGTGTGTGGACATCCCGTGCCTGGTGGCCCTGAGCGCACCAACAAGGCCGGAGGAGACCACAGCGAGACAGGGCTCAGAGCAGCCGCTAGGCCTCTGGCAACAAAGACGTCAAATGGCACGAATCCTCTGATAAAAAGGAAGGACTAGAGTATTTATTGGAAAGACAAGAAAATTAAGGGATTGGAGTATTTATTTTCAACTTTGGGGCTTGCTATTTCTCCTTTAACCCTGAAAGGAGGGCAAACAAATCCCACCTGGGTGGAATGCCACATGCTGGGTCGTGATGATTAATCTTTGCACGTTGAGAAACATCCGTAAAACAACGATAATTTGTTTAAAAAAACCTCGAGGAACATGAGAGGGAGCGCCGGGCACCACCCTTCCCCTGGGGGCGGCACCCGGCCC
>WBMW01000237.1:419687-433139 GCA_013396635.1 Penelope pileata
CGCTGCCCTCCGCGCCGCAGCGCCCGCGGGAGCTGCCCCCGCTGGCGAGGTGGGGCGGAAAACTTTCTTTCCTGGAGGGCCGCGGAGAGGGTGGGAGGGAGGGAAGGAGGAGGGGGACGTTTTTCCCCACCCGGAGCACGCGGCTGCTTCCAGCGTTCGGGCCGGGGGCTCCCGGGAGCGGGTCCGCGCGGAGCCGCGGTCCCCTCCGCGCGGCATCCGCGCCCCGCGGCACCGGTACCGCCGCACCCCGCGGGAGGTCGGAGCGGGGCTCCCCTGGCGCTCTCCCCGCGCCGAGGTGCGCGCAGGGGGCGGGCGGTCGCGGGCTGTGCGCGCCGCTGCGCCGACCTTCTCGGGAAAGGGGTGACTGGTGCAGTTTTCTGGAGTTTTCCCTCGCGTTTAGCACCAGAAAACCTCAGTCCCGCTCCAAATGGTGTCCATGTGTTTGGGTAAAAAGTCACCTGGGTATTTCATTTTTTGCCTTGTGAAAGTACGGGTGAGCAGACTTTTTTTTTATTTAACCTGTCAAGCTCGTCTAAGTAAATTTGGGGCCGTTTTATCTTAGGTTATCTCTTTTTTATGCTTCTGATACCGCTGTTTGGTTTAAGATTAGCGCATTGATTTTTGTCACAGGTCATGTTTTTTAATAGATCTGTGTTGCCTGCAGAAAACTCCTCTGCTCTGTATTCCGGAGCGGCCTCTAAAGAGGTGTTGGAGAAGTTACGGGCAGAATTCTCAAGTGCGCAGAGGCAGCCGCTCTGTCCCGCGCCCTGCTCACAGCCGCAGCGCTCGGTGGTTGGTGCAGACAGAGAGGATTCACCCCAAGCAACGTGCCCGGGAATGATAAGCATCCTTAATTTTACGTGCCCCTCTCTACATTTTCCTCTCTTCCTACGTGTTACTTGAAAAACATTGTGTTACTTGAAAAAAATCGCTTGAGGTACATGAGACAAAAAGTTATGCCTTGCACCACAAGTCTGAGAAATTGCTTGCCTCTCAAAACCAGCTTTTTTTTTTTTTTCTCCTGTCGTTAGGCAGAATGAAATGTTACTCTTGGAAAAAAAAAATAAAATGATATTTGCGAATCCGGCCGGGCGGAGGGAGGGTTGTTGAAAGAAATAGGTTTGCCTAAATGGTCTGCACATGTTGCTGGCGTAGCAGCTAAAGATAAAATACTTCAAACACAACCTTGCGTTCGGGATTTGTAACTTCTGCGGTCTCGCGCGTGGTGAGTGCACACAGCTGCAGATGGGCAGGGACAGCGGAGGGAGCAGGCAGCTCTTACCCAGCTCGCAGGTATCATGCACCGAGTGGATCTGTAAGGATCTTAATGAGATTAATAGTATTTTGCCAGTGTTAATGAAGTCTTTTCATAATCCAACATTAAACATCAGCGGGCTGCAGAGAAAACTTAATTTTGTTATTCTTCCGAATGGCGCAGGAAGGCTGAATCCTGCGAAACCTTCCCTTTTGAAAACAAACACTTATTTCTCTCTGAAAACATTTGCTGCCCTCTCACAGTGATGGTATCTATGTGGACGTGCCACATTTGTCTGTGAGTTAAAGCTGTGACAAGGAGCAGGGCTCAGACGCGTTCTCCTTTGTTTTATGCAGCATGCTTCCGAAGTTAGGTGGTCCTTACAGAAAAGCAGGCAAACGCCTGGCTGGTTTGGTGCAGGAGAGCTACCAAAAAGAAAACACTTCTGCTTTGAAATCACTTCATCGGGATCTAAGGTGAAGGCAGAACTCGCTCTGGTTATCAGCGTTTTTAGGTCAGCTAACAGTGCTGCAGGAGTAACTTCACAGTGATTTATCAGCTTCCAGAGACAGACAGATTCAGGAGATGGGCAGTCTGGGTTTTATACACGTAGAAGTAAGTAGGAATGCGTATGGTGAGATAACAATTTGAAATTGGAAGTCGAGATGTACTGCCATTCCTTACTCTCTGCTTCAGCTTACTTCCTGATTGTGTTTGTTCAGAATTAACAAACCAGCGCAGGACTAATTAATTCAGCTTAAAAATGAAATGTTGATCATGTTGGTGGTGATTAAAGGCAACACAAAGTAAGCTTTCACAAAAACATTGTCTGAACAATTTAGTAATGGTTCAATTTCCCCAGATACTGTAATGTTCAGTTTTCTTAGTGTGAAACTCCAGCAAATGTATATAAAGATCTCATCCTGATGAAGAGATGCAGCAGTAAACTGATGAGTGTTCCATTTTGAAAAGTCTTCCTTGTGTGAACAGTATTTTGATAAATTAGAAGAGCCTGTGAGTCTATTAACAAAGTTTATATTCTGTTTCTTGAATAGTTGCCAAAGTTCTGCAGGAATAATCCAAAAGTGTTACAGTATCATTATTGTTAGTGTGTTTCAGTAACAGAAAGTTGTGTATTCCTACAGAGCGCAAGTCTGGTTTTAAAAGTATTTTAAGCATTCCCTAGCCATATTTTCTGATATAAGTTTAATCACCAACATACATGAAGTACCGTAAATGGTACAGTCCGATTCCGGATGGGTTTAAGCATTAGGCTTTTGAAGTATAATAAAATAAGGTTGGCTTATCTTTTTGTGGATTGAAAATTATTCATTGAGTAAGCTTGAAAATATGTCTAATATTTTCGTCATTCATGGGCTTAGAATTAGGTGTACATGGATTCTAATTACCTCCTTAATGTCTTCCAGTACCATCTGCATATATGTTCTTACACAGGACAGCAAAATATTCTTTTCACAGAGTATCCCTCTGAATCCAAAATAGTTTTGGGAGTTTCTTTGGTAATGGAGCATGTGCATTTAGTCCTGATAGCTAGTGTCCTTGTAATGAAAATCCAGCCAAGATGTCACGTACCTGAGCCAAATTTTCAAGTGCTCTACTTGCTTAGCACTTGCTACTGCTTCTGATCTTGTCAAAGTTCAACTTGAGCTGTTTGTGGTAATTATTGCATTTTTCTGCTTGCAGGACAGTGGTTGTGGTTTATATGTAGGTATTTTCCTCTAAGTTATTTCAGTGGCAGGTTGTGTAGCTTCGTAAATTGTTACGGGTTTCAAGGTAGTTAGAAATACTCGCAACTCAGGTCTGGTTTCTGGTCGTAGAGAGCGGCCAAACCTCCTAGTCTCAGGAAAGCAAGTACTTTTTATTAGGAGTGTTATTGAGTTTGGCTGTATTTCATGCAAGAAAATTGTGTATAAAATTACGTCCCCCAAAGAATTATTATAAAGACGAAGGATGCTGATGCGTTTTCTTTGAGTGTGTGTGGATGTGTATTTATGTGGATGATAAAATCAAGGAATCAGCTGGTAATTAGAGAATTTTATAGAGCAAAATCAAATTCAACTGATTGGTTCCCATTATTAACCCTGATGCCATGTTTTGATCAACCGTGCTAGAGCATTTCTTAAGAGAGATACTCGGGAATCAGTGAGCAGGAAAATGAGTGGATGCTTCTGAAAATGGACCAGAATTTTCCAATCTGGTTGCTTACAATTAAGTGAGTTTCAGAGGAGCACCTGGCCTTGCCGAGGTGCATGCTGGCACACCTGAGTTCTGGTGCAGTTGGTGGATGCATGTGAGTGCTGCCCCAGTGCAGAAGTCATGCTGCAGGGATGGCCCAGCATCCTCCCACCCGCTTATGTGCATCTGAAGGTTTTGCCATGGTTGTGTGTGCTGAGGTCACACGGCTGTTCCTGGTTTGTTATTTTTTCTTGTTGGTTTTCCATCTTGGAGCAGTTCTGCATGTGTACAGAGATGAGGGAAGCCGTGCAGTTGGAATAGGAAGGAAGCAGTTGAGCTTGTGAAGAACAATGAAGAAGTTGGGGGCGAAGAGGGGAAGAACCAAGGCATTGGTTTGGCTTTGGTCTTCCATATCATTTCCATATGTCAGGGAAAGCATAATACCCCTTAAGTACATGCGGCATATGAACAGTATAGCTTATGTTTTGAAAGCATTTTATCCGGCAGCTTGCGCTGGGAGCTGAAAGAATCTCTGACTGATTTGTTGTAATTAAAAGATCAGTACCATAGCCTTCAATTCTTTACGCCTACCTTCTGTGCCCTTACTAGTTTTGCTAACACTTTGTGGCTCCAAAAGGATTCTGGTGTTTATTTTAAAAATGAATTTTTGAGGGAGTTTGAAACGTTCTATGGAAAAACTACACAAAGAGCAACAGTTTCACCGGCTTCCACCTTGTTAAGTGGTAACTGGTCTTCATCAAATCTTCTTGTAAGTCTTTTGGAAATGTACCTAGTGAAGACACTTCGCTGCCTTTATATTGCTAGCCCCATGTCCTTTTGGGGAGGGACAGATGAGGGAGAGCTGAACTGTCCCTCATGTGTTGCTGTCACGCAGCAACCTGCCAGCTTCGTGCTGGACTGAGAAAGTGAATGAGTGCAATCAGTCCTTCAGGAGTCATGGTCCTTGTAGTCTTAGGGTGTAAGGTGGAAGATGTGGATACATTCTTACACGAGTATGCCTGGCTTTCGGTGTTTGTATACACATGTGTGTATATATGTGTGTAGGTTGCTCCGAAAGTAATACCTCCTATTTACTTCCATATTTTCAGTAGATGGAAAGAGCAAAGAGCACAATAGCACTGCTTGATAGAGCAAATTCTCAGCTACAATACGCTATTTTTCAGCACAGTCACTACCATTAGCTGTGCACTTTTGCCAGTAATGGAGAAGAGCTGCATGCTGCTCTTGTAACAATCTGACCCAGTGGAGGTGCCCCACTGTTGCTGTCCCCACTGTCCCTGTCCCCCCTGCAGAAACGCCCCAGCACCCTCCCTGTGCTCCCAGCCCCTGGCTGGGCTCCACCAGCGTTCAGCAGCGTCAGTGAATGTCAGTGGGTGCCGTTGTTCCTGCAGGGAGGAATTCAGTGCCCCCCTTGGCTCCCCCCGCACTCCCCTGTCAGACGCCAGGGGGTCCGAGTGCCCCTCTGCTGCCATCTGTCACACGGCCACAGCATGGGACGGGAGCTGGGGGGGAAGGGTCAGCCTCTGCTGCCGGACCTCCAGCATCCACCTCTGGTGTCACGGGCCAACATCATACCACAGGAGGCATTGCTTTCAGAGCTGTCCTTATATGTATGCAGGCGTATATGTATGTATACATTGAAATGTGTCATCAGAAAGTGATGTGGCATGGAGTAAATCATGACTGCTGTGTGAAAAGAAAATCTCTTCGGTTTTTAATCAGTGAACCTAAACATTTAGCTAATGAATAGTTTTACAAACTAATTCCCTGCTCTCGTCTTCCAGCAAAGGTGTTTTTGATTTAGAATAAAACAATAAATAATAATAAAAAAATGTGTAGGATTGCTGGCAATCTCCCTGTTGTGCTGTTTCTTTGCACGCTGGCAGCCCGCGAGCCGGTGGTGGCCAGGTAGGCTGATGCCCAAGCGCTCAGGCACACAAACGTAACATGAAACAGAGAAGATTACAGACATGTGCTTTGAGAACAATTTGAGCTTATTAGAGTACCTCGTTACTGCTGCTTCCTGAAACAGCCATGTTACTGGGCAGTGTGCTGCCTGCCTGTAATACTCGGCTTCAACAATGTGCATAGGGAAGGCTGGTCATTTTGATCTCGTCAGAGAAAATGCTAACAAAGACACAACCTTTCTTGGAGGAAGCTTAAGTAGTCAGGAGTTCTTCATAGCTGTGAGGTGCACCTGTCCTGCTTTGGCTTGCTGTTGGCCTTCCAGATTTTGTAAGGCAAAGAGAAGCAGTTTGCAACTGGCGTTTTCTTCTGCCGCTCTCCAGTTCTGAGCATTGATTTTTGAGAAAATGTTTTTAGTCTCATGATTAATCTAATCTTCCAGTGTTTCTGAATGGTGTAATTCACTGCAGAGAATAAAGAGTCCTGTTTTGTTTAAGTTTTCTTTGCGCTTGTGCTTAAAATCAAGCCAGTCAGCAGCACACTAGTGTAATGAAATGGAAATGTTCTGTTTAAAATAAACAGATTCATTATTGAAACTGCTTTCTGGTGATATTACAGTTATTGTGACTAGACCCTGCTGCAGTATAGTTCAGGACGCTGAATGGAAGAAAAGAATCCCTTGCACACTGGAAGTCTTCCTTGTGTTCCCGCATGCTCCCCATTCCTCGTGGTCTCTGCAGGCTAGGTGGTGGTTAAGCTCATTTAAAATGATAGGTATTATTTCATGATATGCAAACGTGTATGGATGTGTGAAATCTTTTTTAAGGTAGTGAGCATACATTTTTACATTACAAAACCACAGATTCCCCCTCCCGCACGATTTTAAAAGTAATTTGAGTTAAAATCAACTGTTCGAAAATTAGGGGGAAAAAAAAAAGAATTGAGATTATATTTTGTTCCTATAGGACATCATGGTTTCCAATAACAGAAAAGTAAACCACCTGTACATCTTTCATCTGGGGAAACATCTTTCATATTTTACTGTTGACAGGTTGATGAAAATCCGTTGTTAGATTCTAGTTTTATGAAAAAATGAGTTTATTTTTGCTGCAACATGTAGGGGAAGAGCTAGATGCCTGTTTTCTGTTGCTTGGTATTCTAGGACTTTTATGGCCGTTTTCTCTGTTTGAATGCATGACCAGTAAAAATGCTGTCAAAAGAGAAATCAACTAACGAGAAGATACACAAGAGCCCTGTTAATTAGCCAGATCTGCTTGAATTGCTAATATCAGCTTCTTACAGCTAATTCTTCAGGTTTGGTAATTTTTACTTGAAAAACCTTGACGATTTCAAATCTTATTCTGTCACTTGAGCTATAATCTGGTGTTAGAATTTACCTGTCCATGCTGGGGTATGGCCTGGGAAAAAGGGATTGTAGACTGACTGAAGTACAGTATTAGTTATGTTTTACCATTCATATTTGCTTTTCCATCATTAAATCAGCATATTATCCAATAAAGATCTGTTTAACAATAGTATCTGCAATAATAATAATAAATTCTTAGTGTTTATCACACAGTAACTTTCCATTTTTTGGTTTTGTTTTTATTGGACTCTTGAAGAACTGTTTTTTTTTTTTTTGATAGACCCCCTTTTTATTTTTTATATGTCAGTAATGAAATGGGAAACATCTGATGAGGTGTAAATCTGGCGTGTGAGATACGTTTGCTTTGATCGCTCTGCTGAAAAACATTTTTGTTTCATTCTTACAGAAAAAAATTAGCCTTGTGACATTGAAGAAACGCGCACTTTACTACAATTTTGTGCCATAATTAATATTTACTGTGTAGCATGGACATTCCTTGTTCATTTAAAGAATATCATTTTTCCTCCCCAAAACAACCTTGTTGCGGGTGGATGCTGGTCAGTGGCAGACATCCTCACATTACGTGGTTTGCTCAGCAGCAGCAGCAGAGCTCTGTGGCCTTTCCCTTGTGGGTAGCAGTGAAAATACCTTTTTGCTTTTGTGGACTTCCAAGCAGCGGTTTTCATATTCGTATTACGGCTCAGAAGAACTTCCTTCCCTCTACACACACTCCTTAACGCCATTATGTAATCTCACAGAGAATTGTTAAGAAATACATATTAATTTTTATTCCAGTACTTGTGCTGTGCACGGGATTTTTGTTCTTACTTTACGTTTCTCTTAATTTTGTACATAAATTTGAGTATCTTCTATCAGTCTGTGCCTTTGAAGCTGGAGCCACATGTATTCCGAATCTTTTCAGCAAAACTAAACAAAAACAATTCCAATGTATGGCCGTAGTTTTGCTGGTTTGGTAGCGCTGCGTATATAAAATCTAGATGAATTTTTTTTTGTGAGGAGATTGGAAAAAAAGTAAACATTTTACCTACTGTTAGATTTGATAATGATCTCTGTGGTACAGCACTCAGTTTGCTGTGCTGCTTCATCAGTGTTACGTAAGGACTGCTAACAGCTTTAATGATGTTGGCTTCCATGGAGTTGTTAAAAAGTTGCTCCAAAGAAATTTGCTAATTAATGTTGTTAATGAGCAGGAAAAACAGCTGCATTGGGCTTTTTTCTGTGTGTGTGTGTAGTGTTGTGTTTGTTGGTGTTTTTTTTTTCTCCTTTAGTTGATGTCTAATCAAATTTTAAAAATAGTTATGTATTCATAGAGGCAGGTTTTTTTTGAGCAGAAGTTAACAAAGTAGGATCTGTCAATCCTGTTCTCTTTCCTATTGTTTCTAGAAAAGAAGGAAATAAAGAGAGACTCTGGAATTTGGAAGTATTGACCTTCTGACACGCACACACAGCATGGTCATTGCGCTGGCACATAAAGTGCCTTAAGCCACCGTAATGGCAAACTGCATTTTTGAAGTTACTGATATGAGAGCCAGCTGGTTGGGGGATGGAGAGCCAACATTGACTCTATAGCTATTTGCAAGTTTCCACTTTAGAGCCAGACAGCTACACTTTTATATTCCCAAACTTACCACTTAGGAATAATGTTGCTTTGTTCGTTTTAGCCAGGGATTTGTGACTGCTACATAGACTCAGTACCGTTTGGTCCAGAATTGTGTGGTCGCTCTTCATAGAGATCTGCTTCACAGAGTAATTTCATTCATCTGGTGGTGGGGGAGGGATGTGAAACAGTGAGGGGACATTCAGATATAGCATTCATCAAGGAAAATATGCACCCACATTAGCTGGTCTCTTTTTTTAAAAAGCTTTTTAAAGATAAAGGCTGAGATTTGGATTGAGTATTTAGGAGCCAATTCAGACTTGTGTCTTCAGAGTACGTGTGATCTCCTAGATAGGCTCTCCGTGCGTAGTCTGGAAAAGACCTCACACTTACGTACTGAAACAGGTCTTTTCCCCCCTTTTTTGTATTTGTTTACAGTTACTGCTCCAATACACTTATACATCTTTTTATAGTTCTCTTGGGGCTTAGTTTATTAAAAATTAGTGATCCATCACTAAGCAGGGTACAGTACAAATACTGGTGCTCCCAAAAGGGAGTTTTTGTGCCAAACCAGAAGAAATAATAGGGATACAAATGCTGCCAAAAAGCGTGTCTCCCAATTGCTAATTAATCAGGCGAAAAAGCACCTCAGCAACTACAGCTGAATGCGGGACAGTCTGTTGTAAATATTTAATAAAGATGTATTAAGGGGACATAATATCTTTTTGTTGGTATCTATGTATGTTTTTTTTAAAAAAGTGAATAAAAGTGTAGTCTATGCGCCAGAGTTGGGGATTTGTTTTATGCTGACAGCGTTGTCGCTGGATAGAGCTCTTTCAGAATACCTCTTACTGCTTTTGAGCAACGAGATACCATTTTGTCTTTACATTTTTCCTGTGTGTTTTCAAATTGGTAATCAGTAATAATATCTATAACCAATAAGCAAAGCTTAGAAAAAATTCTTTAAAAAAAACCACATCTTCAGTAATCTGGGTTACTAGGTACAGGATAAAAAAAAAAAAAAATGGCCGTGAATATCTGGTATCCAAATCTGCCAATCACTTTTGGCACAGCTCCCATCATGGTCGCTGTGACCGTAATTAAATGCCTGTCATTAGTGTATTTTTCCATAACATTTACAATGGAAAAGGCAAGGGGTCCTTCCAGAGCTATGGCTGTCAGGGGAACAATAAAAACTAATTACACACTCTGCTGTCACCATTGTCAGTTCTGCTTTTGGGGGGAAAGAACATGGAAAGTGTGCGCCTAATAATTATATATATAAAATTATATATATACAATACCCAATTGGGGAAACTCAGTCAAAGTGAAGTGACATTTACTTGGAAGTTTATTGTTCCTGCATTCAAAAGACCTTAATTCTAGGGTTGTGTTTTTCCCTTCACTTATGCTTAAGTTACAAGCACTTTTCCCTTTGCGTTCAGTCACTTTTGCCTTTCGCTCTTTCTTTCTGTCTTGCACACTTTCTGGTGAGCTGAGCTTTCCAATAAAATTGCTGGGATCAAGGCTGGTATTTGCCTGCATTTATTAAGTGGGTGAAAGTCATCTTATCCTTTGTATGCTTTTGCTTATGTCCTGCATAGTAAACTGGATAAAAAATGCTGAGCGAAAGCGGCTCGTCCCTTCAGATAAGTTTGCTTGCTCAATTTTTTTGGTTTGCAGTCCCTGACGTGCAGGTCATCCTTGGTGGAATCAGGAAGTTCAGGTTTTGGAGTGCTGCAGCAGTGGCTCTGGCCGGGTGCGTGTCATTTCTGTTTGTCAGCGCGCAGATATTTCCCAGTGTAAGCACAAAAGCGTAGCTGGAGAGCGAATTATCTGTAGAATGCTGTCCTTAAAGGCAGAAAGAGTAAAGTCATGCCATCACACTAATATTTACTATTGTTTTTCTTCTGTAGCCTGCAAAATGAATAATTTATTTAAGCAAATTTTTTTAGCCCACAGATTCAAAAAGAGTAGATCCTCAGAGCCAGGATTTTGAATGTGTGTAGATGCCTAGAGACACAGACAAGAGCCGTGTGGGATTTTTGAGACTGCTTGGTGCATAGCTGTCTTCGGTTTTATTTCTGCCATTTTATACCTTTAGGCACTTAAATACTCTTCAAAAAATGGTCCCTAAAGCTGCTTGAGGAAAGCAGTATAAATAAATAACCTGTTTTTAAAAAGTAGCTCAAGTCAGGAGCTGATGGGTGCTGCTGATGAATGGAAGCCCATTTATTTGCATTGCATGCTCAGTAGATGCTACAGGATCTAAAGCTGGATTTCTCTTTTTCTTTAACCCACTCTCTTTCGCTGCTCTTCTGTTGCAGTTTGTCAGGCCGTGTTCGGGCTCAGCTCCCACAGGTTTGGAGAGGGGTTGGCTGAGGTGCTGCGTTCACCACTGCTTGGTGTGGTGCACAGAGGAGCTCACTCACTGGGCTCGCCTCCTTTCATGAGGCCTCGCAGGCTGCACGGGTCAGATCTGGTGAGACAGGGTACGGGCGTGAGTGTTGGTCTGATCAGCTCCAAATGGTTCCTGGACTGAGATTTCTTGAACTGCAGGGCTGGGGCTCACAGAGACGGAGGTGCACCCAGAGGGCGAACAGCATATGCGCTGGGTGCCTCGTGCAGATGGGGACAATTTGGGATGTGCTAAAAAAGCCTTTAGGGTTGTGAAAGTTAAATTAGTCCTGTATAGCAGTGGAAGATCAGGAGGGTGCAGGTTATGTGTTTTCCGAAGCATTATGTGATACACTGCTCTTTCCTAGGTGATACGCTTTAAAGACCAGATGGATTTTGTGAATGTTCAAATAGGAGAGAGCTCATTCCTTGCTGAAATAATTAAAATACTGCACTTGGGTAGTAATTCTATTTTGTAGAAAATAGAGCAATAATCTCCTACAAGATAAAAATTCCTGTTTTGCCAGAGGATCCTTCTTCTCATTGCAAATGTAAACTCTTTAATATAATAACCATTTTATTTGTTACCATTTTACATAAGTTTTTTTTTTTCTCCTCTGGTCCATGAGTAGACTTGAGGATGGCAGGGGGCTCTGAAATACAACATAATGAGAGGAAGACACACCTTTCGGGAAAGGGGAACATAGAAATTGGGAAGACATACATTGACAAAATAAATCCCTTTTTATTAAAACTGAGTCTCATTTAAAAAAAAAAAAAACAAGTTATAATTCTTAAGCTGCATCCATTGTGCATGTGTTTGAACATTTCCCGTATTTTGTAGTCTGTGTCAGTAGTGGACCCAATTTAATGTTACTTGTATGTATTTATAGTGCATTGTCGTCAGGTTTCACAAAAGTCTTTGAAAATTTCTGTGAAGTTGGTTTGTTCTAATATTTTAAGACTATTGCGTGAATGTTTAATAGATGATTGTGTTCAGTTCATGAACCTTTTAAAGGATGCATACAGAATTTTATTGAGGGATTTATGCCTTAAACAATCCTCAGACAAACTACATTACAAAAAATACTGGGAACATTTCCTGCAGAGAGCATGATCATTTTGTAACACGCTTAATAGCATAATTCTCATTTAAAAACATGAAATATAAATCAGTCTCTTAACACTTGGCACAAAAGTTGTATGCAGATAGCTTATTTTCTTCCCCAGCAGAAGTTCTGTACATTTGTTGAGGGTTTTGGGAGCATAAAGAGATTCTTCATTAAAATAATAACAAAATAAAAAGAGTGTTGTTATTCACAGTATCTGTAATCAAGGTGGTATGAAATTTCTCATTAAGGTTAAGATTCACATTATCATAACAAGTGACAGTGTAAGTGAAGAAGGAAAATTAATTAGAGAGGTAGATCATGCTTGTTTCTCATTACATCCTGTCTATTCATTGCATTCAAATTCTAGGCAAACCTTTTCTCAATAAAACTGGCTTGCCAGGAACGCTTTATGAAGAGAATCTCCAAAGCATGATAGTTTTCTTTTTTTTTTTTTTTTTTTTAAAGTTTTTTGTGTGATTTACGGCATCCCTTTAATATTACTTTTTCAGACCCTGACTCTGGCCGAACTATATTTTATAGCTTACTGTAAAAAGAAATCTCAGTTTTCCATTTTTCATATTAGCTTTCTTGATTTAGTGCTGATATAATGGCCTCCTTTAGAACAAAGCATTTGGAAGAGTTTCATAGGCACTTTATTTTAGGTGTAGAGTTTGGATCTAATGTATTAGTGATGAAACCAGTTTTGCTTTTTTAACTTCTCTGAGTAAATCAGACCGTAGCAGTGCTCATTTAGGACTTCTGTGTTTGTTTGCTTTGTTTTTTGTTGCTGCTGCTTTTTATTTTTTTTTTATTTTTTTTTTAATGTATGAAAGAGGAAAATTGCATCTAGTTTGTGTGATTACTTTGTTCATAGAATTAGTACAGTGGATGCCTACAAGACCTGATTTTTGGATGGGAGTTAATGTTAGATAGGTTTAGCCCAATCTTTCATTATTTGTTTTCTTTCCTATTAGGAAAGCTCTATCTTTACTACAAAATTCCTCTGTTTTACACATTATAACCAAAATGTTACCGACAAAGAAACTCTTTATAGCTCTTAGTCCCCAGAGCATGGTGAGGTACCTGTGTGAAAAAGCTCTGTGGCTTTCGGTTAAATGAAGTAGAGGTCACAGAATCACAGAACTGTAGAGGTTGTAAGAGACATCTAGAGAACATTGAGTCAGCGCTGCTTCTGGTGATTGCTGCTAGGGGTAGTACAGTCAGAGATGGTTTTGGTCTGAGAAATGTTACAACCTTAGCAAAGGAAAAGAAATGTCATTTTATTTGATTCTTGGTTTTGTCTTGAAGATAAATTTATAGATTTCAGTGAGAACCTTTCCTGCACTCTGTATCTAATGGTCCAGATCGCTGCAGGAGTACTGCTGTTAAAATATAAGAAGCAATAATAATGCTTACACAAATATGGCTTGTCAATTGAGAAAATATCTCAGCAATACAAAGTATTCTGATTTATAGTAACACTAGATTACTAACTACCCATTTCTGTGGTGTTCTGCAGTAACGTGTAGTAAACAATCTGTAAGAAGGATTCTGTAGTGTTTGAGTAAAAAAAAAAAAAAAA
>WBMW01000237.1:433163-461607 GCA_013396635.1 Penelope pileata
AAAAAAAAAGTGTTAACATATTCTGACCAGATGCTGTGCTGTATGTGCATTAAATTTCTGTAAAGTTTAATGAATCATTAGGGATGTCATAATTTTTATTTTTGAGGCTCAAGCAGTAAAAGAGGTGAACAAAGTCAGCATCAGCTGCTGGGTGGATGGTACTTCACTGCACCTTGATCTTTTTCTGCTCCAAATTTTAAAAATGTTATTAGTAATCTCTCTGTGAAGAGATTGATCACTTATTTTCATTTACCATTCCTGCAAAGTCCGTTTTACTTTTTATTTTCATTGTTTGCTGTATGTTTTTTGCTCTGTAGATCTTTGTTTCCATCTTAGCTAGTGTTTCAGGCATAGTTATGCATTTTGTACATATTCATTTAACCAAATATTGATAAGGGTTAGGAGAATTTAATATGAAAGGTGGGTAAGAGAAATTTTCTACAGACTGATTTTTGTGTGAGCCCGTACTCATTTCCTTAGGACTGAGAAGTTTCATAACTTTGTTCTTTCGAATTCTGTTTTGGAAGCAAGCATTTTGCAGTTGCTCGGGAGTCTGACCTCTGATGCAGATACATTTGTGTCTTCCCATAACTGTACTGGTGCTTTCCACCTATTTTTTTGCTGCTTAGAAACATTCCTGCCTTCTCTTAAAATGAGAAGGTGAAAAAGCAGTCGGGAACCCCATCTGTTTTTACCAAATTCGAAAAATCAAGTGCTGTCACTGTGATGCAGCATTCTCGGATAAAGGAACTCAATCAAACCTCCGTGCATTGAAGAAGTGAAGATGGGAGGTGGAAAGGTGCATTTGTTCTGCTGATGTGTGAACTTTAACCCCGGGGCTGACATAAACTGCGTTTTTCAAAAGATCCTGACACCACTGAAGCTAAGCTGTAATTTTTCCTGTTTAAGCAGTGACTTGTCAGACTCTGACTCAAAACTTTGAATGGAGTCTAACGTGAGAAAGCATGTTCAGGCAAGACTCCAGTCGTTCTGAAGGAAAAACTGTGCAGCTGCCTTTTAGTTTGAGCAGGTAAATGATGATTGTCAATATCTTGGGTTTTTTTGCTCTCAGAAATGTTTTTGGGTGTTTTTCTTTCTTCCTTTCTTTTCATGTGTTTAATGTGGATGGTAATGGAGAGGAAGCAGAAGAAGAAGGGATGAGATTCTACAAATGGCAATCTCAGTTTTAAAATGGGACATTTCTTTTTGGTGGTTTTTTTTTTTTTTTTTTTTTGTTACAATTCTACAAGCTTCTGGAAGAAGGTCAATACTTCATTAACTTCTCTCTCCCCAAAAAAGTGATCCCCAGATGATACTGACAAAAACAGTTATTTAAGAACATTTACTAGTACTTCCATTACATGCAAAGTCACCACTTTTTTGGGCTAGTAATTACATCTTCGTTGTGACTTACTATGAAAAATGTAAATTCTTAGCTCTTTTCCAATATTTATTCTCCTGATAAGCTGAAAATGTGGGTTTTTTCGCTTGTTGTTTTTAAACATCAGAAAGTTACATCCCTCTGTGCAAAAAGGTGCATTGCTATAGTCTGTGTGTGGTCGTGCTGTGACATAGGTGTTGCAAAGAGAACAACAGGAGCTTAGGTAGCTGATGAGGTGAGTGTCCTCACATACTTTATTTGCTTGGGTTGCTTACAGTAGCTGTCTGATATGTGATTTTCAAACTTTGATAATCAGCTTTAAGAGAAAAAATGGCTTCCATAATTATAAATGACTAATTACTCTTCAAACTTAAGTTGTGGTCTTGTTCAGTGTCCTCTGCACCTTTCCTGTTTCCCTTTCTTTTTTCTTTTTTCTTTCTCTTCTTTGGCAATGATTTTTTTCTATGAAAAAGTGGTTTTGGTTGTAATCAGTTTACCTCCTGATTTCTTTCCTGTTAGAATAAAATTGGTAATGCTTCAGGGTTCCTGACTATTGAGCTTTGCTTGGAAGGAGCCTTGTAACAGTGGCTCCAAGCTGCTGCAAATATTGACTGGGTCTCTGAGCTGAGCCTTGCTCTGAAGGTTTGAAAGGCTCCTATTGTTTCTCCTCAGTCAGCACTCCATAGCCAAGGCTAAAGCATGCATGTGTTAGGAGAAGAAGAAAGGCAGTGGGGGAAATTAAACCGCGACACAACTGAACTCTTAGCTTCTCACTGCAGAGGAGAGGGAAGCCTCGAATAAAACAGGGGCAAGAACTTGCTGTGGGTTGCAGAAAACTTTGCTGAGGTGGAGTGACTCACAGCACCCACCCTTCCTTTGTCAGCAAGGGGTGCTTGATGCATGTAGCCGATAGCCTTGGCATTTATTATGTAGGATGTGTGGAAGGCTATGGGACGGGGTACCAACATCTTCCTTCTGGGTGTGGTTCTTGTAAAGGTTCTGCAGCACTTTATGAACAGCTGGGCGATGAAGGCAGGTTCTTCAGCAGGTCTCTCTCCCCTGCTGTTTGAGGCTCTAACCAGAGCAGTAATGGATAATGTTTTCTGAAGAGTTTAACCGCTGCTATTCTGTTCCATCTAGCTGCTGTCTTGGCTGTGCAGCAGAAAAGCAAGATGCAGAGGACGTACTTTGATTAGGCAACACTTTTTATTAATGCATTTGGGAGCACAGCTTGGCAGTAAAACATAGACTGCAGATTGTTGTGCTTCCCACGGCCAATCCATTGCTGTTGAAGAAGCTTCTGGTGGCTGCACTGGGTGGGTGATAGACCCTTGGTGAAAGGCAGCATGGGGAGCTGGCTCATTTCTCCCAATGCCTTTCTGCTCCCCTTAGGAGGGCTGTTGCCTAAGCTCCTTTCAAATTCTCGTTTGCCAAGATATTTCCCTTCTGTGTAGGATGAGTACTTGTGTTGAATATTTTGGTAATGCAGCCTACTACATTACATTCACCTGAGCCGATTCTCTGTATGCATATAGATCTCTGACTTGCTGTGATGAAAGTGAAATTCGTCTCACCAGGCTTCCTAGTTCCCCCTGCCTTCCCGCCCAAGAAAAGCCTTCAAAGAAATGTATGATTAACATTGTACCTACTGCCAGTCTTAAAAGAAAAAAAAATATTTCCCACTGATTCATTTTCCCTTCTAGATAGATGTTTCTTGAAAGAACTGTGTCTTGCACATTTCACAATGGTCAGCTGTCCTCATCCCTGTCTGTTTTGTCACAGTTGTGCTCTCTCTTCCCTCCTGTCCTTCAGTCTAGATGATGTAAGGAAACTTCAAAGAACCCATGACCTCCTTTTCTTCCGACTCACAAGACAAAGCCTTGCCCTCTGTGTTTAAGATTAGGGAAATGACAGTGTATCTATCTCATTATTGTAGAGCATATTGGAATATTTTGAATATGAAAGGAGCTGCATAAAAGCAGATTCTGTTTACTTACCTCAGATGGGAATAGGATTGTCTTGTTACTGCACTGGCCCTTTATCTAGGTAGGAGAAAGTGCTTGACGCACTGTTAATAAGAATGAGTTTGCAGCTTGCTTTGCTTGCACCCTCTAGCAGCACTATAGCAGGAAGAATCCTCATCTTCAAGGGTGGGGTGGGGAAGTTCAAATGTAGATGGGAATTGCTCAAAATGTGAATATGCTGATGATAAACTTCAACTACAGTGCCTTACAGCTAGCAAAAACATTGTTTTTCAAGCTCTTAGAGAGCCATACTATTTCAAAGCCAGAAAAAATGGACTTTTGATAAGTAAGTAGGCAAGATATTATAAATCACTGTGGAGGAATGTGATTGAATTTTATTTTAATTAACCAGCATTGTCTTTTCAATAGAGATCAGCCTATTTGGTGTGCAGAATGCTCAGGAATATAAAATGTGTTAGATTTAAGTAGGATTTTTTCCCCAACCATTTTTTTTTTTCCTACTGAGAACATTCTATGTAAATATTGTTCTCACAAGATTCTGTTCAAATTCCTTTATATGCTCTGAAGATAGAAGTATGTAGTTGTGGCATGGTAGTTGTGATACAGAAGAGGAATGTTTATGACGTTTTCTTCTGCAGTCAATGTATTTTCCTTGGAACTAGTGCTTTTTTTTCTGCTAGTTGACTAATTTTAACCATTACTTATTTCTTTTTCTGTTTTGGAGTATAAACTGAGCTGCGAATTATGTTTCACTGAAAACCAATGCATTGCAAACACCAACTTGCGAAAGTTAAACATTAGATATAATTTGTTCAAATGCAAAATGACTTTTGAATAAGTCAGAGTAAGAAAACAAGTAACAGACTCTTGTGCAGTCTAGTTTTCTTCTCTCTATCCTCATTTCTGTGTATGCCAATCTTCTTTCTTCCTCACCTAACACAAAAATTTTAATACTATGATTGATATTTTATGGACAGGAAAATTCAGAGTTACAGCTCCTGCAACAATTGAAACACTCCTCTGTTTCATGAACCAAAGGTTTTTGTGTTAACCTTAACGCATGTGTATATGTGATAGCTTAAAATCTCTGCACTTTGAAAGGGTATTGTTCAGATTCAAAAACAACATATGGTCCTACAAATTATGTCATTGTTTTACTTTCTTCTTCTTCTTCTTTTAAAGTTTGGTGTAGATTTTTTCTTTGTATTTGCCAAATTAACCATTCTGAATTAATTTGTGAATTGATCATCCTTATTAAAAAAGGAATGGCAAATCAAAATTGTTATGAATTTATGTTCTTTTTCTTCAGTCCCATGTTAAAGAACCAAGGATTATGTTCTTTTACTACTGTAGTTTATACTACAACTGTAACCATGACTTTTTTAGAAAGCTTGTAAGTCCTGGTAGAAATATGGTTTTATATATATTTTTGTCTCTGTTGATAATGCTGTGTTTGCCAAATAGCTCCATAATGTAGCTGTTATGCAGTAACATACTCACCGTCTGTTTTCCCATTTTAGCAGAAGCCAATCTGCAAAACAGGTAGTTGTCAGTACTTTTGCCTGTGAACTGAGCCACGTCTTCTTCAGACTTTGCTGACTCCTTTATTGTGTGCACATTTTTCCAAATTTCAGATGTGTATGATAACTACCATATTAATACAAAATACTGTCCTCAATACCCAATCACATCTACTGTTTCTCTTAGAATTTCTACATTTATCTTTCTTGTTTTATTAATAACAAATTTTTATGATGGGCAGATATTATCTCCAAATCAAATGAGCTAATTGCAGTCTTTGGATATATATATTTTTAATCTAATTTTATCAATGTTTTCTTAAAAGAACTTAATTAAAATTTTATGTGGGCTGGAAGGAGTTGAATTTCTCCAAGAAGAGTGTTTTACTTTTCAGTAGGAGTCCACAAAGAACAAAACAAAAGCATTTGAAGGTCTGTCACCATGAGGACTGAAGCAATGTGTGCGCGGGCCGGCACCAACGTAGAGTTACATTGCCTAGTGCACTGCTAACCATTTACACTTTTCATATTGAAAAAGATCTGCTTGAGAATAAAAGGAAGAAGACCCTTCATCTTGTGTATGGGTACTGATTTTCAGCTCAGCATCACTGTAATCTGCTTCCTGGTTTGATTTATACAGCCCGTTTTGAATGACAGTGTGACCTTCCGATGAATTAGCTCTAATCACAAAACGTGGCAAAGAGCTGTTCTCCTGGAGCCCGTGGTTCATGCCCAGCCAGTCAGTGCTTTGGGTGGATTAATCAGGGCCATACCCAACCTCCTAAGAACACAGTTCATGTGGGTTTGCTTTTGTGTTTTTAATTCAATAAGGTGTTGAATTTTAAGTTCTTTTATGTTTGCCTGATAATCACATTCTGCATTGACTTACTCTTTTTGTTCATTTGTAACTAAAGAGAAATGTAAAGGCAGAGGTTTAGCAGAACAAAACTCAATTTGGCTTGATTAGTCAGAAGCAATTGCAGACGATAGCACTGTAATTGGGCAACATAATTTTATTTCTTTTCAACCTGATTTCAGTTTTCATTGGTGTACTGTAATTGTAAAGAGAGAATAATTTAAGACATAACACCCAGGACAAAATACAGGTATATATTTTCATTATTATGTGTATAAGTTATTTTGGGGAAGGTTATTGAAATTGCTGTTTTTACCCACACTGAGGTCACACACATACATCTTGTATGTATGTTTTATATTTCTACTAAAAAAAGAAAACATAATTTACAGCAATGAAATAAAAGCAGTTCTTTGCAGAGCATTATGTCTAGACCACTTTTCTTCTGTTTTTCTGTATTCTTGTCATTTGTGTGCATGTCCCGCTTCCTTATTGCTTATCTAACATAACAATCTTAATGTTATAATTGATATTTTACAGCCAGGAAAATTCAAGATGCGTCAATAAAAGTGCCATCTTAAGGACTAAAAGTTACCTTTTTATGATTTGGAGTCCACAAGCATGCACTGATATTTTCTTTACCATAATTAATTATATCAGTGCATAGCATTACTGTACTGAACAGGGCATAACAATGTATGAACTCAATCTTGAAGATCCATTGTAGTCTATAGTCTCTTATGTGAGCTAAAGGTTCAGAACAACATAGTTTTCTGTCATTTTTGTAAGCAGAATGTAAAAATGCCTCTTTAATCTCTGTGGACATTACATACAAGTCCAAATCATTTTTAAAAAGCAAATACCAAGAGTGGAACACTCACTGGTTTGACACAAGGATCCTTCCTAAAGGCAGCAGTAATTCTGACTTGTGGCTGAATACCAAAGTTGGCGCCTGTTGTACAAAGAACTATGTAAATTTCAGCAGATACAGGTCAATCCACTCTGCCTTGATAGAGAATAAGGAAAATGATGCAGACATGTATGCTTACATTTATGTGTGAGAGTTACTGCTGTTGGTCACATTTACTGGGGAAAAGAACCAAACTGTAATTCTAGACTTATATCTGTAAAAATACTTTGCACGTCATTTAAGCATCTGTCTGATCAGGCACTTTGAAGTCTAGAGTACAGGGACATTGCAGTGTTTTAGAAAAGTGTGAAATGGTTGAGGGCTGATATTGACTGAGGTACTGGGATATTTTTGCTTAAAATAATTTTAAGAAATTTATGGTTTATAACAGGCTCTGCTACTAATTGTCAGGAAACAAGCAGAATTGTTCTGATTTTTCAGCTTGGTCTTTTACTTTATTTCTGACATTGAAAAAGAAAACATTCTTTTTTTTAAGAAATGAGTTTTGCAAACGCGGTTCCTCAAAATGCAAAATATGTGATTTCCAGCTAGAAAGCAGATACATCGTTTTATCTTTAGGACCTTAGGTGGTGAATTAGCACTCACAGTATTTAAAAACAAAACAAAACAACAAACCACCCAAACACATGTAATGGCTTTTGATTTTACTAATGCAGAATTTTTAAATTCTGGCCTCTCAAATAGCTTGAAAATAAATTGAGAACATTGTATGTTATTGCTGTTTCTGAAGATACACAAAATGCACATTCAACTTCAGTTTTGAGTGCATTTTTATACTAAGATACAGCAGTTGACCAGCTTATATGCTTCACTTCTCACAGCCTTCTTTTTCAGATAGGTGTTCAACAATGCCTTTTCAACAGCTTGTCTAAATAATTGCTGAAATGAGAGAAAGCTTTCACTTACGTGGTGAATTATAAAACACACACACAAAAATCCTTGCACTTTGGAAGGGTTAAAGCTTTTCATGAAGGTTAATAGAAAATAAAGAAGTGTAGCAATGTAGTGTTTGTTTGAAGAATTTGAGCAAAGGTATCTATTTATCTCTAATGGAGGATGACAACGAAGGATTTAAGAAGTCATCCCATTTATTGTCTCCAACACAAAAACCTTCCGTCTGCATCTTTCAACTTGCTTCACCACTTCTGAAGGAGCAATGGGCAAACTGCTGAATTTTTATTAATCTGCTTAACCTAATGAGATGAAAAAACCTTTTCAGAATTACAGGGGCACAGACGTGCTTGCAGAGAAAACTGTTTTTGAATGCTTTCACATCTAGGAATTTTCTTCGTACCAGTGGGGAAAAGGCAGGCCTCCATTCTGCCTCTGGCTCCCTCAGCTGCCATCCTTCTCTTCCCTCTGTACCTAATTTTAGACCTTCTGCAAGCATGTGTTTGCATGGTGTGCACCTAACCCTTCAGGAAGAGGTGAAAGGAGGAGATGAAGAGGGGCTGGGGTGGGGACACCTTTGGGAAGCCAGACGAGAAAGCCTAAGCTGATAAAACGTGACTCCTCAGATGGGGGCCCTGTTTGGATAACTTGCCTCTTCTAAATTCCTCCTTCCCTTCCCTCCCTCCCCCCTGCTCCCTCTCCTTTTCTCTCCCTTGTCAAGCCCACTTCATAAACGGTAGCAGCTGGAGATCTTTTTAGTGGCATTCAGGGATTACTGCCCTTCAGGATTTTAATAAGCCCCACTGCCTGAAATGCCTGTGAGGTTGCTCTCTGAGACAATTACCATTCAGGGCTGGGATTGAGGGCCCTTCATGGCCCAGATGGCCAAGGGGCTGTGCACAGGCAGATAGCATTCCCCAAACAACAGATCATTGGAGCAAAGAGAGGTTGATTTAAAATATATATATATACGTATTTTTTTGTCCTCAGTTAAGATGAGGAGTGATGAGAGGGAGAAAAGGAGGGGAATAAGGGGTTCTACCACTTTGCAGCTAATCAAAGCTAAGTTTGCTCATCCTCCTGTACGTAACTGGATTTAAACTGTGACCTCTTAAGAACTGCAATTTGAGGCTACGTATCCCTCTCTGCTGTAAGGCAGCTGCACTTTGTAATTTAAAAACACAATACCCCTGATTATGAGGAGTATCTCTTAGCTGCCTCCAGAGGAAGAAATAACTTCCAAAGAGCTAGAACGAGATCTCTTCTTGCTTTAGTACTGGCAGCAGAGGACTAAAATTGCACTCAGAACTGATTGGTAGCTGTGAATGCCTGAGAGATCTGGAAAATGCAGCTGATGAGCACTGGTCAAACGTTTACCTGGGAGGAGATGTGCATTTAGGTTTGTTCTTACCTGTGGTATGGCATGGTTTCTAGATGTAGCATATGGAAATGAAGCAGTAGACTTCAGAAAAGACTTCTTATTTAGGTGAGATTTTAGCCACTGAAGTAAGGTGAAGTGCTGACCTAGGGGAGAAAGTTCGGAGTTGTTTTTGCAGGGAGCACTCCTCGGTGGC
The DNA here is from genome assembly GCA_013396635.1 of Penelope pileata. NCBI lineage: Eukaryota > Metazoa > Chordata > Aves > Galliformes > Cracidae > Penelope > Penelope pileata. The sequence continues at coordinate 442,302 of WBMW01000237.1, forward strand.
ATACATGCACGCAAAGCTCATTTCAGTACAGCCGGAGCTTTTTGATCTTGCAGTCCTGTGCAAAGAGTGGGAAATGTGGCTTATTAGCTCAACAGCTGTTCTCTGTCTGGATGGACAGACATTAATTTTTTAATCCTTGGACCCCCTGATGGCAGAAAAGCCCATTTGTGCCTCTTCAGATTAAAGTTCATATTTGTGATACAGAGGTCAGTTTTGCTGCCCATTTACTTTTGACTTCTGCAATGAATAGTTCATTCTTTTAAATCATATTTAATAAGAAAATAAAATGCATCATGTCATAAAAGAGAGAAATGGCCTTAAATAAAAAGCATACAGCTGGACTGTCTTATGGCTGAATAGTTTGGATGAATGGGACTAATTCTGTAGTTATCGATCGTAAGGTTTCTGCTCCCATACCTCAGTAAGCTGTAGCAAGTTAATTTGTGGAACGGCTGAAACTCCAAAGTTTTAAAAATGATTACTTGATTACTCTCCTAGAAAAATAATAAAAATGAATTGGTTGTAGAATTTTGCATGCTGATAATGCAAATGCAAAGAGCTCTGCTTCCAAAGTAGTTGATTTCAAAAAATTAAACCATGGGAAAGCAGGATGATAATTTCATATTCTAGAAGGTATGGGGATGGCTAGAGCATGGAGATAAGTCCTCCTGCTTGTGTAAACATTACTGAACCATTTCTCCTTCCTCTGAGTATGCAGATTTCTCATGCCAGTAGTTGTTTTTAGAGTAGCTGTGTTGAGGGGTATCTCTGTGGTTAAGAAATCATTTGTAACAGAAATACTAATGCAGAAAGGCTGTTCTCCTGGAGATATTTTGTTAGCCTCTTTCAAATTGATGATTGCTTGAATATACTCCCATTATGAAACTCCATATGATCAGCTTTGTTTCTCTCCTGCAATCCCATCAGGGTGTTTTTTGCCCTTGCATTTAGGTGTTACTAGGATAACAAATTTATTAAGAAATAAATAAAGCTTTCATGAATCACAAAAAACTCAGTTATGGATGCCGATTACTGATGTGTTAACAGCTCTGATATCAATGGTTAAGTGAGCCAGAAAGAGCAAACCTTGCAGCAGCTTCTTAGTGTAGCAGGTATTGAAACAAATTCCAAATGCCATACTTTTATATTCAATGAAATGATTGGGATAATGATTGAATTGGATGAGTAAAATTTTCCCCATTTAAGAAATTATACCATTGTACATATTCTTTTGAATCCCAAAATTAAATGTGCACAAGATATAGCATCTTCTACATGGAGTAGAACAATTTATTTAACATTGAACTTTGAGTCTTCTGATCAATTTGAATTAGTGACTGAAAAACTTCAAGTGCTGATTACATTTTTATATATATAAACAGTGCTTCAGACAATCTGTTGTACGGTGTGGTACTTCTGAGGACATCTAGCATATGTACAGCTGTGTTTCAGCTGTGGGTGCATGAGGTGTGCTTTCACGCTGGAGCATGGCTTTTGTTTTGATAAAAGATGCATGCATAACGTCACGCATAATAGAAGTTGTGCTTTTCAGGGGCTTTGGTTTGACTCACTGATTGTGCTAGAATTGGGTGAATATAAGGCTGGATTAACGGTGTCATAACATATCAGGCTAAAACTTTAGATAGGATATGCAGGAATATTCAGAATACTAGAAATGGTGTTTGTGTGCATAAATGTAACATTAAAGTTGCGTGATGAGTGCTTGGTTTTTAGCATTGTGATGTTGGATCATTTCAGCGTATTTCTGGTTTCTGGTAAGTGTCACATGTCAGGAATTATGCGTTTTCAGAACAACTTCTGGTCTGTAGGTTAGTGCTATTTTGAACTCCTTACCTGTGAGCATTGCTGCAATGTCCAAATATTGATTAAAATACATTTTTTAAGCTCGTATGTGATATTTCCCATATAGAACCTGTGTATGCAATGACTCCTCAGACTCTGCTTGACATCTAGGTTCTTTCTCATAGTTCAGTGTTGTACCAGAAATTTATTATCCTCTTTCTCCCCCAGTATTAGGATAGGACACATTTTTAATACCTTTATGACATTAATTTATCCTTCATTATCTTTTATCAGGACTGTTTGTTGATAGCAAAGAATGCTAGAGATGCATGTAAAGACAGGACTTGAAAAACACAGGAAGATCTGTTTGTAGCATATACAAACATATATTGCTGGAATATTCTGATTCCTTTTCCTCCATCTTCCAGCATGACGTGTCTGATTTTAGTCTTTTCACATTTTTTTATTCCAGTGTCAGCAGACAGTGTATGCACGGTAATTTACCTGACAGTGTCTAGTGCTGCCAAGTCTAGAAGCCTGATGGAGTCACGGAGAAGCATTATAGTGCTTGTCATTCTAAATGTCATGGGCATTTAGCTAAGGGCTCCTACAGCCTAAGCAGATTCTCCCCACATTTTGCTTTAAAAGAGGTACAACCCTTAATTAGAATTTATGCATTTTGTCCTATGTAGTAATAAATACCCTAGAATTATTATTGTATCCAAATACCAATAAAGCAGATAAAAAAAGAGGTTTTCCTTTCATTTAAGGACAGTGTTGACCATCCATCTGTGTGTTTTGTACTCCTGAACAGTTGAGAAATCAATGTGGAAATACTTCTAACAGGCTTACATCAGCTGGATAAATTAAAGACAGATGAAAGGTGGTTGGTAGGCCATTACTGTAATCTGTGGGTACTATTTATAAATGTAAACAACAATTTTGGATCTCCTTCTATTGGAGTAATAGCTTTATATTCAAACATAAGTTATTTTATTAACACGTATTTCCTTCAGCTGCTGTTCACTCACATTCAGAAAGTGACAAAATATTGCATAATTTCGCTTCAGAACTCGTAAAATTCTTGACTTTAAAGAAGTCTGTGTTTTTAGGCTTCTGTTAGTGGAGAAGGGTGTTGCTATCTAAATGTCGCTGTGAGAACATCCAGACTGTGCTGTTCAAAGTGCTGTCCCGCAACATAATCTGGTACACTGTAAATGGCTGATACTCTCAGGACAACGTGACCTTTAGTGGAATGAGATGATAGTGTTAGTCTCAGTATGTGGGAAAATTAGAGGCAGTCCTGAAAATATGGTCTTTTTCAAAGTGTCCTACAGGTGCAGCACCCTGTTTGTAGGTTAGGGTGGATTTGTTAGATCAGCAGTGTTTTTTCCATTTTACAAATTAAATCCATTTCCTCGTGAAAAAATTAGGAAAATCATTTTTAGTGACATGTATGAAGATAGAGGGGTGAACTGTTTCAAAGAGTTCACCAGAGTAAAAGTTCTCTGGTTAGTGGTCTTGGCCCTGGATATGGGGTACAGTTTTATTCACCTACGAACAAAAGGCTCTTAATTGGTGTTTATTCACTCTGAGTGTCCCAAACAGTAAACAGGAATAAAAGTGTTCAGAAGTGTCTGCACGTCATTTCCTCACAACTTGCCATGACTCCCTGGTGCTTCTGGTTTTGTCGGATTATTAGTCTGTGAAGGAAGAGATAAAGCATTTCCTTGTATTGAATTTGAGCACGCTCTGTGCTTTGGGCCACATGAAATATTAAAGGCTGTTTGCGATCTCACAGATGAGTAGGGCATGCAAACTTTCACACGCACATGAAAAGGAGGGGGAGTGGATAGAGGCTGAGGCATCCGTAGGTTCCCAAATTCCAGAGGTTTGTTCCTGATTGCTGGTTATATTTCCCTCCTACTTACACCCACCTACACTCCACCTGCATGGCTTTGAATGATCACTTCTACTTATTTTTGTTAGCATCTGTGGGCCAAATGTGTTTGTTAATCGTTCCATTGACTGTGACTACTTAAACTATAAACACAGTAAACATCACTAATTGTAGTGAACTTTTTCAATCCAGCATTCCTGAAACTCTAGAGCCTGCAAGACGTGCTCCTGCTAATGAGAGGGTGTGTCTACTACTCTCATTTTCATCAGTAGAACAGCCCGATTGCAGTTGGGAAGGAGAGCAACAAATGGTGCAGTTCGCTTTGGAAGCAAAATAGGTTGGGATTCCATGGGGTGGTTAAAATGTAAAGGGTTGAGTGTGTCATCCATCTTTATTAGTTTTTTTGGTGAACATGTATGCTTTGTATGCATGCTTTCATAATAGTGCACTGTCACTACATACACAGGAAGACGGTCTGAGAAGGATTTCCATACTGTTGACTAATGTTCTTAATAGTGTGTAACACTACGCAAATGGTAATCGTCCTATAGAGAGATGTTGTCTGTGGCAATCCTTCTTGATTAAAATTGCCTTGCACTTTGGCTCACTGCTGAGACTTTTCATTCCATGGATGGCTGGTTTTACAAGTTTGGCCTTATCTGTCAGTCTGCCTATGTGGAACTGAACTGAAATGTATCTATATTACTTAATGAGAAACTTTGTCTTAAGTGTAGGCAAGTCTCTCACTATGCGGCTGTCAGCCACCTAAGCCCTAAAATCCATGGTAATTACTGTGTCTCTAAAATGCCCCTCATTATGGCACATAAAATGCTTGGCTGCAAAGAACTGCTGTGTGAAGACTGTCTGCAGTGTACCAGTCAGCATAAAATAAAACTCCTGGTAAAAAATAAATAAATAGGCATTATTCTTGGTTTCGTTTGCACATTTTTTGATGAAGGAGATTTCCAAGCTGTCTGACTGTGGTACAGCAAAAACTTCATGCATGCACTTTTCACCACAGAGAAGCTCAGTGGTGCTTCTGCATTCTGGTGCACCCTCACAGTCTGTTATCAATAAATGTGCCTGTGCTGAGAGAAAATGGTGCACAAGGAGTTAAGCAGGGCTATTCACACTCGATCAATACTGGAGAAAAATAAGCGGTAAGAACCTAGTAACCTTCCAAAGAAGTTGCTTTGAAATATTCATACAATAAAGGTGCAAATTCTCCTTTTTATTTGAAGGTAACTTAGCAAAGATGCATCTAACAGGAGGAAATATGAAAACACTTTTCCTCAATTACCAATGCTCAGCTCAAAGAAAGTAATGAAATTGTTTCAGAAAATAACTGCATGATTATTTATTGACTTTGGCTGCATTGATTTGCTAAATCATATGGATGCTATTAAGGTTTGCTGTTTTAAGCAACAACACTCAGTGCCCCCCTTCACCCTTTTCTTTCAATTGACATGGTCAAATCCCAATACAGCTTTGAAACTTCAGTTTGAAAGATTGTGTATTTCAGTTGTACATGCACTGGTTTCTTATTTCTTAATTCTGTCCCCATAGCCATCCCCACCTTCGTATTTTGGAGTATATCTGTGTAGCGTGACCACCGTCTCGGATGTGAAACTGTGAACTGTATTATTTTAAGTATACTTTTTGTTCAAAACTCATTTAGCTGGAGTGTGGACTATGTTTTTCAAGTGGAAACATTCCATGTATTCCGTATTACAATGTCACATTACTGGTGGATTTTCAAAGCAAACAAAAAATGTAATTTAAAGCCATCTCCTCTCAACTGCAGGTTATTTTAAAGGTCCCCTGGTTGTTTTAAAATAGCATGTGTTAGAGACGTCTCATGTCTTATTATTGTGAAGACTGACGACAGAAATGCTGAGTCACGCGAATGATATTATAAAAAAAAATGGAGCATACTTTAACTAATCCAAATATTTCAGATTTGGTCCTTAATTGTTCTTGTCTGAGCAAGGCCCTAGTCTCAGCTTCGCCTTTGGGTTTTGGAGGAGGTATCAAGTGCTCCATCTTCAGCTGGTTGTGTGAGGTTGTTCTGAGTTGCATCTTAGGAACAAACTGAAGCTCTCTGGGAAAGAAATTGGAAAATTAGTTGTCAGTGTCTTAAGTGGCAGCAGAAATGTACTGAACTGTAGTAGGAGGAAATAGACTTTCTGTATTTAGTAGTACAAAATCAATTTTTCTAATATGCCTATTCCTTAAATAGGCAGATTTCTCCTTCACTCTTAAGTAGCCTGAGGTTGCTTCATAGCTGCTTTTTGTAACTTTAGCATTGTATTCCATGCTTGAAAACTTGTCTTCAGCTTTTCCTTTGAATTAACTAGAGGTGAGGGAATCTGTGCACCCAGATGTGAACAGACTTCACCAACTTCCCAGCACCACTTTGAAATGAGCATCTTCTTGCACGTGTGGCTCGCAGTGTTTCTCTTTTCCAATTAAGTACCTCTTTTTCAGCCCTCTCCATGGTTGCACCACCAGCAGCATGGCAGCGTACCCTTCCCATCGTCTAAACGTGGGAGTTGTCAGTACATTAAAAAGCTGGGCCTTCCCTGTGAGTGCACCACATCCGACAGCCGCGTATCACTGCTGAAAGAAACATGGCACGCAGGTGTTTAAATTATTTACACTCATAATCGGCCTTTATGTTACATTGCTGAGCCAAGCCTCTGTTATTCTAGTGCATAATTGATAGTGCTCAGTAGTGGAAAAGTTAGAAAAGCGGAAGTAATGCGATGCGAAAGTCGAGCGAGGCAGACCCAGCTGGCGTGGCCTGCCCAGGCTGCACCGTGCCACCCGGGAGAGCAGGGAGAGCAGGTCGAGACCCCGCGGCCAGGCTTGGTGCTGAGGACGGGTTCCTTCCGCCCAGCCACATGGCTTGCAAAGACTGGAAGGCTCAAACAGTTTGCCACTAGATGTTTCCGCAATGCTTTCAGAGGGATTAGAAGTTGGCATTTCCTGAAAAGCGACAAATTGTGCATGGTTTTAGATGGAGTGATGGTTGGCATCAGTGGGCGGCAAAAGGGTCGTAATGCCCTGGTAATTCTAGTGTAGAGAATTGTTTAACCAGTGATGTGTTCTTAGGGGCACAGAGCTCCAGAAATTCTTGCTATTTCATCATCGCAGGAATCTCCCCCGCCTCAAAAAAGAGTGAAAAGTCTGCCATATTTTCAAATGACTTTTGTAATGTTCTGGCCATCTTGGATGGGAATTAGTACAATCCAGAGTACACCTAATTATTTTAAGTTATAGCAATAATTCCAAAAGCTTCTGCTAATATATAAAGCAATTTAATGTCTCATTTCTGACATAAATATTGAAATATTCTCTAAAGAATGTATGTGATTCACAAATATGACCTCATTACAGAAATTCATTTCTGTCCTTCCCTTCCCCTTGCCAGGCTTTTTTTTTTTTTTTTTAAATTTATCTTAAGTCAGCGGTTTTATTTTTCTCTCTCTCTGGCATATTACATCTGTGTCCTGTATGATGGTGTACCTTACACCATGGCATGACAGAGTAGAAACGATTGCCTCTGCAGTATGGAAAGAAATAACCTTTCCATTAAATAATAATGATTGCTGTTTGGGGCTTTGGTATGTATCTAATAAAATCTATGAAAGTTTAGTACTAAATTATTTTGGAGCAGCAGCAATTCCTTTGTTGCTGTTTCTTCTAGATGAATGTCCTAATTGCCTGTATCCAGTGTTTCTTGGTTGTTAACATCAGGATAAAAAGTGGAAATGTTTCTTTTTTTTTTCCTTCCTATTTCACTAAAGAAACAAGGTAGATGGTCAGACTAATAAACTAAAGGTTAGTCAGGAAGTTATTGTGATTTGTATTATTGGTCTCTTGATACACTGAACCTTTTTGTTGCAGTGTTTGTCTTTGAGGCAAACTAGTGTTCAGCCATGTGATGCAGCTGCAAGTAGACCTCTTGTGTAACTGGCAATGAGCAGTGCTAATGAGCGGGACTTTCTCCACTCTCATGAAAACATGGGCTGCAGCTTGTGAAAACACTGCTGGTGTAACTGCAAGGGACAGATTGCAACACAGGGTACATGGCTGAAGTAACAAAACACTTGTGCACCTCGTTTTTATATACAGAAGTATAGAAGTTTCACATCTACAGCCCTTGACACAAACGCAATGCATTACTGCACTTGAACTATGTGATTTCATACTAAGGAACACACTTTTTTGGTGTGCACTTTGTAAATGACCATACACTGTTTAACTAAACCTCTGCTTCTATTACCTTCATACACAGAGGTAGTGCTAATGCTGGCATTTGCATGCTAAACGCTCCCTCTGTGACAATTCTTCATGTGATAAAGTGGCTAATAACTTTTATTATTATTTCTAAGCTGAGAAAATGAATGTTTCATCCCCATTCATTGTTAAGAATAGTGCAGAGATCCCAAATCATTTCATCCCTAAGCTTTAATAACCTTGTCTCATTAATATTTCCTATATTAATTCTTCTAAGAAAAAGCAAACAAACAGCAAGAAAAGGAAAAAGAATCTTACAAAGATTATTATTACAATAAAAGTAACAAAAAATGTACAAAATTGTATTTCATATAGAAAAGGCAGCCTTGTAATGTTTAATGAAGCAACACAAATCCTTACAGCTTCTTTGATGGTAGAGCTATAAAATACCCTAATAAGCTATAAAGAAAGGAACCTATGCCCTGCTGAAAATAATGACTAGCAAAGTCCTGTGCCACAACACTAAGGAGGAAGAAACAGAGAAAAGTAATTAGGCACTGATGAAGAAAAATCCTCAAGCAAAACAACTTTTTGCTTGGTGCTATTTTAAGTAAGATCTGCGAGAATGTGATATTAAGAAGCACATCTTTTCAGTTAGCAAACATTTTTAACAACTTGATTTTGCCAAATTTGCACACTTTCCTTGGTGTCTTCTATAATCTGTGTTTGAGAATGAGGAAATCTGTGTTTTCAGAATTTGTGTGCTTATAGCTGTCTGTCTAGATAGATGATCATGTGCTTCTGTGCATTTTGCTGTACAAGCTCACATTTTTGTCGATACTTTCAGTACCCTATGTATATGAATGTTGGTGCCTACATCTGCAGTCTATTTTTGGCATTGAAAGAGGAGGAAGAAAAGACTTTGTGGCAAGAATCGAGATCTGTTCTACTTTGGTTTCCGTCTTTTAATTTGTTATTCAAAATATATATGTTAAAGAAAAAGAACTGCAGTCTTCTAGGATTTAACTTTGGCAGTAATTCATGTCCCAGCTGCAGAGATACAACAGCAATGGAAAGCAAGGTGCGTTATTGCAGGCTGTTTTAAAGGTTGTGTCAGGGAAAATCTCATATGCAGCTTTTTAAGAATCCAGATGCATAGTCTGACTTGATAACTCAAAGTATGTTTACAGTCTATTGCGTATTATACACCTTTGTGAGTCAGCAAATATGAGTATCTGTGACTTAAGAAGTTAGGTATTTCATCAAATATTCTTGAAATGTCTTCAGCTGTGAGCTTGCTAGTATGTATAGTTAAAGAATCTCCTTTCTAGTTCTCAGGAAATAAGAGTGAAGCTCAATTTTCTCATGTCTTTCTAGCTGTGTTCCTCATTACATTGTAAAGGGGTGGCTCTGATTCTTCAATACTTCATTGTAGCTGTTAATAAGCAACACATTACAGTGAATCTGTCTTGTAGAATTACATTTCCTATTGATCCATAATTAAGCAGTTAATCATGTTTACTACTTAGTAAATAGTAGTCAATATTTATGAGTGGGTTAACTTGGGAATGTTGTAAAATCTGCCACTCTTGGCTTGGTTGCTTCAACCAAGGAGACAGTGGTAGATAGCTAATGAGGTTTCTGTCAAGTGTGTGGCAGTCAAATCACAGATCACAGGACTGTTCAGGACAGAAGGGACCGCAGGAGGTCTCTAGCACAACCCTTGCTCATAGCAGGGTCAGCTCTGAGCTTAGGCCAGGTTGCCTGAGGCTTTGTCAAGTCGGGCCTTGAAGTTCTGGAAGGATAGAGAGGGACTCCAGAGCCTCTCTCCAGAGCCCTGCCACTGCCAGGCTGTCCTCTTGGGATAAAGCATTTGTCTGTGTCCTGTCCAGACCTCTCCTGTTCCAGTTCATTACCATCATCCCAGCTCCCTCTGTGTACTCCGTTAAAAACCTTCCCCTTAAACTGCCCCTGTTCTGGGGGCAGCTACTGGGCGCGCCTGAAGCTGTCAGTGCTCCTGGTGGACAAGGCCCTCTCCCTCAATCTCTCGCTGCAGGGCCCATGCTTCAGCCAGGATGGTCTTCATCACCCTCAGCTCAACTCAGCCCAGTCTATCTGGAATGATAATACACACAAAAATTACACATAATGTACAAAACAGTGTGTTAAACGCAAGAGCATGTGGTGTTCTGCCTAGAGGGCCCTGCACAGGGTGCCCGAGACACCTGTCTGTTGCACTGAATGAAGAGGGGCTGAGGGTGTCCTCCCTCTAAGATGGCGTCTCCATCTTCTGGCAGCCATTGCCACTGCTCAGGCTCACTCGAGCATCAAATCTTTCCGTGAGTGCAGGGCTCGCCCTCCGCACGCTATCTATCACTACAGGGAGTGTGCTGCTGGCACCCGAGACAGGAGTAAACCCGGCATTGCCTGTCCCCCAGCCGGCTCACGGTGCAGGAGATTTAGGCCTTTAAATGATGCCCTGCTCTTCTTCAGTCAGTTTAAGCACAATTATTTATTTTAATCCTTAAGGTTGCTTCGGGTCTCTTTCATAAATTATTCACCTACTACTTCACATACTATTTGGTAAAATCCACTCTCAGGTATAAATGTCAAAACATCTACATATCAAAAGTTTCTACACTGGTGTTTTTTGTTGTTGCTTTGGGTTTTGGTGTGTTTCATAAGTCACAAAAATTAAAATTGAGACATATTGCTGGGGGCTGGCTAAATTACAAAAGCTTCCAGTTGCGCTCTTGACTCCTTTTAAAATTATCTAGTTATGTCAGGAACTTAAGTCTAAGACATGCGTTTGGATAGGTATCTTCTTTCACATTTACTTTTTCTCTCTTCCTTTCTTCCTTGTATTTTTTCTTTTAGTGCCCAACAATGTTGTTCTGTACTTGATTTTTTAAAGAAAGAAAGGTGTCTTAAGAGGAAGGACGTATTTAATAAAGTGCATAGACTGTTCCTAGGGAACTGCATATCTGGATAGTCTGGGTAGCTCCATGGCATTTACCTGAATTCTTGCTGGCCTTATTTATGACTTGTGCTGGTGGAGAAGAACATAAATAGCTGGGGAGAAAACTATGCAGGGAATACTATCCTGCAGATAAAGGAAAGTGGTGTATTTCTGTATTTAGCTTATCTTTTTCCACTGGAGAAGGAAGAATTAGTGCATCCTTCAGGGACATAAAAGATTTTTCTGCCAGAGTAATTTATAGCAGGGGCTACGTATTTTTTGTAGCTGCCAAGTGTTCTTTTTTATGTTTTTGGAAGTAATAAGGCAGGATTACAAACTGTAAATTATGATAGTGGTAGTAGCTCACAAGCTTGCCCACCCATTCATGCTGCGTGTTACTTTATGGAAAGTTATGTTTAATTTCACTTAATGAGTACTTAGGACTGAGTCTTCTCAAAAGCTTTGATGGGCTGTTAAATTCACAAATGTTCGGTAGCTATAAATTACCAATAAAGATTAGTAGAAGGAGTACATAGCCATATATTTCACATGATATACTTAGTGTCACAGTCTTCTTTTTTTTTTTTTCCAATCTAGAGGCCCACAAATGCTGGAACAGAATATGCCCTCCATCTGTGATGATTTTTACTTCTAAGTTAAGGGTTAACTACTTTTTGGTGTTTTGATTATTTCTGATTGGTTTTGTAATGAGAAAAAGAAGAAAGATATGTGCATGTTTATTAACCTATGGACAACAAAAGCAAATATGCTAATTTTTGTAATTAATAATGTGGCATAATCAGACATGTAGATGGGAATACCTTTTCACCCACAAAAGGAGGTCAGATAATATTTTTTATTCTTAAATACTATGGAATGTTGCTTCTAGAAATAGCATATACTAACCAAAACCTAATTAAGGGCTTAGTTCTGAAAAACATCTATATAATCAAGTAGCTGTATTTCTTTGACTTCACTGACATTTTTCTGAGTGAAAAAGGATTGCTTTCACTGGTCTAAAGATTTTGGACTTGGGCCCCAGAATCATCTGCTTTGTATTTGTAATTGGAGGAAAAATGTAGTTTGTACCTTTTTGAAGCAGATTTATTTCGCTCTTTTTGTCTGTGAAGGAGACAGCTTGGGTAGCAGATGAAACAATTCTGTTTCTTTTTTCCTGATTAATTTTCAAATTTATATAAAATAGCTGTCAAGCTCTAGAATGAATTTTTCTCCATCTTATAGTCTTGAATTTCAGTTGAGTTTTAGGTAAAGAAATCTGGCTGCTTTGATTACTTTTTATCTTGGACATGTTGTGTTGTCCTCCCTTCATTCCCTGTAAACAATCTACTGTTGCACTTGCTTTAATAAATGTAAAAGCTGTTGGTAGTAGATTACTACTAAAAAAGTGGTACAGATTGATAAGTGCGTGGCCAGTTCACTTAAGAGGTAATTAATAAGCTTTTCTAACAGTAGTTTAAATAAGATATTTTTTCAGTAATTATTTTGGTGATTATTTTTCTATAAACATGTATTGAAAGACCCATTTAAGCTCTGTGGTTTTACAAAGCTGAGATTTTGTGGAGGAGGGAGATTGTGCCTAAGTACTTTCGGGGAGAGCCCAATGCTCCTGTGAGGATCTTTTACAAATATTGCTAATCTTTTGTAGGAGAGTAGGAGTCTGTGGGGATATGCTATACGTTAAAAAGCATGAGAACAGGAGAGCTATTAAAAATTTATATTTTTTGATCGAGCAAATATTTAAATTGTGTTGCTTGTGCCTGGATATAAGTTAAATGTATGCTCATTGTCCTCGCTGTACCTCCTGTGAAGATGATAAAAGTTACAGAGATAGTGTAAACTACTGGCAGATAAACATTTCACTGAGTGCAGATTATGTGACAAAATGATTAGTGGGATTTTGCACTTGGAATTGGGTTATTAAAGTGTGGTAGTTATCTTTACATGTATTCATAACCATACTGAAATGTTTTATAGCCAAGCAAAATGCTGCAGTCTTAATTCTTTTTTTCGTTAGGTGATGAGTAGTGGGGAAACCTTCTTGTATCCAGTGTTGCTCTAAAAAAAATGTCATGGAGATTTGAGATGTGCTTCAGATATACTTCAAAGTTTGTTCAAGATGAGATTTGCTTTTTTTCTTTTGGCTGCTCAGTCAGTTGGCAGGGAGCAGGACTATATGGCATGTCCTTTGAAACCTGTCTTTGGAATCTGTAAAGGACTCTTAACATGTATGAGATGAAACCTCAGAAGAGATGATATTTAAAAGTATTTGTAGGTCCACATATTGGGACTGCTAACAAGCTAAGTACAGTTGTCAGACGGTGAGTATCTCCAGATGTTCTGATGATGAGCTTGCTGAGTAAACTAATGCAAGTCACTTGAACTTTTCTCTGCCAGGAATCACACTGGTAAAAACTGACAATAAATGCAGGGCTTTATATACCTCGAGAAGTTGCTAAATAATGATTTTAAAATCTTGTATTTGTGTTCTGTTATTAGCAAAAGAGTAGGAGAGAGATGGGAAGAAGAAGAGTGAAGCCAGACACCTGTTAAGGCTGGTCTGAGCATGGTAGATTTTTCTGGAGATCAGTAATTCTTAGAAGGCTGTTAATATAAATAAGTGGAGTGATAGTTGAATATTCTGAAATCTGCACACTAGAGAGTGAGATTTGGCCTTTCACTTAGTAAAGTAGAACAACAAAATTACCATCTTGTTTGACCTTTGATTTTGGAGGTAGAGAACCTGAGGAGGAAGCAAATTTTATTTTCTCCTTCTTAAAAATGTCTTTTTCTGGAGTTGTACTTTGTCATTTTTGGCAATTGTACTTTGCAGTGATCAGTCATTTCTGAAAGGAAGTAATTGAACAGTAATTAGAATATCATTAATGTTGTTAACGTACAGTTTTAATTCATGTTAATTTAATTTATAGATCATGAGCACTAGGTTTTAATTGAAAACAATTTTCTGCCTTGTGGCATTTAAGTATTTCACTTCAAAAAAATACCTGAAGGTCTCCCTGTACTTTTTAATTTCTGGTCCTGGCTAATCCAGTAAAAGTAAGTTGCTGCCACAGTCAGTAGGAGAGATCCACCCAAGGAAAAGCCACACCTGTATTGATAGTATCTTCTGGAAAGCAAGAATTTAAATGTTGGCTATTTTAAGTCACAAGTGCAGTGTTTGAAGTCCAAGAATTGTGGTTGTTTAGGTATTTCTTAGTACCTTTTTAGAAGTAAGAGAAAACAGATAACAGTTTGCCACACTTGCAGTTTGGCAAAGATCTAACCTTTCTGAATTCAGTGCTTGTGAGTTATTATTTCTAATCACATGCTTGATTGACTCCAGCTAAATGACTCTGACTGAAAAGGCAAGGAGTTAAATCTAAAACCGTAAGTATGTATTTTAACTGAAAATAGGGATCATCATGGAATGTGTTCTCAATCAGCACTTGACATTCATATGAATACGTGCCTTAAAAAAAGAAAAAAGGTAAGCACCATTCTATCCTTGGCCAGAGGTGGAGTGTGAAAAACTGTGATTGAGCTCTGAGGATGAAAATGTAAGCCATGGAGGTTACGTAGAAATGATAGAGCTAAGCCCCTTGATGGCAATATGCTGCATACGGATAATATTGTGTCTGCACTACGAGAGGAAAATCAAGTGGCCCTTTGGAATCCTTGCTGGAACTACCAAGTCATTCTGATGCTTCAGAAAGATACCTACAAATGAGCTAACACAATAAATGCATTTTGGATTAAAATGGGACTATATGAAATGTTATCAATGTTTCGAAAATGCACACTTCAATCTTGCCAAATTGTTTCTCAGACAGGAAAATCTTAGGTAGATGAATTGATCTTGTTTTTCCACAATGGGAGAAACTTTTAAAGAGGAGCTTTTCAGTTTATCCTAAATTGAAAGATGTTATAGGTCATGACACTGGAATAGTCAAGATGTAAATTATTTTCAGGAAAAACATGCAAAAGAAGCTCTTCCCTTTTCCCTTTTCCCTTTTCCCTTCCCTTCCCCTTTCCCTTCCCCTGGAGAAGAAAGGCAATATAATGCCTCTTGCAGATTCTCTTTTTACAGGTATTGCAGTTTATTTTTTTTCCCTGTCCTTCAGACATTTGACTTTGAAGTTTTTGTTTTATTACATTATGCTGATGGAGATGGAAGTTTTAAAGATAGTGGTGGACCTCCTTCTAGATTCCACAGTTTGTTGTTATTTTACAGTTTGATAGTAAACAAAATGTTTTTTGTCCCTACAAACCTGTGCGCTGTAAGAGTATTCAAGATGACAGAAGGAGATTGGCTTTTAAGAGACATTTGAACATACTTGAAATTAATTGGTAACCACAATTAAGAACAGAATTGGCGAAGTGAATCATTTAGAAGACCTAACAGTAAAAAATACTGTTTGTTTTATTTTTAAGGGAGAAAATTGGCAGCTAGTGAAGATAATAAATAATCAGAAGTATTATTTTGCAATTTTTATGATCTCATAAAAAAAACTTCAGTGATACTCATGATCTCACTGAAGTAAGTGGAAAAGAATTACCATAACTTAAAGCAAATTCAAGATGATGATTCTGAAAATGAAAACTATATGCTAGGCATTTTTCTTATCTTTTTTTTTTTTTTCCTCCAAAGGCAAGTCACACACGCTTCATTTTTGCACTGGCAATTATTGTTCCTGTGAATTTTAAAAATTAAAAAGGGAGGCGAATTATAAAGAGATATCAAATCTTCAACCTGGTCAGAATATTTGATTTTCTTACACCTAGAAGATGCTGGTGGAACATTCAACCGTAATAAAATTTTTTTATATTTGCAGATGAGAGTAAGATTTTAATTTGCTGGATGTCATAAATGAGAGTAAAATTTAGATGCGTTAGCGCACACAGTAGATGGTCCTATACACCACCAAGAATATTTTTGTGAAGTTTGTCAGACAGTGGCCACAGACAGGTGCTTGAGTGGCTGTAGGTTCCTCTGGGATCAGAAGGTTAGACAAACTGCCCCTAGGACTTAAGCAGGGCAGTTGTTTTATGTCAGTTTAATTATCCTTACGTGTTGTGAGGCAGTCACTCAAGTGGTCTGGAAATATTAGAAAACTGGAGGCTTTCACAGCTTTGAGGGCAAAGTTCTGATTGGGTTTGCTTGGTATTCATTCTCTTTGTGATAGTCCTAATGCAAGTGAAGAGCTGTTAGAACCACAAGGCGTGCTTAGTGCCAGTACAAGATTTAATCGAGACACTATCATTCAGCGGGAAATGCCTTTCAGTCCAATTTTATTTATATGAATTTACTCTGCAACTCAGTAATCTCTGCTTGAGGTCATTACTTTGATTTTAACTTAGCAATTTAACTCCTGAAGTGCTTCTAGTAAAAATATCCTTGAAGGAGTAATAAGTTTAAATAGCTCTGAATCGGTTGAAAATAGTTTTTTAATTTAGTTCAGGCTGGGAGCACAAGCTGACAGGAAAACAAGTAGATGGAGGAGGCAAAAAAGAAATTAAGCATAAGTAGTCACACTGTGCCATACAGTTAAAGAATTTAGAGGTGGGGGAAAAAGGTTAAGTATACCCCTTTCCAGCATCCTGGTATTAGTAAATATCTAGTGATAATAAATAAGAAGTAATAGCCCAAATAATATTTACTTTAATACTTGTTTTGTTTGTTTGCTTGAATTTGATTATTCAGATGGCATTACTAATACAGGAGGTATAAAAATGTAACTACTGCTTCCTAAATTAACAATTTAGTTACTAAATGAGGAGAAAACATCTTAACATAAATAAAATAAAAATCTCTAGTTGTTTCAGCCAACCCCATTGCTTTTATAAAGCACTTGAGATTTTATTTTCATTAGCACTGAGAGGCACTTTGAAATGAATAACTAGCAAATAAACAAACGGAGATAATTCAAGTTTATACTGTTGAGTTAATAAAACTAATAAAATCTCTACATTTCCCAAGGTTTTCCATTATTACTATTTAATTTTTTTTATTGCAGGGGAAAATTGTTAGGGCTATATAGTCTTAGGCACCATGGAAATTTTCTTTACCCACTTTATGTTCTTTTATGACTTGTTGAAGAAAATGAGGCTTGTTTTGCAGCTTGTGAACAAGGAAAATGCGTCTTTTTAGTGGTTTCATCCGGGTGATTGCTTGGTTCCTCATTGTCTTGTGCCTGATGGTGTGTGCTGGAAAGTTCATTTCTGCTGCCGCTATTCCTCTGCAAGGGTGCTGGTAGTGCAGGATGGGCTTTTCAGGGCATCACAAGTAAAGTTTCTCAGGAGCTCCATTGCTGCAGTGTTTACTCCACTGCATGAGCACAGTGCTGTGCTTCCACCTGAGGTGCCATGTCCATCAGTTCCCCGCAGCAGTGTGCTTTGCTGTGTCATTGTCTGCTTTTCTCTTGTGGATGTTTTACCTTTTCATTCCCTTACTCATTGCTTCTCTGGCCCCATCTTCTTTTCCCTGCATTGTTTTTGGGTTTATGTGGGTTGTTTTCTTTCTTTCATGGAAAGAATTCTGCAGTCTTGAAGTATGCTGAAGGGAAGGGTCTTATGTCAGTTAGCAATGCTGAAGCATAATTTTAAAGTGTACTGATCTAAT
Organism: Penelope pileata; assembly: GCA_013396635.1. Taxonomy (NCBI): domain Eukaryota; kingdom Metazoa; phylum Chordata; class Aves; order Galliformes; family Cracidae; genus Penelope; species Penelope pileata. The sequence continues at coordinate 459,843 of WBMW01000237.1, forward strand.
AAAATTTTAAAAATTAACATTTTTTACCTTACTGTGTATCCTTCTTGTTCTTACCAAATCACTACTCTGTAATGTGTATTTTTTATCAACAAAAAATGCTCAAATCTCAAAAAGCCTGTAAGGGAATAGACCAAATAATTTGCAAAGATGACCCAAGGATTATTCAGTAGTACCTTTTGTGATGCTGAAGATATACCATCCTTTTATTTTGTGAGAGGATATTTTGCATGATGCCAGGTGAATTTTTTCTCCCCTTTTTAGTTATACTGCAATTTGCATTAATTATGTGACACATTTATTAACTATGTGACACTTAAATCTCACTAAATATTATAGGAGAAGAAAACAGGAATGGAAGCAGAGCAAAAATGCATACAAAATAACCTAGCGGAGTTTAAATAATCTAAAATATGCAACAAAATATTTGAGTAGTTTTTGAAATATCATATATTTTTTCTTTAGTTTTTAGAAAAATATACTTCTGTTGTAATCACCTCCAGGACTCCAGGGTTAGTTCTGTAGTTGTATAACCTCCATATATACGTACATGTAGACAGATGCATATTCATCTCTCTGTGCATGTGTGAACATGCCTGCTTTTTCACTCTGTGTATATATTCATTCCAAATAACTTTAAAAAATTGCTTTTTATAACGTGGCAATGATGTTGAATTTACATACATGTCATTTGTGTGTAAAAATGCAAAATAATTAATTTTCAGTGCTTATAGGGCAGCATTTCAGAAGGAGGAAGTGGAAGAGCTATGCCACACGCGGTTTAATGCCCTTCGCTTTGATTTTCCTCAACTTTTCATTGTAGCCAAAATCCAGAGAGAACATTTTGTGCAGAAGAGGGTGAACAGTGCTTCTTGAACGAGCAGATGTTTTGGTTTTGGTTTTGGCTTTGTCTTGCTGGTAGGCAGGCAGTATCCTGAACAAAGGCTTGGCTTGGGATGAGCGAGCCATCCAGTAGGGAAAATTTCATCTATGGACACAATTGAAGAAGACACGCTTTCCCCACCATTTTGGGCGCAGGTCAGTATGGATGTTTGCTGCTTTGCCCCACGCTGGGTTGCAGGTCTGATTTACGGCTCCTGCCTCATCGCTGGCCCCCCTTCCCTGTTCTGCTTTGTCTGAGCGCCACGTACGTCAGTAAGGAGTTAATTTCCAGCGAATACCAGACAGGAGCGCCTCTCCAGTGTTTCGTGCGAGGTTTTGTGTCTGTCGCTGCCCCTCTTTCATGCTTCCGTGGGTATGGAAATGATTGCAGACAGAGTGGGGAGCAGGCGCAGCAGCCGCGTGGCTGCCCAGCACATTGCCACCCTGGCTCTTCTGTTGCTCGTGGCACGCGATGCTCTGGGGAGCCAGGCGGAGGCAGCCACAGCCCAAAGCCCACCTTCCAGAAATTTCTCTCCCAAGCTAAGCCTTCTCTGCCAGGGAAGGGGTCACGGCATGGTGGTCGCTGTAAACACGCCAGCCGGCACGGTGATAAAATGTGGGTGATGGCAGCGGTCGGTCACGTCATTGTGTTTCATTGTGGTTGGTTCTCAGTGGTCGTAGCGTTGATGCCTGAAACCTATGTGCTGCCTTGAAAATGGCAGCTGGCTTTTTTTGTGACATTCTCACTAGGAGTGCAGCTCTCCGGCAGTCGTGCAAGCTGACTCTCAGCAAAGCAAAACCCAAAAAACTGGGAAGGAAGCACCCGTGAAGGATGAAGGAAAGGGAGGTGTTCAACGTTTTTGGTGGTTGTTTTTTTTTTTTTTTT
>WBMW01000237.1:461636-533281 GCA_013396635.1 Penelope pileata
TTTTTTTTAATTTGTTTTTTGTTTTGGTGATAAGATGGGAAAGAAAAAAACTCAGCCATTTAAAAGATTGTCTGGTTTAAAACCTACATTTTTTAGTATGGTTTTATTACAAAGACTGCCTTTGAATACCTAAGCTGGTTTATGTATTTGTAAGGCTGTTCATCTGTTCATGCTTTCAGCCAGAGTTTTATTGGAAAATATGGGAATACCAATGATGCAGCATTTACTAGCCTGTCTGAAACGGGTATTGTAGCTTCTGAACCTAAAAGAGAAAAACAGGTCATACTAAAACTATCATGCTCAGCAGAAATTCACTGTATATTATATTGTCTCTGTATGCTCTGTAAAACGAGAATCTAATAACGGGATCGTAATGAAACAAAAAAGAACTCTGGGAGTCTCTATAGTTGTCCGATGTACTATAATTTTTTCACCAAGTGAAAATTGCCTAAGCATATTTCCTTCTATAAAAAACTACAGTGCTATGTGGTGTTTTGTACCCTTGTCAATCTGTCTAATTAAGGCTCAACATAAAAGATGGAATATACTTTAGGACTGTATTTCGAACAGAAAGTTGTTTCTCCTTTTATATTGTTGTCCTTTTTTTTTTTTGTGCGTTACCTATCCTCTCACTGTTTTTACCAGTCATTCTATTTTTATTTTAGTTTCTTCTGCACCTTTTTTTTTCCACTTTTTTTCTTTTGGAAATAATAAATTGGGTTTGTTACTGCAGTGTTCGGATATGTTCAACATGGTCATTTTTTTAATTAGCTATTGGGTGAAGAAAGGAGGGAAACGAGAGTACAAGCTAGTTTCACACGTAAATGTTATGTTGTCTAGAACAAAGTACCTGCAAGAGAAGTAAGTCAGAAAACTTTTTATTTAAAAAAAAATGTTTCTTTGGATTGTTCAAGAATAGCAGTGGTTGAGTGTGTACTGGCAGAAGACTGTTCAGCCAGCAATTCAGCACAGTGCTGAATCTCCCAGCCACACTTTTTTGGGGGATCATTTGGAGAGGTAACTACGAAAATTGTCATAATTATTACTGTTGTTTTTTCTGAGCAGTTCAGGTTGGCATCTCGGCTGCTTGCCGGTTTTGGCTTCATTCCACTCAGGAATTATTTGCTTCATTCCTCTTTGAACCTGCCACTCCTGCAGCTCATGTTTATAACAGGAATGGACAGATCAAAGGATCTGAACCTCAGGAAGAGGGATGTAGGGCAGTCCTCATAGGCACATAAGACAATTATTGTTAATTGCTAGGACTGTTATTTCTTTAATTTATAGGAAAGCTTTGATAATGGAAAAATTTAGTTACTTTGTGAATTAATAAGTATTCTCAACAATAAATTATTATGGTTTAAAGTAATAGTTGCTTGTATGCAGACTCGGAGCCGGATCTCTATCCTGAAAACAGCACGAGCAAGCATCCTACCCAGCAAGCAGGAGGAGGGAGGCTGGTCAATGCCAGGCTGAACACCATGATCCCTCATCACAGGGCTGATTACACAGAAGCTGCCAAAGAGATGAGTCCAAGTGCTGCTGGAAGGACCTGCTGCAGGAGCAAGTCTTTGGCCAAAAACATTGCACAAGAATTATCGTTAACACCTTGATGACAGTCTTTTTCACTGCCTCTCCTCGAGTTTTAGTAACTGTTTTAGATGTAAACCCCTGCTCCCTGCATTAAAGTACTTGTTTTGCAGTGCTTTGTCCCAGTTGTCATTGTGCATAGTTTTGTCATCTGTGTTTCCAGCGGGGCAGATGTTTTGGTCAAAGGCAAAACCAGAAAGACATGGACAGTAACGAGGAGCATCCCTTTGGAAGAAGAGGAGCACTCTTGCTTTTAAGTAGCAACGAGGTTAGCAGGCCCTATGCTCCCTGCTCCTCAGTGAGTGACACAACCAGTTCACTCTAACTGTGCCTTCCTTACTTTGGTCGTGGTAAAAACAGACCAGTCATCACCTTTCTTTGGTCATTCTGCATCCCAAGGTGGGCTGCAGTTGTGCTGCTTCTCTTTACTGCCACGCTGTGGAAAAAGAAGCGATGCTGTGCTGTGTTTTCCACAGCATGGCAGTAAAGCAAAACATTGCAGCTTTATTTCACTCACAAGCAGGGTTGACTTTTTTTTTTTTTTTNCTCCCAAAGGGGGTTGTTTTTTTTTTTTTTTTTTTTTTTTTTTGCCCACCTGCAATAAGCAGCTGGTAGACACATCCTTGTGTTTTTTTTCCAGAGTAGGGATTGTATGCTACTCATCTCCCATGCTATGCCACTGATCAACTGATAAAATCACCATGGAAAGAAATCTATTTTACATTAAATAACCCGCTTCTGAATTAGAAGCAATGTGTAGATTTGGGAGCCCTGTGTGAAGAAACGTGAGTTGTGTTTTTGGGGCTGGCCCTGAGATGTGTGGCATGGCAGGGCCTGGTGCCACGCTGTGTGGGGCTGCCCAGTGCTGCTGGGATGCCTCTGCAGCCAAAGAAGCGTGCTCAGAAGGAAGGGAACGTGCTCAGACACCATCGATGTGGAGCAAAACCTTTCAAGTTCCTGGGCCCTTGGCCTCTTGCCAAATGAGCTTTTGGTAAGCAGCCGGACAGATTTGCAGAATGACACTTAGGTAATAAAAAACGGAGTGCTCGCCGTTTAATTTTAAGCGTCTGATTCACTGCTTTGTGCCTGCAAAACACACTGAAGATGTGACTCGTCAGACAATGAGCAGTGTTTGCCAGTGGCAGTGGAAAGCATCCTGGGTACTGTATGCAGTGAAGAGGGGTGCTGCTGACATCTGCTCTGGGTAAACTGCTGCTCTTTGCTGATCTGTTTCTGGGAAGTGTCTACTGAAACATTTTTGTCTTATTCCTGTCCATCTTTTATTTCCCCTCCTTCCATTTCTACTTTCCCTTCCAAGCAGCTGAGAGTCTTGAGTGTAAGGGCAAGGGTCGCTGGAGCAGCCAGCTCCCCAGCCACTCTGCTTCACTCATTTTCACGAGGGATGGCAATGCAGGAGATGCTTGGTAGATCAAGCCTACTCTAGGTTGCTACCATCTGAAATCCATTCATATGCACAAGAAATGTTTTTTTTTTATCTTACTCCCTTGGAAATACTTTCACTGACAATGGATATTTTTGTCTTTCTTTCTGATTAATCTCATGAAGACAAGGAATAATTGATACCTTTGTTGTAAAAACAAATGGGTATAGCTGCCTAGAAAAACTTTAAATTTGCTTTGTCACAGGACTAGCGCTTTTCAGGTTTCAGCCACAACAGTCTCAGCTGCCTATGAGCATTTGGGCAAATAAAAATGTGTGACAGCAATGCTAAAATAACTACTTTTTGCTGTTGATTTTTTTTTTCTTTGAGGTGGGCTGAGTACAGTAGTTTTCTTCCTGGTTTCTTTTGCGCACTGTGTATCGGGTCTTAATTAAATGGATGGCAGAGTGCTTCGTTGAGCATTGCACCCTGTGATGGTGAATGGATTAATGTAAGTAAAGGCACTAAAAAGATTGAGAGGGCATGGGGTTTTCCTGTACGAATGTGTGGAAAATGCTGCTCCCTTTTCCCAGAGGTTATTAGGCGTCGCCTTAGATTGGAGTTCAAAGAACACATTTAGATCTTTTAGATCTTCATAAAAATAACAGTAGGAATGGTAGTTACTGCAAGAAGGAACCCGTAATTTGATGTGGAAAACAGTCTCTTCTGTTAATGTATGTTCTTAGCAAGGAGAAATACCTTTCTTGCCTAAAGTCATTAAGGGTGTTATGGTGGGATTGTGGGTTACTTAACTTTCAAGAAATTGGAAGCTAGGTGAATAAAATGTAGTTGTTAGCGTTGGGTATGGTTTCTGTTTATTGCAAAGGATATGAAAGCAGAGCATTCAGAAAAATCTCTTTAACCTTTCTTTTTAAGCCTTCATAAACTCGATGCCTTTTGCTTCTTGTTTTATATTTAAAAAAAAAATGGTTTTGAGACTGAAATGAAAAGAACAATAATTGCCTTCTCAAGAAATCTTAAGAAATGAAAATATGCTTAACTAGTCATTAATAAACATAGGAAAAGCCTCTGACTAAGGAATCCCAGGTAGCTTACTACTGGGGTATTGGCTTTAGGGTGTTTTGCCAGTGTCACTGAAGGATAAAACCTCATCTTTTTTGTTTTTGTGAGTTGCGGACACAGTTCTAGCAAACTGGAATCCTACTGTTAGGTGACTGCTAGAATGCAGGTAGGCGTTTTGTTATAGCATTGTCTTTGTTAGCATCACCTGTTGACACACTATTCAATAGCACACTTACGAAATAGAACTAAACCAAATACTAACTCAGAAAATGTGGACTGTGAAAGGCACATGCCTGCTACTAAGCTATCTCTCATTCATTCACCCAGCAGGGACAGTCAAACCATTTGAACGCTTGAAGGAAAATCATTCTTGATTGCATCTGTCAGGTTTGGGTGAGCAGCTGTATTTTGTTTTTCTGTGATTGAACTTAAAACTTTTTGTCCTGCTTTGCCACAAAATATGTTGATCACCCATGGTGTCAGAACCAGCTTTTCTGATGTATTTTCATGCCTTCTCCATGTTTCTTTTAAGAGGTCCTGAGAGAGTGAAGAGGGACTTCTTTGGCTCTTGTATAGTTTGTTATCTGTGCAATTCGGATTTGCCTGGAAGTTTAAAATCCAGATATTTGCCATTTCAGTTTTGTCTTCAGAGGAGGAATAAGAATGGAAGTAGAGACAGGAGGAAGAGGAAAGGAAGGTAATAAAATGAGAAGGGACAGAACTATCTTCAGAAGAATTGGGGATTGTCAGCTGCTCACTGGCTTGGAACAAGTAGTCTGTGCTGTGGCCTCTTCCTTCCCTTTTTCGTTCGTTCGTTCGTTCGTTCGTTCGTTCGTTCGTTCGTTCGTTCCTTCCTTCCTTCCTTCCTTCCTTCCGTCCGTCCGTCTCCTCTTCTATTATCTTTGTGTTTCTCCTATCTTAAAATGGCCTGAGCTGATGCTGCGCCAATGTGAAGGCTGTGACAGGGGGCTGAGGGTCTGATATCCCTGGAAGTACTGATTTTGCTATTGGTTAACAATATTGATGTTCTCCTTGAGAGCATTGTGTGGAGTTTTATAGTACGGAGTGTGTAGGCAGTCATGAGAAAATATGAAGGAAGAATTCCTTCATGGGAAGAAATTGCCCTCATCTTAGGTGTTTTACTTCATGTTAAAGTTAAAATACAAACTTCTGAGATTATTCTGGTTTTTTTTTGGGTAAGCAACACTTCTGTTGCACACAGTAATGCACCTCATCAGCAGCTGGTTTCGGTGTCTGGAGGAGACAGATGAGAGAGTATGAGTGTTTTATCCAGCAACATGGAAGTGGAGCATCAGGTCTCCAGTTCCAGACTGCAGCGTACCTAAAAATTACAAGCGATATTTTAAAATGGCAATTTTACAGCATGTTACAATACTTAGGTAAGAAAAAAAAGTTTTATTTTCTTTTTCCTTAAATAAGTGGCTCTAAGTGGCTCTAGCAGTTGTTTTTGTTTTTATAACCAGACTGTATCTGTCTTACAGATTACATTATGTCCTCATGCCTTCTGTATGGAGGTCTCAGTGTTACACGCTTTCTTTCTCTTGTGCACACGCACATACCCATGCTTACTTTCTCTCATAATATCCATAAGGGGCTTAAGGGAGGGGAAGGAGAGGAATATAAACAGAAAAACCACATCCTGACAGCTGCCTCCAGTTAGTCCTGTTTTTCCCCCTGGCTTTTAAATCTGACAGTGGCTCCTAATTTGTCCCACATGAGTCTTCTCCCAATGGGGCTGTTTTCCGTTTCCTTTTTGCTTTCATTTGATCCAAAGCAAACAGTTAACAAAGAATAAACCAATTCAGCCAGCTTTCAGTGGACCATCAGCTTTCAGGTGTTTCGGACAGGAAGAAGAGGGCATATTATTTTGAAGGTAAGAAGGGAAAATTGAATTGAAACTTGATGCCTCTGTGGAATAGAAAAATATTTCCAGGTCAAGGCTGCTTAAGACAATGTGATCACAGTTTGTCCAGGAGATGAATTTTGGGATTGCCGGTTTGGTTTTGTTAGTACATGTGTAAACACATCTTCATGTAGAAAGCCTTTTATATTAAAAATACGTAGGGTATATGATTCAAATACTTCCACGTGTAACAAAACAAAAAACACAGCACCTTACTAGTAGTTCATGAGGTTTGTATCCCCTTTTCACAGGGACATGCAGCAGACTATGCAAACACTGAAGCTGCCAAATGTGGTGATGTTGCATTTGCCTACTGGTTTTTGAAATGAGGTTTCACGCAAAGCTTGCCTTTTTGGGTAAAGGAGTGTCTAGGAGCAAGAGAGATAACCAACCTTTGTCTTAGGTATGTGCAGAGCAGCCAGAGCAGCTTTCTCCAGCCTGCCCAGTGAGGTTAATCTCATCTAAGTACAAATTGCCTATTAAACCTTTTAAACTCAATAGAGTCATTTATCATGTCACTTGAAAACTTTAGTTTATATTTAAGAAGAAGCTAAAGGTTCTTGGATGTTCCTCAAAAAAAGAAAAAAAAAATGATGCCAAAATAATGTGCTTTATATTGAGGTCTCCAAAATAAACAGCATTGCAGCTAGTAGCCTGCAGGTCATTATTGTCTCTGCAATACAATATTGGAATAGAATGTGTCTTGCCAGCTGTCTAGATCTCTTTGAGAAAACCATCACTGTACATCAACACTTGGACAAGATGATCTTAGAGGTCTTTTCCAACCTTAATGACTATATGATTCTATGATTATTGAAGCTCTGCTTCCACCACTGACATTTGCAGGTACATCTACATTGCCTGTCTTCCTGTCATTTCCTAGCTTGTTTCTTTTTCTTTTGGAGAGGGGAAGTCAGGGTGTGACAGTGGAGTAGGGGAAGGAAGACTGGTTCAGTTTTTTTTCTATCTTGTCTACAGTTTGTATGAGGAGGAATTTCAGAAAGGTGTTTCTTGCTCTAATGTTTTTCCTTGTTGAGTTGTGCAGTGCTGCTCTCAGGGCTTAGTGCTGTGTTCTGCAGGATCTCCCATTTCTCAGAAAGAGCGATCCTTGAGAAGAAAGTAAGCTGTGTTTCTTCATTTTGCTTTCATCCTTTTCTAAGATGTTGAAACAACTAACAGCAGGTCATTCTCTAATGATAAAAACGAATGCAGTTGTCTTTGAATGCTTAATCCTTTCTCAAGCAAAGGTCCAGTGGACAACACCAAGAGAAGTGGGACCCAAGGGAGACTCAGGATCCTGAAGGGTTAATATAAGCTCTGGTTCTTGCAGCAGTGCTGCAGGAGAGTTAGCTGCAGCTGGGGATGGTGGTTGGGAAAAATGGGCTGCACTGGAGGTGAGGAGGGAGATGTGAGGCTGGACTGAGAAGGCCAGGCTCAGGAGACCTCTGAGAAGGCTCTTATAGAGATAGGTGGAGCTTGGCTGCAGCCCAGCAGTGAGCAGATACATGGACAGAGGCAAACTGAAATGCACACTGAGTTTCAGAGACAGAAAACGTCAGAGCCTGTAGGTGGCATAAGGTGCCTCGTATGTGGTTTTTCATTAAATTGCAGGACTGCCTTTTGAAATGTCAGAAAAGCACAGATGCCTGTGCTGTAGTGATGGATGTGTGCTAGAGTGGAGGCAGACAAGGTACTGAGCTATAGCCCTGTGAAGAGAGGCAGTCTGGGGGCAGTGGATTTGCCTTCTGTAGGCTGCTTGCTGTTAGCAGTACCAAATTTTTATTTTACTTCACTTTTTTAAAGAATGAGCTTGAGTTTTTTCTTCTTGAAGTGACTGGTACAGCTAATGCCTTTCCTAGCATTTGCTGTATTTTTGCTACCACGTGGCTGTGACATCTATGGGTGCACAGTTTTCTGTAGGTAAAAATACCCCAGATTTCTGCCAGCCCTCCTGATATTTTGCAACCATTTTGTATTTGCTTTGGTAAACTCCAGCAGTGTTTAAGGCTATTTTTTCTTCCTTTTTCAGAAATTATCTAATTGAAAGAGCTGCCCTTGTGCATTTTCATGTTGAGGAATGCTGATATTCTGATTTTTATTTTTAAGATTTTGATCAAGAGTGAATTCTGTCTGCACTGTGTCAGAAACACAGCAATCTCCAAGTTTCTGTCCCTTTAGCAATTGTAAAAATAGCATATATTTCTGTTTATCTCATAGACAATCTCTTGTTTAACATTAGTTGAAATGGATCCTATTATTCCTGACATGCATCTCTTGGACAAGCAACAAGGGAGCTTGGGGGCCAGAGTTGCTCTCCTTAAGGTTTTGTTTCTGTTTTATCACTTTTATTTAGTGTAAGTGCTGGGCTGTTTCTCCTTTTTGCCATTTTGTTGTCAAAACTGAGTGTCTGTGTATGCTCTGATTTGGCTTTGTGCTTTGAAGAGAGGATATGGCATATTGTTTCAGTAAGCGTACCAGCACAAACACAAAAAAGAGCTCAGTTCTGTTAAAAAAAAAAAAAACCACAAAAAACGAGCTAAAAAAAGCCTTTTGGTAATCAGATGGCTGAGGATGTATTTCTGCTGGAGGCTTATGTCCAACTAAAGAGTTATGCTGTGAATTATACATTATTTTCCCTGACTGTACTTTTTGCTAAGGAGCTAAAGGAGGTGTGAGTGAGAGGAGCAGGGCTGAGGTGGAGTGGCAGCAAGGAGGGAGGAGAGGTGTCTTCTGCAGGAAGTGAGAGCTGGAGGGGAAATAAAGAGACAGCCATGACTGAAGACTGCTCCAGAGAGAGAAAGCAGTGCACACAGTACATGCACACAAACTACATGTACACAAATGTGTATATTTATGCTAACGTGAAGGGGTGGTGTTTATTTATGCCATGGCGATGGGTGGGTGTTGATGAAGTATGTATCAATGATGCATAGGTTAAGGGAGTTTATTGCTGGCACCGCTACTTGCCTGATGGGATATAGTAACACGTGCTTGTCTCCTGCAAAATATTCCTTTCATCTGCAGCTAATGCTGGTTAATGGGCCTGGATAAGAACTGCATGAACAGAAGCAGAAGCTGCGTGGTTTGTTTGTGTGTGTGTATTTGGCTTCACTGTTTTCAGTCACTCTCTCACTTGGTAAAACAGCAATTAGAAGAGAGTCACTGGAATGGAGGAAGGGCCTCGTGTGGCTGTTATTTCGAAGCTGTTTTTACATGCCTTTACTTCAGTTGCACCATTACCTCCTCTTGTGTTGCTTTAGAGATAAACCCAGCATTGCTGGAAAAAGAGGACTAAATCAGCTGCATCTCTGCATGTTTGCTGATTTCTGTGCTTACGCATGGGAAAAGAGAAGAGGATCATGTATGGAGACTTCCAGGTGATTTTTGGGAAGATGAGTGTGAAGGAGCTCATTGGGAGTGAGATCTTTTGCTATGTGATTAATTGGTTGGTGGCCCTGCCTGTGGCAGGGGGTTTGGAACCTGATGATCCTTGGGGTCCCTTCCAACCCGGGCTGTTCTATGATTCTATGATTTTTTTCCCTTGAACTGCCTTAACATTTTGACAAATAAAATATAGGTGGGACTGGTTCTTGATATAGCAGAAGCTTGATAAGAAAACAGAATGTTAGCTGAGATCTTTGCTTTAAATCTGTTCATTAAATTTTTCTAACATGAGACATATGCCTACCCTGCCCGCCTGTCATCCCCAAGACTTCCCTCTGGCAGAAGGACAAAAATGCCTCTATTTCCTAGGTCATTAGAATTCTCTTCTTCATCCTCCTCTGTCTTGTACCCTAAGCTGTATGAGGGGAAGTCAGTTAAAAGATTAAGTTGTGTATCTGCTTCCTCATGGCATTTGTTAGAAGGACTTCTTCAGAGATTTTCACGAAGTTGAAGTGAAGGCAACTGGAACAGGTTGAAAAGTGTAATTGCATGGTCATTCTCGCTATGCTAAAATTGAGGATGCAGTCAGATGGCAGGAGAAATGTATGAAAGAAACTGCCACCAGTCCCTTTTATTTCTTGTCTGCTCAGTGTCCTAAGCCACAAGTAACCAATCCTGGCCTCCTGTGTGAAGTGTATCTGTTTCTTAACAAGTCCCTTGTCTAGTTAGTTGTTTCTGCATTTATTAAATGACACAGAGGACCTCCCTTTGCAAAGAGTCGTCGCCTTTCCCACTCCTTATGAAGATGAATTAATAATTTTTCTCTCTTAATTAGGTTCCATCTGCTGTTCCTGTCTTGAATTCTAAAGGTTATAGTTATTACCATATTCATAAAATCGCCCAACTGTGTAAGAGAACTTTAACAACAATTTTAAAGCCTAGTTCCCCTATTATGTCTCATTCAGTGTACATTTTGCAGTCAGTGATAGGGAAGCCGATCATGTGGGGCAAGTGCTGCAAATTTTCATCTGTTGTCTTATAGCAGAAACATGCCATTCTGCCAAGAGAAATATATCTGTATTCCAATAAACTCATACGAGCTAGAGTTTCCAAACAAGAAGTGCCTAACCACCCATAGCTCTTGGATTAAAATCTTTAATATTCTAGCTTTCTCTAAATCTGCAGTGCTCTGTATCTTGTTTGCTTGTAGCAACAGTATTGGCTTTTGGTTGAGAGTGTAGTTGGCATGAAAAGGCAGTCTCGTCTTTCTTTTTCAATAAATCTGAATGCAAGGCCTGAAGGACCAAGAAGAACAGCACTATGTGAGGGTTGGGTGATGATTTGTTCTTCTGTAAGGGGGAAGAGCACTGGGGATCTTGTCTTATTGTGCATGTCATTTCAGGTGCAAGACCTTCAGCTACAAGATGATCACAGTGTGGTGTTTGGTACGAGGTTAAGTTTTCCTTCTCTCTTGCCCTTTGCATTTACATTTTTTCTAGCTATTCTCTGTTTTTTACCTGTGTTCTCACTTAGTCCTTAGCAAGTACCTGAAAGTAAGGGTTGCTTTCATCTGCCATCCATTCCTTCTAGTGTAGGCTTACATTGGTTATCTTCTAAAATGACAGTGCGTTTGCAAGAAGAAAGAGAATGAAGACATCTCTGAATTGCTGGATTGACATCTCTTTCTTTAAGGTGCACCTGATTGATCAGCTGATATCTTTACATGTGTTGCTGTTTGAAATCAGCTTTTAGGAACTGGTTCCTCATCTTACCTTGTGGGTGACTCCTCGTCTCACCTGGTGGGCGATTGTCTTTGCCCCTGCTCTGGCTTCTCTGTCCCCTTGCAGCCTTCAGTGCCGTGCAATATGCCATGCTCCTCAGTTGAGCTGAATGAACACCACCATGACTAGTGGACTTGGATGTGAGTATCAGACAATTCCTGCAAACCAGAATTTTGGGAATCTGAGAGCTGAGATCTGAGAATTCTGCTCTGGTCAATTTTAACAGCCTACTTCCCTCAGCAACCTACTTCACTCTTTCCTCAAAATTACTGCTTGTCCAACGCAATGTACTCCTTTTAACCTTCTGCCAGAGGTTTCCAGCTTTGTACCAAAGTGGTAAAAGGAAATGTGTGCCTGTATCTCAGGCAGGCTGTGCACAGGTCAGTGCATTAGCCTGAGCTGCTGAGGTGAGCAAGAGCCTGGAAGGCTGTGGAGGAAGATGGCTGAGAGGTTGCTCAGTGATGGCAGGACAAGCAGCTGATGTTCAGCTGTCCCAGCATGGTTTGCCAGAGATGTTCTGTCAGTGCCCTCAGTCCTTTGTTACAAAGGTGGTAATTTTTTCCTTGCCAGCAGTGGTGAATTACAGTGCTCTACCCCTGCTCGTGCTCTTGTTTGGCTTCATTTCAGAGGTTTTACGTTTGCTGTTGTTTGTTATTTCAGCATGTCTGGAGAGCCGTGTAGTGAAGAGGGTTAAATGTTTGTTAATCACTATTAATACTCTTTTTGCAGTTGAAAACAATGCACACTTGATTTCTGCCTTACATCTCAGCTGGTTGCCTACCATGGTGCCTGCCATGTTCTTGACAGAAGCAGGCAGCAATATACTCATCATCGCTGTCTGTGGACTGAAAACCAGTATGAACTGCCTGCACATAATACGCAGACTGTGTCAGTTTGTGTACTGGAAATGACAGTCCATTCAAGTATTAAGGTGCTGGAGAAATAATCTTAGCTGAGTTGCCATTTAATTAACTCTTGATGTAGCTGGGAAGGGGTGAGCAACTGTGTAATTTGCATACTGACAACTATTTCAGAAAGTAGCAATATGTTGTGGGAGCTAAAGATGAGACCACATTTAATTTCCACTTTTGGTGATAGTTCTTCTGAGTCTGTTGCTAATGGTAAAGGAGCTGTGGGCATCTCTCCTCATTAGATTTGTTTGTGTAGCATAAATTGTATTCACACTTGCGAAGAGAGCCCTGGGACATGCATATTTGACACTGGGCTATCAATTTCCCATATCTAACAGGCATTTGAATGTATTTTTAAGTGCTTAAGAGTCCCATCCTTCTCAGTGCTGCCCTTAGAGTTTAGAATTTAGGAGAAGAAATGCACTACAGGAGAAAGGTGAAATGCTTTTTTGCATTCCTGAAGGTTGGGTATATATTTAGGGACTGGTAATGTTCTGCAGGTTTTTTCTGTTTTTTTTTTNTAATTTAATTAACTATGCAGTTATTGCCAAATACATTTTTCCCCTTCAGGTCTTCTGCAAGTGGCTAATATCTGCCCCTTGTTCTGTCCTCATGGGACAGAGTGTTTTTGGATCCAACTTCCAGATTAATTAAATGTGCTTCTTGCTGACCTCTTTCCACACTGTTGCATTCATCCCTTTCTCCATTGTCTCTCACTGTCTTTAGGAACCTCTTGGAATGGCAGTAATTTTGGGCAATATCTCTAAGTGTGAAAGGAGAAGATAGGAAGTACTCAGCCTCCCCAGGTGACTTCAAATTGCAGTTACTCTTCTCAGGATTTGGTTTTGCTGTGTATCATCTTCCACCTCTGGTTTGTGGTTGTTGTTCCAGAGTTTGGTGAGGAGCTGCTTCAGCTTTGCCCATTTTACTGCTCTGAGGTGGTCTGCATGGACTGGGATTCACTGCATCTGTATGTAGGCAGCTGATGTCTTTGTGTTTCTTCTTGAATTTAAGATACTCTTACAGCAACTACAAATGTTCTGTTTGTTTGTTTGTTTGTTTTTGCATTGGATTGTCAGTTCCATAGCTGAGGCTGGAAAGCTGTTGAGAAAGCATACTTAGTGGAGAAGTTTTGGTGAGAGTGACCCCAGACAAGTGTGACTTGTGGCATTCAGAATGAAATTCTCTCTTAGCATTGATAACACTTGCTGGCACAGTGAGGAAACAGGGAGTTAAAGGCTGGTCATCTTTGAATGTTTTGGACCACTACTGAGGACATGGCAGCAAAGGGTGTTTGCTTTCCTTGTCCCAAAATTATAGAAGCATCCTTCCTTCCCTTCCTTCCTTTTGCTGGAGTTCTTGTAAAGTAGGAAAGTGTTACCCAAAACCTAGGTGTAAAAGTGTGTTCGTGCTGTACTGAGGTGTGTTTATATAAAATTATCCCTGTGTTCTCTACCATAAAATATGCTAGCAGGGTTGGTATTGTTTGTAGCTTGAGGATTCATCTGAGACTCTCATGTTGCTAATTGTAGGAGAAAAGAACATTTTTCCTCTCTTGCACTCAACAACGGGGAATCCTGATGCAGAGTGGGCCAGTGAAATGCTTCCAGTGCCATAAAAGCCTGAATGGTGCATGCATTTGTGCTTTGCAGTGGAGCCAAGGCACCTGCTCTGCAAGAGGGATCAGTGAGATTTCGAGATGTAATTGATGCTTGTGCAAACCAGGGAACATTTGTTTTTTTCCATCTTGTGGTTAATGTTCAGTGTAATAATGTAAATGAGTCCTCTGTACTCCTCCTGACTCTGTCTTGTCACTCATACTTTTTATCTTTTCCCTTTGTCTTGTGGGTACTAGCAGTTGCTAAAGGGTTTTTATGGAGGATAATATATTTAGGAAGCAATTTCCATTTGAGATTTTTAACTGCTACCTCTCCCTCTTTGCAACCTAGGGAGTGGAAGGCTAATATAATACAGTTATCTTTCCAAGCTGAGTCACTTTAAAGCATGTGCTTGTAATATACGGTTTTTAATAATCTCTCCTGCCACACAGCAGAAACTGGTCTCAGAATGAGGACAATCAGATGAAACTTGCTTCTGTGTAAACATGGCTTGAACAGAATCAGCCAATTTCAAGGCGGATTAGTGTCATTTTGGTGAAAACAGGATAAAGGAACTATGAATATGGGGAGAACTTGAAAGCCACTTGTTAAAATAGAAAAATCTGCATGGAATTGTTTCCCTTCCTCAGTTCCCCCAACTCTAAAATCTTCTTATTATGTCTTGCTTTTTGCGCTAAGGATGGGGCAGTGAGACATAAAGCTGAGGGAGAGGCGGCCTCCTGCACAGGCTGTGCAACAGGGTGGCTGCTCTCCCAGGCTGACCTGCAATATTGCAGGTCCACATCTGCAGGTTTCTGTTCTAATTGTCGTTTTGACCAGCTTGCTTTTATTTATTTTTCTTAAGTGTGTTGGTGTTCAGGCTTAGGAGGAAATATCTTAAAGAAAGGTCTTGTAGGGTAGCATATTTTGAAAAGATTTGCACCAGCTGTGTTGACAGAGAGTCTCGGGCTGTCTGGGCACCTGCATGGACCTCGTTTTCTTGGGAGTCCGTCCTCTAAGTACTCCCATGCTGAAGATGCTTTCTTTGGCTCTTAGAGAGCTGCTGCTCTATTCACAGTGGAGAGTTACATAAAAATTTATATACATGGCAAATTTCTTCTTGAGAACCTGGCTGAGCAGCCTGGACCTCGTGTTGTCATTATTGATGCTTAGATGCTTTGTCAGAACTCTGGTCTTAACCTTTTACAGCAAAATTTTGATAGGTCATGACTCGCTGTGTGGTTACAAAGATTTCTGTTACAGGTTTGATGCCTTATGCTGTGGGTTTTTTTCAGTCAAGTAATTAGTATATTTTCCTCCTTCAAATTATTTTGATCCACGAAAGCAGTAAGAACAGCAGTTTACCTTGGGAGTCTTATTTTATTTGATTTACAAACAGCTTACTTTGTTCTCAGATGTGAATTTTTTTTAATGGGCTGCTAAAATTTTCTGAGCATGAAGGTTACAAAAAGCTGAGGGCTCGAAACCTCTGAAATGATGAAGAAAAAGAAAGTCACAGAAATTTCATTGTGATTTCCATGTTGGGAGTTACAGCTGGGGTTCTGCCTTCATGAACAACAGATTAGCAAGAGGCAGAGCTTTTTGTCAGGAGTTTTTAAGTAATGATGTGGTTGTCCCAACTTGCTACAGCTCATTGAAAAGCATAAAATATATTGCTGGATCAGCTTGCTCCTAAACTATACAACGTAAGATAGCATAAATGTGTTTCATATTAAGTGGAATCTCACTCTGATTTATTACCTGACTAATGTCATCCTTCCTATCTAGTGTGGTGTGTTTCCAGATTCCATTTCCTACTGATTGTTAGTGGACAGTCCAGGGCTGTACTGAAGGGAGTTTCTCTTGGGATGAAACATTTCTGGAAAAAGGCTTCTTTCTTACTGAGGAGCTGCATGTTGATTGGCAATGTTTTCTAAGCAGGTTCAGCCAACATCATCCACATAGTTCAATCTGTATGGATTTCTGCGAAAGATCAATTTTTCTTAACAATTGCCTTCTGTCCCCTCAACTTCATTTTGCCCCTCATTGTGGATGTAAATTGTACCCCAAAGTTCTGATCTTTTTTTCTTCCAATATGACTGTATTCCAACCAAAAAAAGAGGCCTTCCTGCTGTAATATTTTGGAAAAGCTTCCAGCTTTACTAACCCTATTTTATTTTAATCTTCTGTCACATTGCAGATCTTGGCAAGCTGAAAAGTTGTGGTTCAGCTGTTGTTTCCATTTTATTTTCTAAAGATGTGATATGTTTACCCAAATAATGGAAAGCCGTGAAAAGAGCATGATAAATTCTTTTCTGCATCTCCTTCACTGAGATATTTAGGGGCATATAAAATATGAAGTAATTACTCTGCACATCAGGAAGCACCTGATTGCTTTCTTATGGTGGGACAGGTATAGCCTGGAGACAGTTCTTTGAAATCATAAAAGGAATCCTGATTCTAGTTATTTAAGTGGTTTGCCCAAAAAGTCAAATTTCTCCTTGTCTGTTGTTTAAAATGTCTAGATGGTTGTTTATGAGTTCTGTTTTGTTATGCGTCTCTCATACTTTTTTAATACAGCAAACTGACTGTGAAGTAATTCTCTGTTGTAATACGAAAGCAAAGAAGCAGTGATTTTACACGAGTTATTTTTTTTTCAGAGCAGAATCTCTCGAGCAGTTAAGGTTGTTGTCATTTTAGAATCGAGTGCATACACCATAAGCAATAAAATTTCCAATTCAGTGGTAAGCAGTCTCTCTGAACTGAGCTGGGGAGCAAGCTCTCTAATTTAAGTCCTTAGTATGGTTATTGCTAGGGGTAGGAGAACATTGTGCTGGAAGGGTTATTTTCAAGTTGCCTGATATCACTGAGGTCCGTGAAAGGAGCTCAAAGGAGCCTCGTTCTGTTCTATCTATTCCAGTGTTATTGGTAACAACAGCTTGCTTTCTTCTGCTGCTAATTTTGATCTGTACTTATGCACCTGGCATTATTGCAATTGCTTTGTAAGTTTTATAAACTTGCAGTGAAGGAGTCATTAAGCGTCTGTTTTTAACTATGGAAGAAACGCTGCCAGTGTTTTCACAGAGAATCAATTCTTTTTTCTTTTTCTTCTTTTCTGTTAACTTTGGGTGTGTGCAGATTAGTCCGGATGATACGAGCAGCAGTGTTAGATCACACTGAAACTTGGTCTTGCACAGAACACATTGTTGATGCTGGTAGTAAGGCTATTTTGAAGGTTTCTAAGAAAGTAGAAAAACATTGCAAATATAAATCATTGTATTTCCATGGTGTTATTAGCCCATTTTTTGGAATCCTGTGCCTTAGAATAAGGAAAAAAGGTCTTATTTGAAATGAAGATTCAGCTAAAATACTGTTTAAAATTTAGAATTGGAAGCATTTTAGCTTCTTAAAATTTTGAACAGACACCTACTTAATTCTCTGTGTGGGAAGAATGCAAGTTACTCCTATGAATATTTCTGAAGGCTTAGAATCGCTAAAATCCTCTTTGTGTTTTAGTTGCTACTAGGTTGCAATGAATTTAAAAAAAAAAAAAAAGGAAAAGCTGCTTTGGCTCTGGTGAAAATAGTTACTAGTCTTCCTATGTACTTTAGAGTGTGCAGTGTTTTCTGTAAATTATTTCACATTCCCCAATTCCTTTGGGGGAATGTAGGGATATGAACTGTTGTTCACCTCACCAAAGTGTCCTTTGATCTTGGTGGAAAATGATGCAGTAATGTGAAAATGCCATGGGACCAAAGCCTGTTAGTAGAAAGATTCTAATATTTTGTTGACAGTAACATTTCTGAAGCTAAAGATCTTAGCACCATTGAAAAATTAGAAGAAAAGGAGAAGAAACAGATTAAAGAATAAAACATTGTTTTTACGAATGTCATGAAACTAAAACAGCTGGGGAATAGAACTTCAGTACAAACTTGACCCAGAGATGAATGTATTTGAAATATTATATCTTTATGTGGATAATTTTAATTTTTTCATTGAATCTGTAGACCTGCAATAGTAAAAAGAACCCTGGCTGCTGTGTGGCTGTCACAAGCTGTTGTAGGGATGCCATAGCTGCTAAATATGCTTTCTTGCAGCTTCAAGAATGTGATTACATGGCTGACTAACAGGTTTGTTTTTTGACGGGATTGAGATATTACTGCGCTCTGTGTTTGGAGCACGTAGGACCAGTTTTTATGCCAGTGATGTCCTTTAAACGAGCGAGTACTCTGTGTTGCTTAATTGTTAAGGCATTCTTTTCCCCACAAGTTGCAGTTGCTGTTAAGTGGGGAAGAGTGAAAATAAGTGGGGAAGAGAACAACCATCACATGGAACTATTGAATAAAGCAGCAACAGAATTACCACTTAATTCAGTCTTACATGCGATGTGAGAGATCACGGAGTGCATCTTTTAAAACAGATAGGTAGAGTGCAGCTGGTGCTCCAGTAGCCTCCTGGGGCTTGCTGTTGCTCCTTTTCAATTTCCCCTCATCCTGAGTTTCTAGTGTTAGTCTGGTGAGGATTTGAAGGACTTTTGCAGCTCACTGCAGGGATCTTTCAAAGATATGCATGGGAGCAACTGAGCCATTTGAGCACAGAGAAAGCTTGAAAATGAGCTGACCTTGAACAAAACATTTTGCTTTGGTTATTGTTGAAGGTAGGAGGGCTGCCTGTTTCTTTCTGCCAGGCAGCTCGCCCATTGAAGTGAGAACCTGAGCTTCCCCTCAGATTAGCTGTGATGCTGGTGCACTGAGTGCTCTGCTCCAGTCTGTGTGCGCAGGTCTGTGCTTACTAGTGCAACAGCAGTTTACTTCCTTCTTTTCAACTTGAAGGTTCTCATTTGTATGACCAAAGTTTTACAAAATGTTTAGCACAGATTTCTGCTAAGCAGGGTGGGGTAGTGTAGTCCACCTTTTCCTTTAAAAAGAGTAATTGTATGTACAAAGGGAACAGCACTTCTCTGATCACAGACATACCTAAAATGTGTCCCCACCCTCCACTCCAGCCAAATCCCAATTGACAGGCATAGTCCATGAATTTGAAAAAAGGTCTTTAGGTTGTTTTGAGCTCCAGGATACTGAGATTTTTCTCAGCTTTTGGATCATAAACAAGATCTGTGATTTCTGCCCATGATATAATTTAACTTCTGGCAGGGCATGTCCCTTTGCTCAGAAAGGAGGCGTGAGCTCTGTGGCTAAAGCTATTGGGGAACACATTTTACATTTAAGGTTCACCCAACTAATCTTTCTTTTTAGGTCTCTACAAAAGCAGCTCTTTATGGAGCTCAGCAATTTAAAATAAAATCTTCACTGCTGCTCCAAACCTTGGCAAAACACTGTGCCCAAATTTCTTCTAAACAGTGAGAGACCAAGCTCATCTCCCTTTATGTTTTGTAATGATATCCTTTCTTGTTCTGTGTTGGACAAGTGGATTTTGGATGCAGTCCATCTAGAATGTTAGGTGCATCACAGAAACATCACTGTTGCAAAGAGCTGCTGTAATTTCCAAGTGCTACTAGACAAATTGCAGTTCTGCTTCTGTCAACATTATCTCTTTGGGATTTAACAGATAGGGGTCACCATCCTTGAGACAAAGGCAGATGTGCTTTTTCCTCTGTGCTGGAAATACTGCTGTATAAGCAGTGTGTATGTAAAAATAAACAAACAAGACCTTTGCCAGAATCCCAGAGATGCAGTGTTTATATCTTTGTGATTCGTTTGTTCAAGGAGACAATAACCAAATGTGACTGATGGCATCAGATGAACTCCGAAGGACGCAGGAAACCGGAGTGCTGTTTGGTGCTTGGAAAGTGTGGATTTTGGCTTAGATTTTGTGACCTGAAAAGAAGTGCTGGCAAGGAAAGATGAAAACCTGTTTGATTGGCCTGTGGTCTTTTTGATCTGTGAACACAATTTAGCATACCATCTGGGGAAAATGTCTTCTGCTGGCACAGAGAGGAAGTAGACAAACCACGAACAGTGTCCAAGTGTACTTCAATTTCTGTTGCTCTTGAATCTGTTCAGTCCCATTTTGATTAAGGGACTAGAATTGTACATCTGCAAGGTACAACACACTGCTATCGCAGCCGCTGGGTACTAGATTAGAAAGATATCTTTCATCCCATCCTTGTTTTAATCAATTACCAAGGCATTTAAGATGACTGCTTCTTCCCCCTCTCCCCCGCAACAACAACAGCAGCAACAAGTGGAATTTGTTTTAGGTATGTAGAAAGCTGTTTTTTTAAAAGGAGCATTACAAGCTAGTAAAGAAGCATTGGGGTTTGCTGCTGTTAATATTACTTGGTTTTAGTTAGTGGTTATTGATAGTGTGTACACTGCTGTGTAGCTTACACAGCAGTAGTATTTGTCTTTTGCAAGAGACCACTTTATGGCAAGTGTTTTTGCATCCCCTACCCCTACTACAAATTCTAGTATTTGATCATTCCCCAAATTACTTTACAAATGAAACTGTAGATGTTACTCCTTCCAAAGTGTTTTTTTTCACCCTTTCCTTTCCTTTCCTTTCCCCTTTCCTTTCCTTTCTCCTTCCCACACCTTCCCCTTCCCTTTCTGGCAGTCAAGGAAAACATCATACTATGATCTAATGTTCTTGGTTCACTTCCTTAAATAACATTTTGAAGTTAAACCATTGCAGGATTGTTCTGGTTTGTCTGTCTGAGTGACACGATTGTTCTGTGGAAACTACTATAAACTTATCTTTACCAGTTTATACGCTTGAAAATGTAAAATGATCATGTGTAAAACGACTTACCAAAGGCAGCAGGAGGGAGAGAGGGGACTAGTTAAGAAAACAATGTCATGGTAATAGTTGCTCTATTTCTCCACATCTTGGATTGAGCCAAAACGTTGATCACTTTAAAATCTGTTCTTTGTAGAGCACTTGGTAAGCTTACATCTGAAGATGATCCTTTAATGACTGAAGTCCGGTTTTCATTGAATGCTTGAATTTACTGCTAGTCTTCAGAGACAAGTCAATTTTTACAGTACAGCTATGAGGTGTTGAAGGCATGTGCTGGATGGGGTGGTGGACCCTGGGGAATATTTCTTGCAAGGGAAAGGTTTCTATGGTGATGCCAGTAAAGAAAGAAATGAGGTAATACTTTGTGATGGTTGGAGAGAGAAGTGAACAGCTCTTGCAGATCACTTGTTGGATACCCTGGGATCTGAAGACTATGTTTTGATTTTTTTTTTCATGTTTAATCTGATTAATCGGTTATGAATTTCTGTCTGTAAGAGTTATATTTCGCATGGTATATTTTCACCTTATGGCCCACTTTGATTAATCATCCATGTCTTCCTGTGGATGAGAAGCAGTGAAAGACTCCAGTTTCCCTCTTTGCTGTATTTCAGGAATTAATGGGAAATAGTGTCATGCTTTGTCAAGGGACGATTTTTCATATTAACGTTTGCAAAGCAGAGACAGTGCCCTGTGCTGTGGCTCTTCACCATATTAAACAGGAATGTCCTTCAAAGTTTTAGTCAATGGTGGATATAAATCAAAGTGAGAAAAACAGTACATACTGAATTTAACATTACCGCATTTTTTAATATGTAAGTAGGCTTAACTTTTTCTCAGTCTTAAGCTCATCAAGATCAAACTCAAACAGGCATTCACAGCCACAATTGAATCTTGCCAACCTTTTCCTTTAAGTTAATGATGGCCCAAACTCTCCCCACTGCTTTTGTCAATATATCTTCTAAAGGCAAGCATTAAACTTAGGTTTGTCTTAGTCTTTCTTTTCTTTATTTTTTTTCTCGCTTTCTTTTCTTTTCCTTTTTTTTTTTTCCTTCTTTTTCTTTTTCTTTTTCTTTTTTTTTCTTGTTACAGCTTCAGGCCCAAAAGCTTCTTTTATCAGGCCTGGAATTGAGTAGACATTTGTGAAGGAGACTTGAAGTTTGGAACAGAATTGTCCTTTATAGCTTTTCCATGGAGGAAAAAAATCTCCTTATGAGAATAAAGACTTTAGCCTAATCTCTTGCCGTCTGGAAAATGTAGAAGCCAGAGGTTGTTGGCACTAGGTCACATCCCTTATGTAAACTGTCAAATTCTTTTCATATTAATGGCATATCAAGTTAAACCCACGAGGTTTGTTGCTTGCCAGAGCTAATGTATTGATTTTTTTATTTTGATTCTGTCCTATTAGTACTTGATAGTGTTGACTGATTTTTGATAAATGTTGGTCATTCTGTTTTACTGCAGAATTTTCTAGTCTTTCCAGTTCCTCAGTTCTCTAATAGGTGATGATGTGTTTTAGAGGCATTTCTGTGAAATCCCCATGAAGGGAAGAGTTTTCTCAAGTGACTTTTGCAGCTAATTAGCTTGAAATGAAGCTGAAGACAACTGTTAGGTGCAGTGAGATGGCCTGACACATGCCACCATATATAATTCTAGCACATCAAATTTCTGGGTGAGTGCCAGCATCCAGTATGGTAGTTATCTGTGGATGACTTGCCACAGCTTTAAGCAAAGTCAGTCAAATTAAGGTGTTTTTCCCCCTTCTCTGGAGGATTTAGCATGATGTTTGCTTTTGCTTTTTGTTTGTTTGTTTGTTTGTTTTAGGAGGAGGCAGGCTGTGGGGAGCAGCTCTGCCATCGCATCACACTCCCCTCCTTTGTGCTCACGACATGCACGTAACAGCGACAGCTTGCCTTTGCCGATTACCAGGGAGAAACAAAGAGTGTGGGATGCAACAGAAACAAAGAAAGAATGTTTATAATCATTATTTTTTTTTTTTAGTCTGGGAAGGTAACTCTCTCTGGAAATTGGCCCTTAAGCTCTTAGCTGTATTGACAGCTTTATTCAAAGAAGGAACATTTGCCAACAGCTGCTGCTACCAAAGTTGATATGTATTGATTTCTTTTTTGTCTTTTCTGAATTTTTTCATGGCTTTCCTCCCATCCCCAAATAAAAGAGAAACCATGAACTCTGTTTTAGACCTTCTGATAGACTAAACTGCTGCTCCAGTGAAACCCTTGAAGGCTTGATACTGCAGAAAACAGACTTTAATGTTGCATGCCGAGAATAATGGCCAGTAGAAGGAAACCATAATGTTTTATTGCCAGACACTCTGTACCCAGAACATTTTGCCAGAAGGTAGGATGTGTATGGGAGAGAACAGCATCCTTGCTTTTGTTAGTACTTTCTTTCTTCCCATATGTTTAGCATCCTATCTCGACTAGCACAGCAAAATGAGCCTGGAGAAACGAAGGGCTGATATGCCTGCTGTTCTGCTTTAGCCATCGCATCTCTGCTAACTTGCAGATCCCTATGCTCTCTGAAAATTTGGAGGAGAGGGAGAAGAGCAGTCATGGGGCAGAGGTCCCCAGGGCAGCTGTGCACGGGTGGCTCACGGGAGGACTCTTTGCCCAAGGACAGCTGCTGAACGCGGCCCCACATGAGTCACCCGGTGCTTCCAGCAGCGGTGCTGCCGTCAGAGTGGGCAGAGTGGAACGTATTGGCAGATTTTCTTAAGTAAGCGTTTCCAATTGATGATGGTGGGAATGTGCTTGTGGACAAGCTCTCTGCCTGTGTTACACAGGATTTTCTGTCAAGACCCTGAGGTACTACAGGGGCATTGATAAAAGGGGACCCATTCCAGGGGTGCAGAAAACTGTTGCTACAAAATATCTTTGTACTTCTGTCAAACCCCAGTGAAAAAACAATGTGAAAAGGGAGGGTTGAATTAAGTGTGAATGCGGGACGAAGGAGTGGGATGGAAGAGAGGGAATAAGAAATACAGAACTCTTACATTCAGCTGCCATACAAGCTCTGTTTATGTTACAGTAATTTCAAGCAATGTGCCCTAGTGTTGATAGCAGGATGTAAAATTATTTTATGACCGTGCCTCGTAAATACTTGTTTATAAAACTTGAGCATTCACTTCCCAGTTCTCTGCGATGAAACATTTCAGCACCCTGGGACGGAGCCCTGAGGCTGCCATCCTCTCACTGGTGCCTGCCTGTGTTGCTTTGGCTTTGGAAGGGGATGCGGCTGGGCAAATTCCGTGGCATAGAGGCTGTCACTGAGCTGAGCTGTTTTCTTTGCTTTCATGCCTTGGTAAGATCTTGCAGTGGCACAGTTGGCCAGGATATGGTCGATCAGGTTAAGGATCTATCTGGCAAGGGCACGTGCCCGTGTTGAGGAAGACAGCAGGAGGTGCCCTGAGTGATTAAAGACAGATGTGGGAAGGGTACTGGATCAGAAGAGAGGGGAGGAGCTCACACAATCAATTTAAATTTCTCTCCTTTTACCAGATTAGTCAGCACTGAAGCGTTTGCAGTTCCTTCCCTACATTCCCCCTTCTCTCACCATGCCAAAGATAGAGTGATAATGTTTTGCCTTTGACAGAAGCCGGGGAATGTGCATTCTTTATAATATTTAGTACCCCGTGTCTCTTCAAAATGCATTTCTGTAGGCAAGTTCTCTATTGCAGTGCTTTCACAGAGATTTTACTGGGCTGTGGGGAAGTTGCTGTGTGTGAATAATAAACATCATCTTTAGAGAACAACCGTTACTTTTCAGACAGTAATATTCCCAGGTTACAGTGTGTAGTTGCTAAAATATGTCAAGTCTTTCATCTCTCTGGAGCAAGGAGAACTTGTTCCTCTGCTGTGTATTCCTCCACATACAAGGGTGTATGTGCGCTCCCTTGTCAGAACAAGAACCACTCACTGCCCTTGGACTTGAAACGTGCTAGAAATTCTAGGAGGTGAATATCCTGCTGATTTTTTCTTGTAGCCTTGAGGAGAACGTGGATTGTTAGTTGTGGTAACCATTTTATGCAGAAAATGAAGTGCTGACAAAGGTTTGTTTGGTGTTATGTTTCAATTGACAGGCATAGATTTCTTTCACTGTAGTTCATAAGTGAGTGGCATAACTTAGCATCACTCCCTCAAAACGTAACACTAAAAGAAAAAAAAATTTACTAGCTTTAGGTATGTTGTGCTGTACCCAGACAGCAAGCCATCTGCACAGCGAAAAGTTCACTGGCTGTACTCTTTGAGTTCGTAACCACAATGTGCTGCTTTATCACCGAGTGCCTTGGCTTGAATGACCGACCCAGTGGGTTCCCATGCACTATGCCCCATGTCGGATTATGCGCATCCCTGATGCTGGAGCGCTTCCCATTCTGACTGAGGCAAACCAGAAGAACAGAAGCCACGCAGCAGGTTGCACAGCTTTTGATGAAGCTTTGTGCACAGACCACTTTCTCTTTAACTGGGAATGATCCCCAATAACAGCTGCTACCAGTTCTGCTATTAGTCACTCAGTTTCACTTACAGACAAATGTAATCCAAAAAGGTGATGTTAACAGAATATATGTGCTGGTGGGGCAGTTGAAATTACATGCTGCAGACTATTAGCTACTCTTGCAGTGAGCTTTGTCATTTATTTGTTTGTTTGCTTCTTTTTGTGTGTGTCTGTATCATTTTTTGTGAATGTTGTTGCTGCAAATTTATTTTTTGTTGATTTTACTTGTTTCCCTTTGGAAATAGTCTTGTGAATGGTATTAAGGCTGGACAAGGCTCACACCTATTGATCTCTAATGTGCTCAAATTAATGAAAATGTGTATACTCTGTGTAAAATCACCTGTTGAAATTCCTTATTACACGAGGTTTTATTGTTCACAAATTAATGTCATGAATCCATTTGGACGCCAACCAGGAACTTGTTGTAATTGCTCACACATAAGTAAAAGCTTTCCCTGTGCTTTAATTAGTTGATGCAAGGGATTAAGATGATTGTGTGGAAGGCAGAGCAGTTTCTCTCTTAATAAATCAGGCAGTGTGGGTGCCAAATCAGCCCTCAGTCCCATTTGGTTAGAGTGCTTTGATAAAGGCACCAACCAGACCGCTAAGACTTCCCATGGCAGCAGCAGCGTAGATCATTTGGGTTTGCTGATACTGTTGATGTGCAATGTGGGATATTAATCAAGACTAATTATATGCGTTGGCTATGAAACAAATTCAAGGCCAGTGCAGGGCATGCTTCTGTATGTAATTACTGACTTTAAGGTACTGGGTTAATTGATAGAAATTA
The DNA here is from genome assembly GCA_013396635.1 of Penelope pileata. NCBI lineage: Eukaryota > Metazoa > Chordata > Aves > Galliformes > Cracidae > Penelope > Penelope pileata. The sequence continues at coordinate 487,350 of WBMW01000237.1, forward strand.
AGAGGACCTTCCATTTACTGACACTATGTTCCAGAATATCAGCTCACCACGCTGGCTGCTTCTTTGCAGTTTTGTCCAGTTAATTTTAAACATGTGCCAGTATATGAGTAAGTGGGCATCCATTACACTTTGCCTATTTTTTTTTGCTTTCCTGTTCTGTACTTTTTAATTTTCTCTTAAGCCCTAGCAGAGAGGCAGCAAACAATGAAATACTTCAAATCATGACAGGGAGCATGCTCTCTCGCTGCTGTGTGGAATGTCATTAACTTCCGTTAGACATTCAGAAGAATTGCAAAAGCCTGTTTTGTGAATAACACCAAGGGCTGCTTTTCTGATGCAGATTAGGAAGTGTGCATGTTTACCATACGCATCTGATAACACACTTTATTTTTGTTAGGCCAGCAAATGTGTACAGATAAAAGATAAAATCTCAGTCTAGTGCGCTCTCATGTCTGTATAAATTTGAGTCAGTGTGCCTTTCTCAATGTACAGTACAAGTGAGCTTATTCGGGATGGCTGAGAGGTGATCAGCATTTGCCTGCACAGAAGGGAAACTTGAATAACGAAAGTTTGAGTTTGTAATCATCTAAGCAAGATGATTACAGAGGCTTTTGAGTTTTTACTATCTTAGTCCATCAAAGATAAGCTAAGATTGATTACAGAATTGGATAGGATTGTCATTCAGGGCTTTAGCCAGAATAATGTACCGAGTGGAGAAAATTCAATAAATATTCCTCTTGCTATTAACTTTGCACTTCTGCAGCTGTAATTCTAAGTGGAAGGGGGAGGTCTGAGTATCTGAGTTACAGCAGATACTTCTCTTAGGGCTTCGTATCCCCACTTCTGTAGTGCATATTGATTGCTGGCTGAACAAAAGGAAATGTAGGAATCCATTTTTGCTTATTTAATGTGTTTTGTTGTGATCTTTGATGCTATGAAAAAAATGTTTTTCTGCCTCTATCAGGTCTGTTTTAATAGTAATTGCTGCTAACAGTAATAGTGCTATCTTTTCACAGAAATATTTGATTGCAGTTCACTCAGCGCCATCCACAGCAAGCAGCAAGCTTGCTACTGTCAAAGCCTTTTTTTCTTTAAGTCTGAACTTCTTTGGCATAAATTGCTTGTAGATGGGGTGTGAGCCAGTCCATTCCCATTGTCTGTGCAGAACTAGACACGTGAATGCCACAAATTAATCACATCTAGCGCGAGAATAGAAAGCTCTCACCCACTAACACGTTTGTGAAAGCAGCTTTTGAGTCCGAGGGAAAGAACCTCTCAAACGAACATGAAAAATGTTGGGCTTTTGAAGGCCAGGGAATTGTGCAGCCTGACCGGACCTGCCTGCTGCCATGCGGGGGGAGTGAGGGATGGGAAGACGACCAGCCTGGGAGGTTTTCTGCTAAATGATCTGCTTTCACTGACTGATGCTGGGGTCGTAAATGAGCTGCTGGCCGCTGCTGGGTTGGTGCTCAGAGTGCAGTGCCAGCTGTCTGCCGAGCTGCAGAACAATAGCAGAACCCTTCTGTGTCTGAGGAAGGGACATTCAGGCATAATGTTTTATTAGACTTCGGGCTAACCTTTCCTTTTGCAAACCTTAGGATTCTTAGATAGGAATTATACAGTGTCATTTATAATTAACCTTTTTTCTCTGTACCCATTTGTGCATAAGAATTCCTAAAAAGGTATCCCTGAATAGCCTGCATTACACATTCAGATCTTGTCTTTCTTTTTCTCTCGTATGTTTCGTATCTGAAACCTGCGGTGATTTTTGTATCATTATGCTTTTGTAATTTAGGAGGGGGAGGGAAATAAAACCAAAAAAACAACACCCAAGTCAGCAGGAGTACAGGCAAGAATAATTACTGTATTTCTTTGGAGCACACTTGTAATGCTGAGCCAGAAGAGAAAGGTATTGCCGTCCTTTCCCTCCCTTCTCCTCGAGTCCCTTGGACATAAAGGGATGATGGATGGAGAAGTTCTGAGCGCCTTTGTTTCACGGCATTCTTGGAGAACAAATTCTTTGGAACAGGAACAGTTTCTATTTAGGTGCATATATGAAAGCAGACACATACCAGCCACTGTCAGAACATACACGTAATTATTATATTTATAGTTTATGATAACATGAGCTGAAACTGTAGCCAAAGGACTTTTTAAACGGTGCGTTGAAAGAATGTTTGCTTCATCAAAAAAACTGCAATTGAATGCTTTTTTTCCTCAGTCTTTTGTTTAAACATTTACCCTGAGATGCTGAAAAATCTTGTCTAACAGAATAAGTATGCTTTTGACAAACACAGGGTTCACTGTGGATGGCCAGGAATCAGATTAGGAAAGAAAATAAAATATACCATGGCATTTACATAAAGATTACGATAAATACAAAGCATCAAGCATATATACTTTTTGTGTATGTGTGGGTTTTTTTTTTCATTTTTTTTTTTCTCATCACTTCTGAATATCGTAACTAAATTGAAAACCGTTTCTGGGTTGCAGCCTTACTTGTAGGGCTGCATGCCTTGCACTGCTCTCTTTCTTAAATATTCATAAGCCTTGTTTTCTGCATAATATTGACTTTTTTTTCCTTCTTTCTTTTTCTGTGTGTAGAAAGCATGGAGGACTTGAGGGAGTTGCCATGGGGAGCACACACCTCCTGTGCAGCATCAGTTAGTCCCGTCGTGGGCCTTCTTTGTGGCTCTGCCTCGGAGCTGTGCTCAGACCACTGCTGCCCTCAGACCTGCTGCAGCATCTGTACTTTTCAGCCTCGAGCCTAAAGTCGTGCTGAAGGTCACGTTACAGCTAACCCCAGGGAATGAAACATGAAGTAAAGGGTATACAGTTTCTCAAAGAGATGACCCTTCTGTACTTGGCCTCTGGGAAGATCTAGTGTAATAACAGAGCTTAGCAGCTTGTGCAAGCACGAGCAGCTTGGGGTTAGCCCTGTTATAGCAGTGACTGGTGCATTCGCTGCCCCTATCGTGTTCATAATGTGATACTCAAGGAGGGCCCCTTAGGAAGTTGTGAAAAAGGAGTACGTAGAGGAACTGCAGAGACGCTGTGGTTTGTTACTCATAGATGCTATTTAGAAATTTGTATATCCTTTTCTCATCTCTGTCTGAAAATTGCCTGTGGGAACCCACGCATAACAAAGCGAGCAGCAATGTTGTCTGAAATATGAGCAGTGCTGAAAGTGCTAGAAAAGCTTGCCTTGCGGGCACTCCAGGGCTGACTGAGAGACACAGATTTCTGCAGCTGGGTCAGCCCTGATACATTGCCTTTGTAAGTACAGAACTTTTACCCCAGTTCAAATGCAGTGTCATTTTAAGTAGGAATATATGGAATATATTAGTTGAAGTGGGGAAAGGCTGATTTTTTCACTGACTGAGATGGAGCTAGCAGTATGATTACAACTACTATTAGACACTGCTGTCACCAGAACAAGCTCTGCACTGCACACATCTTCAGGGCTGTTGACAGCTGATGCTTGCTTTCTATTCATAAATGATTTTGGACCACTCTTATTATCACAAGCTCTTGTTAGTCACTTTATCACTTCTTGTTGAGAAATCCTAGGATTCAGAAAACCACGTGGAAAACTTGATGGTTCTTTAAAGGCAGGAAATAATATCTTGATCACTCACAAACTGTAATTCCTGTTCCCTAGGTAGAATAATATACAAATCTGGAAATGTACCAGTTCCATTTTCTGCAATCGAAGGAACTTTACAATATCAACAGGTGAAAAATGTTGTCAACATATCAGAGAAGTACCCAATGTCTGGAATTTTGGATGAATTCTGAAAAAAACAAACAAAGAAAGAAAAAACCTGAAAGGATTTCACTAACTAAATAATTGAGGCAGGATCTCATCAGGAATTTTGATCTGTCATCTTTCAGAATTTTTTGATGAGCGAAGACTGATCTTGTAGTGTAGCATTCACTATAATGTGGCATTGTTACTTCAAGAGGCTGTCTGCTCTTCTTCCATCTTCTCCTTTCCCCTTTGTCAGTACTTCTTCCTTTGTCTCAGCTGAAACATCTGTTTGCAGCAGTGTGGACCTCTGCCAGTTCAAAGGGGTTGTGAGCCTATGTCATAAGTCAAGCTGTCTCGGCAGTAAAGGTGTAAATGGCTACTGAAATAGTCCAGCATGGTCTCAAAGGCAGGAGAAAAATAATGTTTATTTTGTCAGAACTTTTTTGTCTAAACTTCAGAATTTGATTCACTTATTGAGAAAGATTTCTTTAGGATTTTTTGCCTTTTTTTAAGTGTGGCTGAGGAAAATATATTAGATATTTAACCACAGCACAGCTGACAGAGGACATTGTTATATCCTCGGGTGTGATTTATTGAGGTTTTTATTTATTTGCTTGTTGTTGTTTTCTTTTAATGTCTTGCTTTTTNAATTAATACCTGCATGTGTATGGTTACATTTACTTATATTTTAGTTAACCGTCAATAATCCTAGCCCTTAGAAAAGTGTGTTTGCAACTTGCAGATTACATAGTTCATGAGGTGGTACAGATCTTCACAGCTGGATTCTGAAACTCATCAGAATGCTGTTCAGCAGTAAGAGTACCATGCTGGTATATTAAAGTAGGTCTGTGTTACGGGGACTCACACAGTATGTGAGCTGACTACTGGATTCTCTCCTGATGCCCATTATGCAAATATTTCTTATGTCAGTGCTGCACTATGAATAGACAGATTTGTACTGTAATTCATTTCATAATGTAAAAAAAAACCTGTTTGAAAAAAATGTGAAGTGCAAGGATCTTAAACCTCAGTGGTAGGAGTCTAGGGAATTTACAGTAAATTTTGTATAGCATCTTTCAGAATTTTTTTGTGTGTCTCAAAGTTCTTCACAGTAATTGGTTAGTGGCTAGAACCAATCTGAACACATTATATCAAAAGCCACTCTATTTGTCTTGTCAATTTCAAAATATATATTGAGGTAAGTTATATGTATATACGCATTCCAGTCTAAAGCATTTTGGATTTTTCTGTCTCGAAGTTGCAGATCCGAGTAAGTTTCTTTTCTAAAAGATAATGGGCTTTCCAGATATATCAGCAACTATCTGTGCTGTTTATGTTCAAGTTATAATGCGACTGACATTCTCTCTCAGTAATTCCACTCATTATACAGCAGAGATCACTACGGAAGTCACCCTCTGCAGCGAGGCAGAGTTGTTTTAAAAACTTCTTTTCAATAATTTATTTCCCATGCTTTGAGAGAAAATATTCTTTCTGGTCTTTATGTTGTTTAACTCAATGTACACGCTGATGGAATCCTTGAGAGACATTCACTCTGCATTTAGTCACAGATGGATCAGCAGCGCCAGAGATTATTAGGTTCTGCACTAAGGAGTTGAAGAATTCACTGTATATGTGTCTTCTGAAAAGGACAGATGGTACTGGAGCTGTGTTTCTCTCTACCTTTTCTTTTAAATGTCCTTTAAGCAACATTTTTCTAGGTAAATAAGTGCTTAGCTGCATTTGATTTCAGAAATTTCTGGGAACAGGCACATTGATTCTCCTTATTAAAACTCCATGGAGCAGAACCCACATGTAGACATATTTGACCTTTTCACGTCCTTTATATCCCACTACCCTCTCATATACCCCTTTTCCTCCCCTTTTGAAGATAATCTTATGATGATACGTAATTTTTTAAGAAAAGCAGGGAGGTGTTGGGGTGGGGAGTGACCCCTGGCATGTGCATTGTGGCTTCCCAGATTCAAAAGAACTTTGTCATACACGGTATTTGTATGCTAGCTATGTGCATATTTTCTGGATTAAGTGTTAGTTTCCCAGCTCTTTGAGGCCTTGTTTATCTGTGTAGATAAGACCTACCCTTTTTGGCACGTAGCATGCATGGGGTGGAGGGCTAGGTGGCTCTGAGTTCTCTTTCTGTTGTCTAAAATGCTCAGTATTAATATTAATGATGTTTGTTTTTCTTCAAGAAACATGCAAATGCAGAACTCAGAGCTAAACATCAGTAGAAATAAAATGTAGTTAGAAGATATTTATCATTGTTGTCCCTATGTTTGGGTTGTTTTCCATCCTGCTGACATCACTCCTGCAGATCTTTCCATGTTTCCTGGCTGTCCACTGACTGCCCTCAGCCTGGACTCCTGTCAGGTTCCTCGCTGCTGAACTCACAGCACTTTTTTTCAAAGAGATGCTTTCTGCTGTTCCTTTTCCAGAGTAACGCATACTGCAAGGTCTGCCTTAGGCCACTCTCATCCCTTTTGGTACATGAAAAATGGATATGAGGATTTCACTCTAGCATGTGCCCCACAGAGCAGAAATGACACAGTTGTCCTGTTGGAGGCAAAGGAATGTGCATATAGGAATAATCAGGATACATAGCATACATTCTGGTGTTACAAAAAAAAAAAAAAAGAAAAAGGAAGGGGAGGGAATGTGTTAACTTGATTAATGTCAAGGGCATGATCTTCATCTCTGCAGGTTACAAAAGGACCATTAGTCTTAGCAGGGATCTAGTAACATTTTATCTGCAATATAAAGACCAGGGCGTCTTTACTTCTCAGCTGTCAAAAACAAGCAGACAAACAAAAACCCACCTAATGCCTGTACGTGTTTGCATTTCACTTCCATTCCTCAGCAGTCAAGAACTATGAGCAGTTTACCTTACAATTTATGCAGCCCTTAGCAGCCAAAATATGTTAACATGACCGATCCTGATACAATGAGGGAGAGAGCCTTTAAGCTGTTGGAACTCACTGTAGATAAAACCTCACAACAGTGCTGCCAGTAGCAACTTTGTTTTTATGGCAAGGATGTCAACTGGTAAACTCTCACAGCTGTGCTGGTTGATGAAAGTCACAACAAAACCACACAGCGAAGGAAGAATGGGCCTGGGCTGCCAGGACCAAGGGCTGTGCTTGATGGGTGTCCTGCTTGCTGGGTGTCTGGCTCTTGCGGGCAGCGTGGAGCAGGGTGTTGGAGCTGCCTGCCTGGTGGATGAGCTGGGCACACGTGTGCTGATTAGTAAGCCAGTGACTCGCTAAGCCATGCCATTACCTAACCTGTTTCACAACCTGAGGCTGTGCAGCAGAGCTCCATTTGTGTTGCTGACTCCTCGCTTCAGTCTTTTTTTCTCCCGCTTCAGACTGTGCTTGGTTCAGAAGTAGCAGCGCGACAGCTCTTGACAGGAGATGGGGATGCATTTTGGGTGTACACGTTACTGGTGTTTGGCAGTGCCGCTGAGTTAGGAGGTCTGAACTGTTGGCATCATGCAAGTTAATTATCTATCTAGAGAGCAGAGGCAATATTATGACCAGTATCACCACTTTGAGACTTGTTAATTACTAAGGCAATATAATCACCCGGTTTGTGTTACTGAACCAAATTGCTGTTGACATTCATTTCTATAAAGCAGGAATTCTGTTAAAGCCTTTCAAACAGCGAGTTCTTACTGACTGCATTTGAAACTGTGATTTAGGCTTCTTGGTGTGACGTGCTATGAATATGCATATATGGTCCAATATTTTTCCAAATTGTATCAGCTTTTGTGGCTAAACTTTTGCATTTACAAGCTGCTGCACAGTTTTAGATAGCATATTTGTCCTTTGATATGCCAGTACGCTGACATATAGGTACTTGTTTGCATGGCTAAGCCTGATGATGTTAGCAATATGTGTCACCGATCGTTGCAGAGAAAACTGTGAGAGCAGTTATTTATGCTTGCAGAATTTAAGGCCTGGTCGAGTCCCAGTCGGAGTTCAGACAGTAATTGCTTGTGTGCCTGCTCTCTTTTTAAATTCATTCTCTGTTGCTTAGGAATTAATTTTCTGTGTCTTATCAAAAAAATTAAAATAGCACTCCCTCCTGGTAAGATTTTTTTCTTTTCATGTGAAATGGCTGATGTTTTCCTATCAGAGAACGAGGTAGCCAACAGAGGGAGCACAAATTCTGTCATGTTCCCAATCTTGCATGCTGGTGATAGCCTGACTGTAGGACAACCAGGAGCCAGGTCTCAAAGCAGATGTGGCACTGAGACCACTGTTACAATATTACATCAGTGTGGTGGTGTTTGAGTACACACATTGTTTTTTGCAGGTAAAATATATTTTGATTTTTACTGTTTTCTTTTTGAACACAAAATATTACTGAAGAAATAACACTTCAAAAAAGCATTCATGGAAGTAGAAGAGCACGTGGTTTTTACTGAGTTTTGTTGTTTTCCTTGGATGGATCTCATTGAGTAGAGCGCTGCAGACATAATGCGTGCACATTTATTAATTGTCAGGATTCATGAGGACAGGGACAAAAGGGTGTTATTTTGAGCATGTGATTAAGAACCAGCATCTCCATTGATCTGTCTACCCAGAAAAGTTTGAAAAAATGACACTCTGTGGCGCTTTTTGTTTTTTATTCAGTTGCATGCAGTGTTTATGCACTTGAATTTTAAATTATCATTTTGACAGTCTGCTTCAAATTTACTTATTTTAGCCTAATCATGCAAATGTCTGAGCGCATGTGTGTCTGAACTCATATGAGTAGCTTCACTGAAGTAAGTCAGTAGGACTACTTGTTTGGGTGAAGGTTTAATCATACGTAACTTACTTAGGCAGCAGAACTGTGGCATACAGAGACATACAGAGACAGGGAAGACAGGTTCATTACTGAATTTAAAATATGCATTTCCCTGTAGATAGTTCTCTAACCTCTGAATTTACAAGGTGTTTTGATGAGTTTGTAATGTGGAGCTGGAAAGCTGAAACAGAGGCTTGCCAAACTCATCTCTCATGTATTTGGAGAGGCTGCTAAGTATAGAAACAGCTGAATTGGACTGGACTTAAACAGGGGAAATCCACAGATGTAAAAGTCTTTGTAGCTCTCTAGCAGTGCTCCAAGACACCCAGCCACCCAGCGAGTGCTAATGTTAAACCTTTGAGAACAGAGCCTGCTTTCTTGGCAGGGAGTTTATTCAATCAAATGCTGACCTTTTTAAAGCCGGTAAAGGTAAGAGTTTGCTCTGTCTGGATATACAGACGAAACCTCCAGCATTGTGGTCTTGCAAGCACTCTGCACAACCTGCTGCCCCGGCCCTTTTGTAGAAGCAGTGCCACACAGTGACGAAGCACATAGTGTCGAAGTCCTGTAATCTCAATGGTCTCCACAGCCTTCCCGTCCCAAGTGCGCTATTAATTTGTACCAAAGGAGCAACTTTTGGCTGCACAATAAAAAGAGGAAAACATTCCTAGTGACAATGTGGGCTCCTGTTAGCTACAGTGAAAAGTGACAATAATACCATCTGGCAGGAATGCTAGGCTCTGCGTGTGTGAACAGCGTGGTTTAAGCTGCAGCTGAATAGCTTGGTTTGGCATATTCGTTGTGAAAATCAGTGGGCATGGGTCTCCATCCGGTCTTGCAAGAGCATGGGGATCCATTTTCAGCTCTTCCACAATGAAATTGATACAACTTACTAGTTTTCTTAATTGTGGAAGAAATGTCAGTTTCTTGCCTCGGGGGCTGCTGTGAAAATTTTGTCAGTGAAGCAGAGGTAGTGAACATTTTAACATCTGCAGAAGAGATGAAACCAGAATTCCTAGGCTGCATTGCAGGCAAGGACTGGATTGTATGTCTGTGGACCTGAGACGTGATATTTCTACCTCTGTGTTTTTACCACTGCAACATTTTCCTTTAGCTTGTTTGTTTGGAAGGCAAAGCTCTTTGCATTGCTGCAGCATCTGGGAAATAAATCCATTCTGTACTTGTAACTGAATTGGTTTTTTAAGGTCAAATCTTACCCCTCTGACTTGCATGAGCAATGACGCTAAACATGAAACCACTGCGCTTATATTTGACACTAAGGATTTTGAGTACTTTCTCTTATCTCTGGCCTTGGAAAACAGTGGAAATAATTACTAATGAGTGCTGTGGTATATAATGGACCATGGAAAACGTAGCCTGTGAGGGTAGCTATGGCTTAAAAACAAGTGGCAGCTTTACCTTTAAGTTAAGTTTATAAGGAAGACATTTTATATTTCATCGCCTTTCAACACTTGGATCATTTATTTCAGCCCCCCAAGCACTATGAGGCTGTAATGTTAAAAGGTTCTGGCCCTTCTTCCCCATCCATATTAGTGATTAACAGAGTGAGTAATGACTTCAGGCGCCTTTGTGGCACAGTGATCGCGGGAACAGAATCCCACCATAGTGAAATGTGGTAACAAATGTAGTGAAGTAGGAGAAAGGCAGAATAATGTCTGCTTTGCTTTTTGTTTGTATTCCATGCACAGCCAAAGCCCAAAAAACCTCTCCATCCTTTTGTTCTTCACTAAAAAGAGTAATGATTTCTTAAACCTGTTTTTGGAAGAAAAAAACAGAAAAACTAGAACTTCGATGTATAGAAAAGAAAGAAAAGCAGCTTAAGATCAGCTAGGGATTCTGAAACCTTTTTATTATTGAGTCATTCGGTATAAGTCCTGCTTTTCCTCCACAGTAATTTTTTTAATTTTAAGAAATTTTTATGTGTTCAAGAAATTCTTTGAGATAAATTAATATTAACCTCTTGCAAGGGATAAACAAAGCAAAAATGAATACATCTTATTTGAGAACTAAGAATAAGCAGGAGTTTGGATGGGAAGAAAATGTAAAAATGCCATTTTAGCAAAGCATCGCCTGTGTAATGGAAATGCCTTTTGTAATTGGAGAGATCTCTGTAGCTGTGCAGTGGTACACATATCTGTATTAATAACTTTGAACTAACTTCAGAAACTCATATTAAAAATGCTGTGGAAGAGCAGTGAGCTATGTTGTTGGCACTGATCAGTGCTGAAGTACACCGGCAAACTGTTAAGAATTTCATGGTTTCCTTGTGTGCTGAGCTATCCTATTAAATACATCTGATTGCTCTGTCATCTAGATTCCATTTTTCAGTTAGGATTTTGGAACTCAAATGTATAAAATTACATGCTGACCTGCAGGCGTGACTTCTATCAGATGTTTACAGGAAAAAATGTTTTGGTGTTTGCATGTCTCTATAGATTGCATATATGGCGAAGTTTGTTTAAGTTAAGAAATGGCATGTTTCTGGAAGTCCCTCCAAAGTGTGCTGACAGATTTAGATGAAACTGTGGGAGACAAGAGTTCTAACTTTTATCCACAGACTACATTTCATCTCAAATACTGAAACAAAATGTTCAGATCACTGCACAGCTTTCCTGTCTGACTTTTAAGGTACGTATTTGAATGAGAGAAGTAGGATATCAGTTTATTCATGCCTTGACTTCTTTGCAGAAGGCTATCAGCAACACTTAGGGCTATTTCAGATGTAGATGAAATAGTAGACGGTAGCTCCTGTGCGTTCACACCTATCTGTATGGGTGAAGACAACCTATTTATTTCCTATAGTTTCCAAAGTTGTATCAACTGGTAGGAAATCTTGTGTGTTTTGTCAATGTTTGAGGATCTTCTTGAAGTAGTTTTGTGATGCTTCTAAGTACTTGTAAATCCAAGAAAAGTGTGTTACGCCTTTACAAGAGAGTGTATTTGCACCATTCTCAGACATTACCAGTGATATGTCCTTTAGCCCAAGAACAATCTCCAGAAGAAAAACTCGTTCGTTTTATTCTTTTCTTTGTTGTGTATTTATACGCAGTGCAGCAGATAAATGTCAGGCACTACTAACAGATGTGGATGGTTCCTTGATTGTTCCTGTGGTGTGTCTGCTCATGCCTGCAGCACACTGTGCCAGCCTCTCACTCCCAACCAATGCCTGGTGTTGCTGCTGTGGGATTGTGTCGCAGGCCCCTGTGCAGCACAGGGTGCAGGAAGCATGGGTTCCTCAGCCACTGAAGGTAGCTCAGCCTGGAGGTTCACTACATTTTCCATTGCTCAGCAGAGTTGGCTTGATTGGTTTCTTTCTGTGCCATGTGTTCAGATTCCTGATGGTGGGAATTGAGACTGCAATCGCTGATGGACTTCATGTAGGTCAGTACCCTATATTTCTAGCCAAATTTCATTTGGTTAGGAGCAAGCAGGACAGCACTGAGAAGGGTGCCCAGGGATGACTGTCTCTGATCCCTCCTGCCCTATTACCTGTATTCTCGCTCCATATGTTCCACCTCTTCTCAGGAACAAGGCAGATTTGTTTCACGATGAAAGACAGTTCTGGCTAGATAGGCTTGGATTGTGCTGACTGCAAGTATCAGTGAATGCAGAAGCTAAAGGCCGTAATCAAATAAACACAGAAATGCCTTGATGACAGCTCCCAGCTCTGAGCCTTCCTCCAGGACCTCTCTTCTTCCCCAGGAAACTGTTCATGCTGGTAGCAGCAGTCATGGCGTTGCCATGGAGGTCATGCCATTACTGCATAGTAACCATACTGCTTCACTGAAGACTCAGAAGTGCAGCCCTTGATATTGGTAGCATGGAGTCTGCATCTCCTGCTGGGTGTGGGCATCAGGGCAGCACTGTGTGACGGGCAATTCCTCGCCTGGCGTGAACCGAGAGGAGCTAGCAGGATTTTATCCCCTGGACTCATAGAACAGAGGAGAGGGAGCCCTAGCAGCTTAGGTCTCCTCTTGCTCATGAGTGCCTGACTGTGGGTGCTGCAGAGGTGCTGGGGCAAGGCAGGCCTCAGGGCCAGCCATGTGGCATCACCAGGCCCATCATGGATCTCTCAGCCCTCCCACCTCTCAGCCTGACTGCCTGAGCCCACAGAGGGGTAGAGTGGTACTTGTGTTCAGTGGACAGTGCAATCCGTCTCCTGGGAAACAGCTAACTGGATCTTATTAGATGTTCCTGTTAAATTCCTGAAAACGTGTGTATCTGATAATTGCTCTCTGTTACCTACTCTCTGTGAGTAAATATTACAGTGTGGAATATGCACGGTGTCAGCAGTAGATGGTAGGTTGTAAGTCATTCAGCTGCTCTAGGAAAGGTAAATAGTACTTTGCACTTACAAACTGCTGAATCTCTGTATACCTGAGCATTTTGCTGGCATTACAAGCAGGTCATAACTTGCAAGTCAGGTTTATGTGAAGCTGCCGTTGTCAAAAGAGTCTTTTTTGTGTCTCAGCATGCAGGGGGTGGCCATTTGTATTATTTTCAATGCGTTAAAATTTTCAGAGAAATGCGGTGCAGTATTTCCCCATGCTCTGTCGTTGCAATAAGAGAGCAAGACTAGTGGAGTAATACAAAGAGCTACTTTTTCTTGCAGTTTGATTAAAGCACTCCTGCTTAGATCTGCTAGGTTGTCAGCTCAGTCTTGTCTCCAGCTCTTTTCCTGCCTCATTTTTCCATCCATCATTCCTGAGAGCACAGAAGGAGGAATAGATAGAGTGTTCTGTGCTTACTTAGGCCTTGGCAAATAACAATTCATCAACATCCTAGCTTTAAAAAAGATCATTCTTTGGCTTGGTAGAGCATTACAGTTTACCCAGTGTTCCCTGGTGTCAGAAAAATCACATGACTGGATCTAAAACAAAGAGAATCCTGCAATATATTTGTGCAGTTATTAATAAAAATAATGCCGTGTTGAAGGGTAAATGCATGAAAGCCTTTGCTGTGTGATCCTAACATTTCAGGGATATTTCTTGGAGAAAAATGTCCAAAATAATAACACCACCCCTACCAAAAACACTAACAAAAAACAGACAAACAAAAACCACAAAATGTTTACAGCGGGCTTCTTTCTATAAAGGCTTTTATTATTATTATTGTTTCAGAGCTATTGTTACACAGGGGAAGAGTAATGTAATAAACCACTTGGCTGCTGGAGATCTTTTTTAATGCACTGCTTTGGACACAGTACATATGCTCTGCAAATAAATACAGAATTAGTGTTCCTGTTGGAAGCATTTGGTGAGAATAAGCAATTTGTCTTCCTTATGAAAGGTGCATATATTTTCCTCTGTTAGCTGTTTATCAGACCGCTGTTTTTCTGCTTATGGATTCTGAGATGGGATTCATCGTTTGTCAGCTTGTGAGCAGATGTTCTAGAGACAACCAAATTGATCACAAGGATGAACCAAACAGCAGTGTCATTGTTGGAGGGCCGCCTTTACAAACTGTATCTCTCTCCTGTTCTGGCCCCTCCATCCTGTTCTGATTTTCAGTCCTAGTTGTTTGCCATTTACTGTCTCCCAGAAGATTACTGGAGGAAAGGAAAACCTCTCTGCAGTGCATGTGTGTGTTTGCAGAGAAACTCCAGTACAAGAAAAAAGAACAGAGACCAAGTCTGTACTGCAAGGTCTCTGCTGCAAACCAAACTATAATGCCATCAGGGAAGGCAGCATTTAGTATTGCTGGCCTTTCAAAACAACAACAGCAACAACAAATAAACAAATGAAACAACAACACAAAATGCAGAATTAGAAGTCTTTAGAAAGTATTGCTTCCTACTTTTTCAAGCTGTTGCTATGATTATTTAATTGCTGTTTGTCTTGTGTGCATATAAATGTTTCAGAGAAGTTGATGGAAGCAAGAGATAACATTGCTTGTCAAAATTGACTTTCAAAAGTTTGATTTGCTCTTAGCAGATACAGAAAAGAACTGCTGGAGCTGTGTTGATTACACAGCCATTAAGAGCCTTTCTTGCGAAAAAAACCCCCTCCTTTTGTGCTTGTGTGCTGTTGAAAATTGTGGGCTGATGCCAGAGGATTGAAGAGCTAAACACATGCTGCTGAAGAGCTACATGTGGCTTTCAAACCACAGGTTTCTGACCCCAGCCTTAAGTAATTAACAACAGTCTCTGGAATGATGCAGTGCTCTATAAGAATTGCTGAGAATAAATACCTGTCTTTCTTCAAAAAATGGAAAGGTTTGGAAGCAGACATTCTTTTTCATTTAGAGCTGAGGGCAGAAATGTAGTTCTTTGTAACCTTTGTAAATAGATTGGCACGGGGTGGATAGAGGTTCTTGTGAAATGTCCTGGTCAGAATGGTGCATGAGGGAGCACATTGTGTTCAATGCTCTACAAACAAGACTGATGAAAGAAATATGCTTTGAAAAAGTAGAATTTTTTTCATCAGAAACTGGAAACTCCATACATAGTGTTGTATTTTACACAGACTTGAATGTTTTCTGAAGTGTGGGGTTTTTAATTGAAATTAGATATCTCTGTTTATGCCAAAAGAAAGGAGGATGAACTGCCTACTATTTTGATACCAGTAATGTTTCATGTTTCACTGATGATACTCAAATAAAAGGCTTTTGATGGAGTAAATATATGTGGCTAGCTAAGATCACAAAATGCATGCACTGTTTGGCATGCCAAGGCCTAATGTCTTGATGGACAGGTAATTTTTGTGAAAGAAGTGGATACCTTAAGAAATGTGAGGTACAGCGTGTGGTTTTTGTTTCCTCCTTTGATGGGCAGTGCAGGGAGGCTTCATGAGACAGGTAAGGATGTAGGTTCCCAGCCTGTCATTCAGCTTTGGATTTCTGCACTCTTGTCAGCCACATTTGTTACCACTGTATTAAAGTATACTCACTGCAAATAGTAAATAGCATAGGTAGGCTTGTGTGAACTCATAATTTAAAGATTAAGAAGAGCTTATCACTTTTTAGGTGTGGCTTTTAAGGATTGTGTCTGCCTGTTGAAGAGAACAGGGTCCTCAGAAAGTTTGTTTGAGCTGTCTTGGTCCGTGGTCTGATTTTGGGAAGATCAAAAAGAAACTGTTTTTGCTGTTTAACATCTTTGTCGGTGACATGGACAGTGGGATCGAGTGCACCCTCAGCAAGTTTGCAGATGATGCCAAGCTGTGTGGTGCAGTCGACACGCCAGAGGGAAGGGATGCCATCCAGAGGGACCTGGACAGGCTTGAGAGGTGGGCCCATGCCAACCTCATGAAATTCAACAAAGCCAAGTGCAAGGTCCTGCACCTGGGTCGGAGCAATCCCAAGCACACATACAGGCTGGGCGCAGAATGGCTTGAGAGTAGCCCTGAGGAGAGGGACTTGGGGGTGTGTGTTGACGAGAAACTCAACATGAGCCGGCAGTGCGCGCTTGCAGCCCAGAAGGCCAACCGCATCCTGGGCTGCATCAANCTGTCTTGGTCCGTGGTCTGATTTTGGGAAGATCAAAAAGAAACAGTTCTGAGTCCACAAAAATCCAGCATTTTCTTTCTTTCAAACACTTCTGCATAGTTTAATGCCTGGAGTTCTGCAAGCAATCACTGGGGCCTCTGAGGAGCAGCCTTTTGTTGGAGAGAGAGAGGTGGATGTTGTTTGGTACCCATGCTGGCTGCAGAGGAAGAAGCTCAGTTGCGTTTGAAACGGAGGCAGGGGCTCTGGGAGGCTGCTGTGGATGCCAGATTTCAGAGCTATGTGCTGCTTATTGCTGCACTCCTTTGAGGCAGAAGGGTCTCCCGTATGTACAAGCACTGTGGTTTTCCCCCTTGTCTGCCTTTCTAACTGAGCAAATACCAAGCTCACTCTGTGCTGGCTGAGCTGTGCTGGCTGAGCTGTGCGGGCTGACTGTGACTCACTGCTCTCCATTTCTCTGTAGTCTCTATTTCTCTTCCTCTGTTTCCCAAATTGTCATAGTTGCCTAGCACAGAGGCTCATCGTGAGGTTTCTGAGCTAAATGTCTTTCCTCTAATGAACAAATATTAAATTCAATGTCTTGTATTCAGTTTTAAATGAGTATCAGGCCCGGCTCTGTCTCTGACTCACACCAGAGTCAGAGTTTGCATCAATCTCTCTCAAAAAAATTGTAAACTGTAACATTTTTATGTTTTTACCTCAGTGCCAAACTTCAGATATTTTTCTCAGATGTCTTTTTTTATGACTGGTGCTGGGTTTTTTAGGAGCTGAGGGTCCTCAGAATATCTTATGGCCTCTTTTTCAGTGTCTCAAGTTGGGCACTCCAGACTGATGCATGGAATTAATGGACACTTTGGAAATACAGCTTTTAATTTCTCTGCCCTAGTTTCCTCTTGGAAAATGCAGGTTTATAATACTTGACTGCATCAGATGGGAATATGAGGTTGTGAGGATTAATTAGTTAATTTTTAAAAGTAGTTTACACGTGTGAAGAGCCATATAAATGCTGATAGGAGTTCTTGCTGTTGCTGTTTTTTCCTTCTGCCTCCAACCTTCCATTAGTTAGTTTGACCTGGTTAAAGAAGAAAGAAATTAGTCATACAACCAATTCTCTCCGTGTGCTCCTTCTTATATGTGTTACCTATCCTATGCCATTTTTTACTAGTCTTCATTACTGTACTATCAAGTTTTTTCACACAAGATTAATAGTCCCAGCCAAGTGCTTGGGGTATCTGAAGAATACTTAGGTCCATCTCTTTCAATGTAAAAATGCTGCTTGGGTTACAAATTTTGATGTTGAGTGGTTTATTATGGTATTGATTTTCTTTTTGAAGCAGAATTAGTTGCAGTGGCATCTTCTTGGACAGAAAATGGTACCATTTATTATATGGTAATAACGTATTTTATCCCTAGGGCCTAATTCTTACCTTGTGTTTGGAATGAACTGGGCACAGGACGAATGATTTATTTAGTTAAAGTAAACTTTTTCTAAGAGTTTCTGTGCAGTTTCTGGCAAATGACTTAACCTAGACTTTTCACAGATGATTACTAACTGCATACACCTCATTTTCTGGGTGACTGAGGAAAAACTCAGGGATCTGATCTGCAGAAATGCTGAACTCTCACAGGTACGATTGTAGTCAATGGGAACTATTCTTTGAACATAGAATGACAAAGTGCTGTGCACCCTGAAGTACTACAAATTGTGGACCCCAAATTGTTGGATACTCTTGACATTAGCCTTTTTCTGCCTCAGTTCCATCTCCTGTACAGTACAGTTAATAATACATTTCAGCTAACAGCAGTTTTAAAGTACAAGGTTCATCAGTATTTCCAACCTAAGTAAATACTTGAGTATACAGCAATAAGAAGGTTCTGACATTTTGGGTTGGAAGACTTATTTTTAAGTTAAAAAAGAAAAAAGGCTAGCCTCAGTTAATTGAAATATTTTCTACTGAAAGGAACTAACTGTTCTTTGAATAGACGTTTTTCACTCTGGCTGAAAGGGAATGTATTGTGACAGATGCAGACTGGGACCAAGGTAAAATGCAAACTTTTCAAGGCATTTCCTAACTTTGAAATGCTAGAATTCACAGTCTGACAATTGTTTTTAACACTTTTCTGAGTGTGCAAGTGCATCCTTTTTTTTAACAAAATAAACTGTGAGGGGTCATAGGGAATGATGGAATTTGTAGTACACTCCATCATTCTCTGCTATTTAGGCTAACTGAAGAAATGTTAACAGCAACAGGTTGTCATCTTTCACAGAGCAGCACTGCAGGGAAGGATTTGCTGATGGGCCTTGATATCATCTGACAGCAGGGTAGTGGTGGGAGCTGGGTTTCTCCATGCCAGGCTCTGTAGGGAAGCATTTTCTAATGGGCACAGCTTCTGCTGTCCTTCCTTCTGCCTTCTCATCTGTACTGTCCTTTCTCAGCCTTTTTTCCTGTTTTATATAATTTATGAATACCCATTAGAAATACTCTAATTTTGAGAAGTTGGGCAAAATTAGAGGGAGATGAAAAGTCAGGATTATAAATGGAAAGTACTGGACAATTTTAATGGATGATGCCACCAATATTATATTAAATGTAAATGTCTTTGCTGAAAGATCTGATGTGTATCTTGGTTGCACTTAGTTCTATATGTCACTGTTCAGTCCTGGTAGCAGGACTGTAGTAATATAGTAAGAAGCAAGTGAATAAAAAATGGATGGGAATCCTAGATATCCATCACCAGATGGATATCTGCCATCACCAGAAGAGTAGCTGGCTTGCTGTTATAGAAGCAGATGTATCACACATGATATTTAGCTAGTGATTTTGGGGCTTGAACTACTGAGAAAGCTTTACTCAGAAGTATGTGGTCCTAAATCTGCAAAAAACAACAGAATCAATATCAATTAACATACTTAATGACCATGGATGTTTTCCAAACAAAATCCTTAACATAGCTGATTAAAATCTAACTCTTCCCCCTCGACACTCCACATTTAGATGCAAAGATGTGGTACAGAATAGAACTATCTGCATATATATTTAATAAAGAGTGGTCAGAAATCAAAATAAATTACAGAGTTGCTAGCGCCACTTACAAGAGCTTCAGGAGTAGCAGCATTATTTTTCTATCTTCTATTTTTATATGCACAAGTTAGCTTTGTAATCACAAAAGTGAGAGACGGAGAACACCTGTGTTGAAGAGACACCTTTGCCAGTGCACG
Source organism: Penelope pileata (assembly GCA_013396635.1). Classification (NCBI taxonomy): domain Eukaryota; kingdom Metazoa; phylum Chordata; class Aves; order Galliformes; family Cracidae; genus Penelope; species Penelope pileata. The sequence continues at coordinate 506,588 of WBMW01000237.1, forward strand.
CTGATTCTGCTCTTCAGAGCCCCAGCTATTTTCATCCTGGACCTCTCTTGAGAAGAAACTGCCAGATGTCAGCATGTTTTAAGGTTTTTCTTTTTTTTTTCCTCTTTTTTTCTCTCTCTTTTTTTTTTCCTCTTGTATGAGGTACACCTATGACAAATTAAATTTGCCCACCAAATGTATCTAATCATTGTAAGCCTTAGTCCCACTGATGTTTGTGCATGAACTTGAGTTGGTTTTCCAAACAAGTCCTTTTAAAGTTTCTTCCATGAAACTCACAAGCCTCTGTTTTTCTGGGGCCTGATTCTTGCTGCATTACTGTGGCAAGAGTTTTTGGATCACCGTGGCTGGTAACCTGGAGAGCACAGACTTGGACTCTATTTTCTTTGTCAAGCACATGTAAAAGCTGCAGAGACCGAGGCCTGGAATCTGCCTCTTCCTTTTTTTCTCCCTCTGGAAATGAAGACTTCAAGTCCTCTGCACAGCAGGCTCTTGATGTGCATAAGGAATTACATCAAAAAGAGTATTTCATATTTTATATGTATGTTTTCTTTGTCAGTACCATGATAGTACTGTGTGAAAAGGGGTGGCAACCCTGCCTGACCACGGAAGGGATATTGGAGCTGGATGATCTTTAAGGTCCTTTCCAACCTAAGCTGTTCTATGATTCTATGAAAATATTTTTTATTTACTTCCCGAAGCCCTTTGTCTTTGCTTCCACCAAGTCTCTCCAAAGCATAAAACAAAAATATAGGCAAAACTGTTATTTGGGAAGTAAATGGTTGAGAAAATGGAAGAATTAAGTTAGTAAATACACTTTTCTACTGTTTCTTCCTTCTCCTTTCACAAATGATTTATAATCCAGGTCCTTGAACTGATATCTAGTTGAGGCCATATCCTGTGAAGATATAGACAAAATAGTCTGGGACAAGGAGGAAAGTCTAATGTGAATATGGTGAAGTCAAATTAAGTCATAGTCTTCATTACTGGACATTGTTTATAGCAGTCTTCACATGTCTGATCTTGTGCTAAGATTTATATCATGGGTACCTGAAAGAGAATGCCACTCAGACTCAAACTGGGGCATACAACATTCTTTTCTTCAAGCTTGCAAGGGTAATAATAAATGAATGAAACTTCAAGTATGTCCTAAATCTCTGAAATAAATCTTCTGTTTGAAGATATATCTTGAAAGGATATATTATCCTATGATTACAACATCTACAAATTCAGGGGTTGTACTTGAACAGAGTAGTTCATTGAAAGTGTACCATTGTACCTCTGCCTGTATTCACATGGTAAGAATTGTGTATCAGTGGAGGTAACACTTCGTTCTGTAAGAAGTGGCTGGATTTTTTTTGTTCTTTGAAATTCCCTCTTTTCTTTAGTTTGTTCTCGGTCTGCCAAGCCATCTGTCTCAGTGCACAGAATTTCCCAGCCTTCCTAAAATAGTCTGGAACGAATAGTCATGGCCATGAGATAGCTGATGAGTCTTTAAGTGTGAAATGCCATGTAATAGCTGTGGCTAGTACCTGCTCTAAGTGTAGTAAGCTACTAGAGCTACAGCATGGTTTTTTAGAGGTTATTTTGAACGCTCATGGCATGAAGCTGTTCAAATAGCAAAACAGCAGTTGCATAGCCATTGCCTGTGGTAATGTACCTGTACTTGGTACGTGCTCTGTCAAATTATTTAGAATATAAATAGTCCAAATCTTTTCCAATATCTGTATACATCCCAGGAGGATTTTTCTTAAATCCCTTTTGTATATGGGAGTAGTTTCTTTGCAAGACAGTGATCTTGAATTAAGAGCGCTCCCAGGAAACTGAAGCAGTGTTCATTGCTGTCTCTTGTGGCTCTACCATAAGCTCTTGAAAGACGGGTGTAATCCCTTGTGCATGCAGTGCAAACTATAGATCTTTGCATTTTCTGTTAAAGCTTCAGCTCCCCTAAAAACATAAATTGAATTAGCACATGTTGCACCCTTAAACAGCCCAGACATGTAAAGCACAGTTATCTTGCTGGGAAAATGATCACAACAACATTCAAAGAGCCCAGTGTCTCCCAGCAATCTCCCAAGGACATCTCAATGTGGCATGACCTTTTCAAGATAAATGGTATTTTAAATTCAGCCTTTTCATTAGTGTCCTCTCTGTGTATTATGTTTTGCAAGTTGGAGTGAGCTTTGAAGCTGTGAATGTTGTGACAGTGGCTATTGTTCCTGTACGTGCATTGTTAATTGTAATAGCAGGAAATGTGCAGGCCGTATCAAAACAAGTGAGAAGAGGGTGGGGAGGGGAGAAGCCTGAAGGGAGAATATTTCAAAGTGAACATAAACAGAAAAGATGCAAGAACTGTAATTACTTTCAGAGAAGTAAAACTCTGTATAGATGAAACAAGTTGCAGAGCCCCCAGCACTGCCCCTTTTGATAAGAGCTGTGCGGAAGCAGCCGAAGTACTTCCATTTCTAAAACATGTTTTGCTCTGAAGGGAGTATTTGGTTCTCTCCAAAGAGGTGAAGAAAAGCAAGCCACTGATCTCAATAAGATGCGGTGCAATCTTTAGAATGCTTAAAAGATGCAGTAAGTCTACAAGGCCTGCTCTGAAAATAATGCCTCCTTTTTCATTGTGTTGGCCCATGACACCAGAGGCAGATGTTGGAGGTACGGCAGCAGAGGCTGAACCTTACCACCCATCTCCCGTTCCATGTTGTTGCCGTGTGACAGATGGCAGCAGAGGGGCACTCTGACGCCATGGCATCTGACATGGGAGTGTGGATGGAACAAAGGGGTGGAACTGAATTCCTGCATGAGGAAAAAATGGGACCCATTGATGGTTGCTGAATGTTGATGGAGACCAGTGGTTGTGAGCAGTGAGGGGTGGGTGATGCATTTCAGCAGCAGAGACAGAGATGTGAAAGACAAGACACGTTCCGGACAGCCATGCAGATTTTTACAAGTGTGGCATGCAGGCTCATGTTCATCACTGGTGAAAATGCACAGCTAATGGTGGTGAATCTGCTGAGAAAGAGAGGAAGCTTAGCTGAGAATTTGCTCAACCAAATTCTTGTATTATTGTGTTCTTTGTACCTGTTGTAGTTTTCATGGAAGTAAATAGAGGCATTATTTTTGGAGTGACCTATGTATATGAAATAGCATGTTGCTTACAGGTTTACACTGCATATATCTGGTACCAGTCAAATTTTTGTGGTTAAAACAAAGAGCAAAACAGAAATTATACCACGAGCTGCTGGAATAGGCCGCTCAGCCACTCAGCCACTCAGTCCATATTTTTTGGATAAGGGATGGTGATTCAAGAGTGATTTGATTGATTCAAATGAAATAGACTAGAGAATGAAAACAGACTAAAAGAGTTAAGCGTGATGTTGAAGAAATTAGACCAGTACAGACAAAAATAATGCTATTATTTGGATTAGGATAAAAAGAGGTGCTAAAGGAAAAGCAGATTTTTAGAGATGAACTTAAAATACTTGAAAACATTACGGATCAATGATACTAAATAGTAAAATTATATCTCATCTGTGGCATACAGAATTGTTCTGGTAAGGTTTTGTTCATTTCCCATGTGTGTTTTGATTTTTATGTTCTCAGTGACAATGCAGCTAATGAAAGCTATGGCACTGTGCTCCTCTTAGGTCAAAAGGAAGTTGCAAGAGTAGATGACTAGGATTTTGAGAATTCGTTTTGAGCAATGTCATCAGTTTTAAAAAACATTCTCATTCTTGTTTTTAAGACTGGATACAATATGTTCAATCACTTTTCCCTCCTTTCTGTTCTCTAAGTGAGTTATGCTCAAAGGGCAAGAGAAAGAGGCAGAAAATGAAGGATGCAGCAGATACCAACGTAAGTAGACTTGGACAAACAAAATCTTTAGCTATATAAAAGAGTTAAATTTTATTTGTAATTTGTTTTGTTTTATTTTGCTTCTGTAGGGATTTTTTTATTGCTTAGATGTTTAGATCAAGTATTTGCAAGAATGGGGAGAAAAAGTGCATAACTTCCTGCTTTCTACTGTGAGGAAACTTTGTCTGAAGTTGAAATGTTCGATCAGTATGTAAAAGATTGTCTCCATAAAATCACTACATGCAAGTTGAAGTAACATTAAATGGTGAAGTAACCTCACAGCAATGCAGCGTAAAGAAAGGGAAAGGGGAAGAACCATTTTTGTATGGAGAGCTCATAGGTTAAATAGAAATTCCGAGCACAGAAAAAAAAAAGTATGGATAAATTTCAATATATATTTTTTCACTTCAACTCAGTTGAACAGCTTTTGTAATGACTTCTCAATTGTAAATTGAAAACTGAATTTTGAGAGAAGTTGGTGTGGAGGGGAAGATGCTTAAAGCAGCATTATGTTGTGTGGTGCTGTTTGGCCTTTTTTTCTGGTGTAAGTTGAATTTTTATTTCTTAAGTCCACAAATCATTTAACCAGATTCTCCTTATTAATGTTGGTTCTCATCAGTCAGTTATGGTTTTGCCCTATGGGATCCATTAGTAAGACTCTATCTCAACTTTCCCATTTTGCTCTGCTATGTTCCTGCTTTTTCTTGGCAAATGAATGAAAATTTATATGCATACTTAAAAATTCTTATTCACTGTCCCCTTTATGTGCAACTTCTTCACTGTATTCCTTAGTTGTTGAATGTGTAAAAATTTAAAGCTTGCAGCCTCATCTGAGGGTTTTGGCAGCAACGCTAACAGATAAATCATGGAGTAGATTAGGGCATGAACAATACTAGACAAAGATGCTAGTAGAATCGCATAAACTGGGAAGCAGAAGTTGCTCAGATGTCAGGTGAAGTAAAAATATGTACACTGCAGTTCTGCTGCAATATTTGTGCTAGTGGTTGAAGCTTCCTAAATTTAAAAAGATCCTGTCTCTGCTGTTGGTAACAGCATTTGCAATCCCTCAGTGTTCATAAACATCATTAACCGCTGGTGTATTTAGTCCTTAATATGAGGTATTTTCCTTCAGTCACACTGTGCTTTTCCCTTAGCAATATGTATACCTCCATCTGGCGATAAAGAGCTAGGTCCTAGGTGATATTCTTGACGAAGCACAGAGCATATTACATCTTTCCACTTACGTGTGTTAGACTGTATTTATGGTGAAAGTCAGGGTCTTGAAATGCTCCCTGCTCCCTGTTTTAATTGGTTTTATCTTTTGCTATCATAACAGACTTATCTCTGCAGACAGTTGCATGGATAATATTTGGAGATCAGAATTCAAGCCCAGCCACCCAGTGTCATCCAGCAATTAAGTGTTATTTGATAGTTCTGTCTGTGGCTCAGGTGCCGAGGAGCTCCTGTCTCTGGTTGACAGTCTTTATAGCATCATAAAACATTTCTCAGGGGAAATCTGGATATGGAAGTCTTTCCAAATGGAAATATGTAGAAAAGCATGGACAAAGTACAGTTCAAACTCTAGTGGCAGTTCAAATCATTGACTGTTGGCTAATGACTATGTAGTTCAGGTCTGAAAGATGTTTAATTATTTCTGTTACTGCATTCAGTGAAGGAATAAAAGCGGCTCTGCCTCTGTGACATGAGTGCTTATGTGTACTATGAGGGAGAACATTAAATGTTTCAGTAATGCCTTTTTCATGGCTAATTTAATTTTTCTTATCAGAACTGTGTAAAAACATACTATATGTATGGGAAATACCGGATAACTATGGTCTAACTGCATAAATCTGATTTATCTTAGTTGCATTTCCCCAGGTGATTGATTGATTAAGTAGACTTTCTGTTGTTTAGTTGAGGTTTTGTCTTTTTTTTCCTCTATAATAAGAAATGTTTCATAAAGGACTGGTGAAGGTAATGTGACACTCGATGTTACCAGAGTTTACAGTGACTTCATCTTCATGATACTAGGCTGTTTTTCTATTCTCTCTGTCTACCATAGGGAAAGATGCAAAGAAACTCAGTAGGTCTGTGGTAGACTTGCAAAGGATTCTGTGCCTTAGGCATTTTAATTGCTCCTTACGCCTTATGGGTATATTAACTATTGCGGCGCCTGATTAATTTCCTTCTTTTTATCTAGTGCAGATGATGGCAGAGACAAAAGGGTGACAAATGGGATTGCTAAGTGGAGCACTGATCAATAGAGAGTACTGTCCATTTGGGTAATGGACATTTCTGTCATATCAGCTGTTAAAGAATTCGGTTGAGATAGGTCCCTGTAGATCTACAAACCGTAAGCCATCCAATATGAGAACCATTACTCTATACCCCTAATTTATAGAGGTAAATCTCAGGAGCTCTGTCTTTGATATGCTAGAAGCACTCATTTGCTAGATTTATTAGTTGGTTGGTTGTTTTTTTTTTTTTAATTATTTATTTTATTTTAAACCATCCTTTACTTGAAGACACTACTTCTCTTCTTGAAAGAAGAGATACAACATACATGTTATTAAGATCATTGTGCTTTTTTTATTCAACAGAAACAATTTCTCTCTCTAGTTCCCCTGCAGTCATAGAAAAATAATAGTTTTCTTTGAGAAGACTGATATATACTTTTATCCTCTCATAGCAGGTGTGAATAGATGGTACAATGCATTCTAGCAGTTGTTGAGGGGCCTGTTGTGTCCAAATATGGCTGCATTCCTATCAAGTTTTTATCATATGGGTGATCACTGCCACCTTTGTGAAGTGTGTAATCCAATGACATTGAGACTGGCTCTACAGCAAATCTTTTCTGATCATCATTACATTAATCCTTCCCAGTCCAGCAGTGGTCAGGTTTCGTGGAACTACACTTGCCATGGCCTCTTTGAACTGTGCAACCTCCAGGTGGAAGGCTGAGTGACAGAGTTCTGGCGTCATCCTCCCTGTCTCTAGGGGATTGTCTATGTGTACATACTTCGGTATGTTTAGATCTGCTCATGAAGATCTTGCAGGAGAAGGATTTCCCTGTCAGACAACTGGAGATTTCTGAGATGAGATGACATGTCTGTGCCACTCCATTCTGAGACGCTGTTTTGGACTGTAGTATGGTGGGAAGATACCGTTGTCTGCTTGTTTTTAGTCTTTCACACATGCCTTTACTTCTTCAAGCTGGTAGAAGCTACCTAGCAAGACCTTTTTGGCCATCTGCTTTTCTTTACTCACCTTCTCCTTCAGGGTGTGATACTTCTTTTGGTACCTGATCCTATCCGCTGTGTTTTCATTCAGTGTGCTCCTGCTTATCTCCTCTGTGATAATTAATTTCTTAGGCCAATGTATTCCATCGATGACTTTACTATACTTGCTCTCCCACAAAGGCAAGACCAAGAAAAATTCTCCTTTCTAGATCTTCCTAAGTATAGCAAGTGAAAGAATTTCCTTCCAATTCTACTCCTTCAGAAAGTGGGTCACCTGATTGTGGTCTGTTTTTTCTAACTTTGGCATCAAATCCACAACTGCCAAGAAAGGGTCCTATATTGTGTAAAAAAAAAAAAAAAAATGTTTTCACAACACCCAAAAGCAAATGTGCTAACCCTGGAGGTATTTGAGAGAGAGGTGAATGTGGCACTTAGGGACATGATTTATTGATGGGGCTTGGTAGGTCAGACTGATGGTTGATCTTGATGATCTTGATGTTCTTTTCCAACCTAGATGATTCTAGGATTCCGTATAAGAAGTAGTAGTTTAAATATACCTACATTTAAAAATGAACTAATTTTAGCACTTAATTTCAGCGGGAGTGAATTTGGATTAATGCAACCACATGCTATCAAGCCATTCTGGGGAGGCTTCCTCTTGGATGTGGTAACTGTTTTCTCAGCTAATTATTCTCTTAAGTTCAATACTTTCCATGAAATAAATTCTGAGGCCAAAACCGTGAAGGTTTTTTTAGGAAGTTCTTACTTAGCTGTTGGGGTACACCTTGTTTTTAGGATGTTATTATTTAATCCTCAGATGATAAATGGAGAAGGACATCAAATAAAAATGGCTGGGTAACAGTGAAGAACCAAACCTGCATTTTAGCTAGAACCTTATTTTTTCCTTTTTTTTTTTTTTTTCCATCTTTTGTCCTTCACGGTTGTCACCATCTTTATCTGATACAGGCACTGTTAGCCTCAGACTACTGTGTTCATATACGTGAAACTTTCAGAAATGACCTCTGAAGCAGAGATGACACTCTTGCAATAATCATCACCATGAAGGTGATGATACAAATTAAGAAAAATGGGAGGAAGAAGTATAAATGAAAACAACTGAGATTTTCCTACTCCTTTGTGAAGGTAAAGACTAAACTGTTTTGCTAATTGTATTCAGTGAGTTTAGTTTGAATCAGAGAGAACAACTGAAAAATGATTTTTTTTTTATATAGTATCTATTTTTCTCTTTCTTTAGTTTTTCTGCATCAATTCATTCAAGTAGAAACTTTGTTTTTGAGGATATTTCTGCTGATGAAGTGCTTGAAAATTCAGGTTAGGGAGATTAGGTGAAGCTAAAGTTATGTTAGTAGGCTGAGTACACAAGGTACATTTAGTGGAAAATAATTCTACTCTTATGTATTTTGGAATTGTACTTCGGAATTTTGCAATTGCACTTTATCAGAATGAATTAACTTTATGATTACATTAAAATGTCTAGTTGTAGTTTTACAGTAATGTGGTACCCTTGAACCTCCAGCAGTTTTAAGTATCTTAATGTCAGCAGGAAATGCAGAAATGATGTGCTCAATATATTTGTGTTTAAGAGAATATATTGTTCTCATTTCCCTTTTGCTTTCTGATACATTTTGATGTAAAGCATCCAGTTTGCTGTGTACTTTACCACTGATATCCTGTAAATGCCTCCATATTGTTGTTTAAAGATAAGCTGGTTTGCATTACAGTACGAGGCATTGAACGTTCTATGTGGTTTTTTGAGTGTTCTGCACTGAGGAGTTGAGTCTAAGACAGCTTTCATGAGCTTTCTGCTTTTGTCTCTATCCAAATGCTTACAAATTATGGAGGACACAGAGTGTAATTTGTATTCCTTCTTCTTCAATGTTTTCTAGTTAAAATTAGTTATTCTCAAATAGTTTACTGTAACTACTACCTGCTAAACCCATTCTTGAATGTAAACATTGTTGTAAAGTGTAGATTTTCACGGGGCAGTCAGATGCAGGCCATTAATTTTCAACAGCACTGTTTGTCTGTTAATGAGGTCATGACCCAAATGGCAAGAGTGATTTTACCTATCAAACGTCCTATGTATCCCAGCAGGCTGCTCACTTTCAGCCATGGAGCTCAGTAGTAATTGTCCTGTGTAATGTTCACACTCCATTGCTTTGTCTTTTATGCTTACCTTCTCAATAGTAGAGACTTCCTTGCGCTCCTCTCTACTATCATTCATCTTCAGCTGGGCCCATAAAACAAAACCGTCGGCATACTCCATTAACCTCCATGTCCTAAGCTTAATTGATATACATACTTGTTTTGTCTGAGGACTACCTCTTTGCCATCAGTATATTTCTTAGCTGTCCCTTAGTTTGAGGAGTGTCACTCCCCCTTGTTACTCACTTTATACAAATGTGCTGTTTCCTTGCTTATATGGTTGACATTCATATACAGCTGACATTCAAAAAAACAAGCAAACAAAAAAAAACCCCACAACCCTAACCCCAAACCAACTAACAAAAACAAGAAAGTAAATTTTCTAGCTTAAATAATTTAGGTTATGTATGAATTCTTGAGGCTTTACAAAACACTGGGAGATAGTTCCTCTGGTATGCCATTAAGGTCCAGGGATCCTGACAAAGTACACTCTGAAAAGACAACCTTCTTTTGGTGTACTGACCATGCTTTCTGTTCCTGCTGCTGTACTCTTGATATGGCTGATACACTTTCACAGTAAAACCTGTTTATGCTCAAAAGAGAACAGACAGATGGTATTGTGGCTCCCATGGCAAGAAAACTTAAAAATCATTTTCTTCGTGTTTTTCTAGCAGACTTGCTCTGTAACCTTAGGTAAGTCTCTTATTTTCTGTTCTTCAGTTCTCTACTCAGTAAAATAGAAGTGAATTTACTTTCTCTTCTCCTCCCCGCTCTATAGATGTTTGTGGGTAAAATTGAAGGCTAAGTATGGCACTAGAGCTGTCTAAACACTTAGATGATCTTAAATACTGGGGTCTTGAAAGGACATTTCTGGCAAAACAGCATCCCCCTCCCACAGAAGTGTTCTACATTTCTAAACCAGAACTTTTGTGTTTTGAATTATGAAACATCTTGACTGAAAGAAAAAAAGAAAACTACCACCAAAAAACAGGCCTCACAGACTGGGCTAGTAAATCAAAATACTTCCTCATATAAAAAATGGAAAGAATAAGTTTTAGCTTAAACTTGTCTTGGAGTTAGAGCCCCTGGCATGATTTTATAACGAAAAGAAGGATGGTGGTAAAGACACACTAGCATGCTTACGCTGAGATTCCTCATTAAAAACAAGATATCCTGTAAAAACTGTCTCCCCTTACTGTTAAGCATGTGGATTCGGGGCAGAATAAAGAAACAGTAATAAAAATGAGGTATTTGTGTATGAGCATTTGGCTTGTTTTTCAGCTGAACTACAGTATATTTTTCAGCTGAGTGCATGACTGTTTTCCTGTTAATATACACCTACTTCTGCAGTGCTGCACTTGTAAATATATCTGACAGAATTTGTACATTAAAAAAGGACAATAGCACGCACAGACGTTATCTGGAAAATAAGGAAGCATACAAACAGTAAATCCAAGTATATAACCAGGATTTTATATGCCAGCAGTATATACGTATGTTTAAATAATTGTGTGTAATGCCGTGTCCTGAGTGCTATTTTAAACCTGCAGGAAAGGTGTTTCTTACTCTAATAATACTTATGGAAAATATTAAAGCATTTTACTTTTTTGCTGTTATCATGGGAACTGTTACTGATCCCTGTGTATATTACATAATTTATTGTTTTAAAAAGAATTAACAAGTTTAAATGGAAACTTACTTGTGTTATTAGGATCCATTTATATAGCTAAAAACAAATTTATGGCAAAAGAAGAAATAAAAATATAACTAATGAATACATAAAATCTCCATATTGGGAATTCAGACATAAGTCTTTATTGTGAATTTCCAAAGGAATCCTAAATACAAGTATTTAAAAATACAATTTGGATTTATATGCCTGCATTCCAGCTTTCCTTAGCTTAGCTGCAAAATAAAACCATTATTATACGTAGTTTTATTGCAGCTAAGCATTTTGGCGACAAGTTTCCTAGCATTTGTGTGATGTTCTTCTGCGACTGCACTTAGAACAGGCTGCAGATAAATTCACTTAATGATGACTGCAGTGCAAAATGAAAAAAAACACCAAAGTTTTTTGTTTACCTTGCAGACCATTCTTGCTCTATGCAGCATATAGTATGAAAATTATGACATGTCAGTATTTTTTCCTTGCCAAGGTGCTCAATACTTTCTGTAATTTATGGAATGCTGCTGTTATCAATTTTTCTGTTTATCTCTAGCTTCCCATAGCAAGGAAAGTCTCTACTTAAAATTCAAGACTGTCCTGTGAGAGACCTCCTGTTATCCTTTCTCAAAGCAGTCACCCTATAGTGGTGATTTGACATTATATTGTGTGATAGCAGGAGCTTTGGGTTAGCTAAGCTTTATTTACTTGTAAGAATGTTTTGCAAAATAGAATAAAGTAGTAATGCTGATCACAATCCCTGAAAATATACTCCTTTCATAGGCTAACATCCCATTTGACTTTAAGAGATCCCATTTTGGTTCCATTATTTTATCATGTTTATGCCTTTCCCAGGCAGTGCTGTTCTCCTGAGAAATTATGCTGTCCTTATTTGCCTAACTTGAAATTTTAGTTGTGGTTTTCAGGCTCATAAGAAACCAGTCATAAAGGACAGTCCACACATATTTAGAATAATGTGATATTTAGTGGGGATCCAGTTTTGATAGAGAAGAAATAAGAAGAATTTGGGAAATATGAGCAAAAAGCCATTCTGAAGGTGGCATCAGTCTTAGCATCATGTTCACACCAGTAACTGTGAAGCCTAGGCTGTTCTGGTAACACAGGAGGTCACTTGCACGAGTAGAAGATTTTTGCTGTTGTTGGAAAGACGATACTCGTGCTGATGGAGGTGAGCAGGGTTTCCTCCAGAGTCTGACAGATGTTTACTCTGTGTTGTGTGCAGGACATGTCTGATGATTAATGGCTTTTGAGTGTTGTTCTTAGAAGTTCCAGTCCAACATACATGACTTATTAGTTGCATGTGCTAACTTCAGCATTTAAGTTTTATGCCTACTGATTTTTATCTTCTGTGTCCACGGCATAGCACTATCTGAAAAATAAAAACAATAAGAGATCTTTAACAATTGGTGTGCTGTGGCTGAGAGCAGTGCTGCAAAAAGGGAGATGACAAAAGCTCTGATGCTTTGAGAGCATATTCGGTAGGAGAGAATAATGTCCAGAGAGTTTCAGACTTGCTGTTTGTGTAGCACAGGATCATAAACTGAGCAAAACGGGCCTGAAACTTTTAGACGTCTGCAAGTCTGTCAAAACAGAGTCTGGCTATTGCCATCTGTGCCCAGAACATCAAGTGTGGATTAAATATTGATTTCACCAGTATTTACTGAGCTTGTGGAATTTTCAATCTGTGTGTACGTTGTTTTTTTTTTTCTTTAATATGTCTGCTAACATCATTTTCTTAACTTCAAGAGGTTTATTTTAGACTGGATTTAAGGCATAAGCATAGCAGATCTATTCTGAAGGTCTCAGCTTCTGGCATCCTGTGTTTACCTTTGTCCCTCATGACTGTGAAAAAGGGTTTGCTTGAGTATTAGTCTCAATGCAGTAATGTTTGCTGAAGACTGTAGTGGAGAGCTGTGAACTGACCCATTCATCTCAGTGGTGATACAATTAAATTGTAAGACCTGCTGTGCAGAGGGATAAGATGCCATCAGAGACAAGTGTGTCAATGCAAAAGATTTTTTCTCCAGACGGCAAGCCACTCTATGAACTTTTGCCTTTTTAGATGAGAAAGAGGCTCCTAGACACTGTTGGCTGCTTTCATAAGGAGAAGGATGCTGGTGATACTTTAGGGGGACAGGAGGGCTTGCTGAGGAGGCAGGAGCACCCTGGTGCCCTGCACGGCACTGCTGGCAGGCAGCGAGCCAGGGCTGTGCAGGCAGTGCCGCTCCAGTCACATCCTTCTGCCCACCAGAACCTTTGCTCCACTGAGAAATTTTATTAGAGTTCAGGTCTAAGATGCATGTAAGCAATTTGTGCCACAGTTCGGAGTCTGTTAATATTCTCAATGAAAACCTGTTATATAGCAGCATAAGCTTGATTGCTTTCATGTCAGCTCTTAAAAACTAAAGTTTTGGGACAGCCCCAAACGGCCTGTGAAATAACATCACATTCTGATGAGATCTTTCCAGTCTAGTAACATATAATAACTTTTCAAAATGCACTCCTCAGCATAAAAAGAAGATCTCTCTGTTACTTCTAGACTAATGGCTATGGGCCTAGTGCACCTAATTCATGAGCTTTTACAACACAAATGATCTGAGTTTTATTGAAGACAATAAGTCAAATTCTCAGCCGTATTACTAAATCTGTCCATTAGAATACTGTAATTGAAGCGATTCACAGTAATGTCCGTTTCTTAGATAGGCATCATCCTTCAGACCATAAGTGCTGAACAAGTAAACAAATTTATTTAAAAAATCGTTAGGAAGAAATGCAAAACCTTTAATTCTGATCTCAGTCATAGTGACAAAATTAATTTCTAAGGTAGATTCACTTTATTCTAGTCTGCAATATTTGCTTTATTTTGAGAGATAAATGTTTTTGGTATGGAATGGTACTTTGTTCTGGTCAAGATGGATAGGAATATTTTTGAAGTTATTCTGTACATATCAACCATGTAGTTCTAGAGACGACGTTTTTTACATTTCATGCAAAATGAAGAAACTATGTCCCACTTTTCCACTTGTCCATTTCTGTTCTCTGGGGACTGGACAGTTTTTGATTGCAAGGTGTTTGCATCATTGTCTGCAATCACAACTCTGATTAATCAGCAGCCTTGCAAGTAGAATTAAAAAGCTGAATTTACATAGAAAGTGAAATTCTGTCCAATCTCGACACAAAAGAAGAAAAAACATCTTTAGAATATTTTTAGTGCTTATGATCTCCGTTGTGGGAGGTGTTTTTCCACTGGCAATTACGCTGAAGGACAGATCAGGAAGTCAACTATGAAAGTAAGAAGGATAAACTAAAAATGTTATGTTTTATTTCAGATAAATAAAGTAATAAATAAGAGTTATATTGCAGAAGAGACATAAAGAAGTTCCAAAACACAAGCCTGTGCTAAGCATCTGCATAAACAATTATTTTTAAAGTCTGTAGGCAAAGTACATTGTAAGAGTAACATGGAAATGTTAGAATCAACAGGATGGGTTCTATGTTTGTATTTTTAGAGAATTCCAAAGGTACTTTTCAGTTCAGATCTTCGTCAAAAGCTTTGTGACTTGTGTGGATGAATCTATGTTTCAATTCTGAAGTCTATATATGATTACTTATTAAATGCTTCAGAGAAGGAGGTTAAGGCCATGTTCAGCTATTCAGTTTCTTTATTTTCTTCTTTAGTTACTGTGCTTTTGAGGTTATTTAATTCTGAGCAGGCATGCACTGTGTGCAGAGTGACTTACTAATTTTGAGTTGTTGCTGTGTAAAACATTAGGGCTTTTAAATTGCAGAGGGAACTTGTGTTATTTGTTTTATAATGGACAATTCAGCATTTTGGAACTAATCCTTTATCATCTTTACTCATGTGAATGTCTTCATTGTCTTCAAGACCCACTTGATAGAAATAACAGATACACTCAAGACCTTTGAGCCCTTGTGGAATGAAATCTCAGGCTTTAAAAGCTTGAAAAATACTTTAAAATGGTTCCAGCAGTATTTTTGTAACTTTCTAATTTCTATGTTTACTGACAAATACATCATTTATAAATTGCCATCTGAAGAATATGTAAATATATTCAGGAAACCATTTTGCTGTAATAAGCTTTTGGTTTCCCCTCTTCCCCCCAGTTTTATTTGTAATAACTACAACGAACATCTGTATTCCTATTCACAGCCAATTTTTAAAAGCATTCCTAAGCTGGTGAACTGTAGGCTATCTTGAACTCTCTGACTTACGTCTTTGAAAGGCAGGTCTGCAGGATTTGATGCTGTATAAATAATCTGAAACTACTTCTCTCTTTCCTCATTCCTGCCCACTCCAAGCCCAGGAATGTGTTCTCAAAATTAGTGGTTTAAAAATATTTTAAATAAAGCTACAGTCACCAAAATCATGTAGAAGGCTGCAGCTTCAAATGACAGAGCACTGGAAATTGTGGTAATAAGGCTTAAAGAACTTGGTGGGGGAAGGGAGAGAGTAGGGAGATCCAGTTAGTTAATTTTGTCTGTAATCCCTAAGCAGTTCACGCTACCTGTATGGATTCTCTGTTGCCAGCCAGATGTGAAAGCAGCTCTGTCCCTCCTCATCTGCATACAGGCTAAGTAGGAACTCTCGTTTGTTATTACAAAGGGATTTATTTCAATGAAGAAATGAACCAGGGGGTTGGCAGATAAGGGCACTTAAGCCCTTTGAGCGTTACAGCAAGCTTGTAGAATATGGGCACCGAGCATGATAAGCTTTCCCTTCTTTGTTGGTGATAGAGCCCTGCTGAGAAAATACAGCATGGCCTGGCCTGTGGTCTCTTTTCATGCTTCTCTGGAAGCATCGATCCTTGGAGACAGCCTGGTCCACAGGTGCACTGCTAAGATTTCCTTCTGCTTACCTTTGCAAACAAGGACATGCTGTTCCCTGTGACATAATCAGTGGTGTATGTTTTGCATTCATACATACATATTTAAGCACTTTCCCATTTTTCTGTATTGTGTCTCAGCGTGGGATTTTAAGATTTCTTTATGGCAGAGCTCTGTATGTAGTAGGCAGATTTAAGTGACTGATCAAACCATGATGGCTTGATCCTTAAAAAAAGGCAGTCATACAACTGCCTTTTGACTGTCTCATTCTCAGAAATGCAGTAGGTGAGCTGACACAATTCTCTACCTTGCCAAAACCAGACATGGTGTAATTGGCCTGTGCAAGGATCCTTTCACTGCCACTCACTTGGTTATGGTAGGATGAACTTAGCTCCAAAAGTTTCAGTTCCAAGCTCCAATAAAAAAAATAAAATATCAAGCTTTCTTTCCTTTATACTTCTCAACATAGAACGTAAGTTTTTCTTTGAGACTGTGAAAGGAAAGAAAATGACCAATGTTGCCTTTTGAGGGATGATGTGGTTTTGGCATTTTGTATCCACAAAATGGATGGCATCTTCTGAGGGGAGGTGCTGAGGTAATGGCAGCTCAGGAGCTGATACGAAGCCTGCTGGTGCATTAGTTGAAGGGACCAAGAAAAGGAAGGATTCTCAGGATTTTACAGAAAGATGTTCAATGGATGTGCATCATGCTGTTTTGGTGCTATTTCTAAGTTAATTTAGACACTCACCACATTCCCTAAAAATATTTGTGTATATATCCTGTTGTGTTAAGAGTATTTCTTCAGTCTGAGAATGATGACAGGCTGTTAGTTGCTGTTGTTTTTAGGTTCACAGACCAACATCTGTTAAGTGATGTGAGCAGATTGCCATAATGGATTGTGTGACTCTGCTGTCCATAATTTTCAGAAGAGCAATGATAAGTCATCTTCATAGATGATCTGTTTATATTTTACTTCAGCTGGTTCACCTGCTTTAAATACCTGATGAAACATGTGAGAATGTCAGCGCATGTAGGAATCTGCCTGCCCATCAAGGCAGGAGTCATTTGGTAATGTCAGAAGAATGTGAAACATTAATACCTAATTCATTCTGACTGCCTCATTTGTCCTCTAATATATCTTTTTTTTCTTTTATTTTAAACAGGTGTGCTTAAGTATATATGTATTTTCTAAAAATATATTTGTCATATCTACCAGCCATACTGCTGCCAGAATTCAATAATGTTGTAGCCATGGGGAAACTTCAGATAAAGAACAAAGTCATGTAGCTTTTAGTTACATAAAAGAAATTTTAAATAATTTTAGAGGTTTTCATGGTTTCTCATGAGCTTACCATAATTGGATTTGTGATAACTGAAAATCCATAAAATTTTATCTAAAACAGGTTCTCTATGTTGGAAAAAAAAATGCCCTTATCTTTACATTACCCAGGGATTAGAAAGTGATATTTTTCCCATGCCACAGAAATTTATAGCTGTGAAGGGTTACAAGAAATCAGACCTTTTAATCTGTCACTTTTCTGGGATGAAATTATGCTGGGCTGTAATTTGGAATGAATTTTTTTATCATATTTGGGAAGGAAAGAATTTCTCTGGCAGTTTGAAGCTACTCAAAGACTTGAAATTTAAGAAAAGACATAATGGTTGAGATTAATTGGCAGGCCAAAAATGAAGGACTCAAGAAGTGAATGATGAATCCATTTTACTGCATGCTTGTGACCACCATATATGTGTACATGTGAATAAATAAGCAATTAAGTCTTGCAAATGGCAGAAGTATGGTAGAGATAAAAAAAAAAAAAAAAAAAAAAAACTAGGAAATGCTACATCCAGAAATTGGTCAGTGTCTGTCTTTTCATATACTTGTGCTGCGATGGCTGTATCTGTTGCTGCAGCATGGGAATGATTTTGCAAAAGGTTTCAATTACCTTTTTTCTTCTTTTATGTCTCCTCAGTAAACGTTTAGGTAAATTTTCCTTCTAGACTACCAGTTTCTTAGCCGCTTACCATTAATATTTTTAATTGTGTGCTGTGCTGAGGGCCAGAGGGGAAGCCAAGACCCTTCTCCCAAGTCTTAAAGCATTATGTGTGACTATATAAACAGCTCATGTCAGTTGTTACTCATGCTGTGCAGCTGGAATGAAAGTGAGTTTTCACAAGAAATATTGCAAAGACCACATCCTTTTATCATTGTCAAACTAGAGTAGATTAGATATATCTAGGTAGAAGAAAAGTTACTTTAGAAGACTTGCAGATGTGCAGACTCACACTCCAGCACTGGTTGGAGTACTAATGGTAGCAAAGCAGACCAAGTCCAGGACACCTGCTGTGGTCTTCAGGCGTGTGGACAAGACTGGCCTTTGTATCTTCCTCACAGTCTTCTCATGAAGAAGTCTCTCCAGACTTCTCTCAAAGCTTCACCTCAAACCTGGTAATCTGGTCTGGGGAATCTGTTTGTAAATAAAGCATACCAAGAACTGAGGAACAGTCTCTTGGATTAATCCATTCAGTGCCAAACTAGCTGTGGGATTTGCAAATTATATCAACTAACCCGTGCAGAGATGGATAGCTTGAAGTATGTTACAAGAGAGCAGTTGTTGTAATACAGTGGCAACGATATAACAAATGTCTTACAGTGGTGCCTCTGGAGAAGTCTATTCTTTTTGTCTTCCTTAGTATTTACCTGTGTTGTCCTTGTGGCACACCATCCCTCTACCTCCTGAAATACTTCTGTGGCCCCACTGGAAATAAATGGAAGGCCTGTCTTGCTAAGTAGGAAGAAACAAACCATGAATGAGGAATTCAGAGGGAATGGGAAAGTGAGGCACCGTGCTTTGTCATAGTTACATTCCTTTTATCACACCTGTCGCAAACTGAGCAGTACTTCTAATTCCAAGGAGAAAACCAGTCCTTTCTCTGGTATAATTTAGTTTCAATTTCCAGAGCTGCTAAAATATTGCTTCTCAAATATGTACATGGACTTTTTTATTGCTGTTCTTATTGTTTGTTAGTGGGTTTGTTTGTTTTAAAGTGTATATGCAAATGAAGCTTTTTGAGCAGGACTCCTTTGCTTTTTAACCCCAAGCATTTTTAGTAAGTCTGTTACATAACTGTGGCACTTACTTAAGGTCTTAAGTTCACTTTTAAGAGGTACACCCGTATTTTACTCTTTCGTGTGTTACACACCTTTCCAGGAATGCGCATATTTTGCCAAAAATAATCACCAGCCAAGCTTACTTGACAGTGTCTTTAAAAGAAAAAAATATATACAGACTTTTCTGGCTCTTTGGCAACAATTTTCTTGCCAAAAGAAAATTTTTCTTTCTCTTTCTTTTCTAGAGTATGTTATTTTCTCCCTGGAACTTTGTTGCTGCGTTTACCTCTGTCTTGTTTCCACACTGTACTTGATAGCCTTTCACAAGAATGGGTGAGATGAAAGCCGGACTCACTGAGCTTAGCTGCTCGACAGAATGCTCCCTGGGTCTCTAGTGCTACACCAAACCTATGATCCTTTCTGGACAGGAAAAGGTAAAGGCCAGCTGTTAGTGAATGGGAAGAAAAGGAGGGCCCAGCAGGTCTTTGGAAGATACTATGCCAAGGCTCCATGATTTGTCCTGATTTATTTATTTATTTTTCCCAAATTGTCACAATAGTACTTGAAAAAGATGTATGAGAAAAGAAATGGACAGCAGTTCTTTGTCCAAAATGGTGATGCTGGCTTCCTTTGTGAAACACAGTTGAGTTTCACTAGCGAAAAGTGCTAAGATCAAAGTATTGCTTTTATTGCAGGTATGGTTCTTAAGGTGATTTTGATGAAGCTGAATAATACCGATTATCTTTTCCCTGCCATCTACTGTTACTGAAAGCTTAATCACATTTATATTGTTATTCCTCTAGCCAATGCAGGGATTCAGTAAAGCTTGAGAAGCATAGCCAATATTGTCAGTCAATAGTTCTGTTCATTGAAAGTATACATTTTAACACTGAATAGGGCTGTTTTTTCCTTTGCTAAACAGACACAGCTGTTCAGCAAAGAGCTAGCTGGAGCTAGATGCAACCTAATGAGCTACACCATGCCCTGGAAACAACAAGGCAAAGTTAAAACAGCTGCAGAAGCCGACCAGCACACACTGGAGGACACATGCTCTCTGTGGAGTCACTTCATAAACCACTGTTACGAGCACACCTGTGGAAGCAGTTAGCTGTCTTCAGTTGTACACAGAGTAACACACAAGTGCCACTAGACCTTGTTTGTAGAGACTGGGAGAAAGGGAGAATCATCACCTGTCTCTCTTGTGGTGCTCTCCTTCTCCATGGAGCAGCTGATGCTGGCCATGTGCGGGGTGGCCATGCGATGGGCACCCCTGGAGTCTGGCTGGGGACAGCCTTGTCCGTCTCGGGCTGCGTTTCCTGCCTCTGTCACACCTTATGAAACCCCCATCTTAGCACTTAGGTTATGGCAGGTTGTGGAAATTCGACCCTGCGTGCCCTGGCTCGAATTGCTTTTCTAAACAACTTCACGGCTCTGCTAACACATACAGCAAATGCTCTCATGGGAGCCCAGGCATGTGCATGCAGCAGTAAGGTGCATGCTAAAAAGTGGCAACAAAGGTAGCTTTATGGAAATGCCTTGGAGTGGGGGAGATCTTTATTTGCATGATATACCATACTCTCCTGCTTTCTAATTGGTGCTAATTGATGAAGAATCTAATTTGCAATCTTTAAGCCACCCATAGTTCACAAGGGTTGGCTTGCTGCATTGTTCAGGCTGCTGGCTGCCCAGTGCTTAGTAGGCATGGTCAGTACTCAGAGCTAGCCCCCAAAGTAGTGTGTGTGCATTATCAGCCCTCCTACAGGCACCAAATGCTTGTCAATCACTGTGACCTCCAGAGCCCCCGAACAAGCCCAGCAAACAAGGCATGGAGGTCTGTAGTGCCTTTTTTTTTTTAATTATTTTTCAGTCAGGCTTTTTGGAGTGGGGTTCTCTAATTATTTGAAAGTGTATGCAAACACTGAAGGAGAATTAGGAGCATCAAGTGGGGCCTCTGCCTTTATTAGGAGACTCTTTCTTTTCTAAATAGATGTCAAACATATTCTTTACTCTTTAGACAGTTAACCTTTCATCTATCCTGTAGCAGAAATTCCACTCCGAGGTATGCTAATTTGCTATTTGCAGCATTCTGAAGTAGAGGGAAAATGTCATTTACAGTGCCTTCATTAAAAAGTCCTTTATCCAGATTGTACACATTTTTTTCATTCTAGTTAGTTACATTTTATTAAATAAAAACACCCGTCTATTTCCCTTCTTTTGGAAACATGCAAAAAAACTCAAAACCAAACAACAATTGAACACAAATCCTCTGGATAGATGACTCTTTCCCAGGCTTGAATTCAGTACAAAGTATCCACTGGCTCCATTTAAAGAGGCACAGAAGTCTCCCACCATTTCCACTCTTCCTTACTCCAGACTGCAGCTTTGAAGACTTTCTCCACAGCTCAGTTACTGCTGTTAAATAAATGTCTTTTACCTTTACAACTGGGATAACATTGGGAAGCAGAAGACACTGTAGGATAAGGCTTGTAGACATGGTAGGATAAGGATGAGGTGAAATTTCTCTCACCTCTCTTTCTGAAGTGGCCCTCCCTCTTTTCCCTATTTAGTTCTAAGATGTGGGGAAAGATCTTTGAGCCAACTCTGGCTGGAGAGAAGGACATCCATCTACCTGAGCTGGTTTGCTCAGATATACAGCACTATTTGAGCTAACTTGGACTTCTCTGTATGATACTTTGCCATTAGTAGTACTGATGTCAGTTTGTGAGTTGTAGAGAAGTGGGAAAACTTGATACTGCAGTGTGTCCTCAGTGTTGGACTTGTGGCTGCATCAGGAACACCCATGCTGCCTTCTTCTTGGTTAAGTTTCAGTTTGGATTGAAAAATGAAGGTGGAAGGGAAATGAAAAAGGACTCCCCTGTCCTTGTCAAAATTGGTCACTATGCTGTGATGTCCATCCAATTACCTACTCTGTTACCTGTGTTATCCAGCAGGATAGGTACTTTTGCAGCTGTGTACAGATTCATAGCTGCCAGAGGTGAAGTTGGAGTCACCTTCTCTGTAGACATTCAAAACCCACCTGGACACTTTCCTGTGCAACCTGCTCTAGGGAACTAGCTTCAGCAGGGAAGTTGGCATAGATGATCTCCAGAAGTTCTTTCCAACCTCTATGATTCTGTGATTATCTTTGAAGAGAATGTGCACTAAGGGTACTGCAGGATGCTGATGGGCCTGGGAGGTGGCTTGCACTGAGATGCAGAGAAGGACTCTTCGTACTATGCAGTGGATCATGGAGGAGGCGTGCCTGTAGAACAGTAGCTCCCACTCCCAGTGCGTCCTTGAGGTCATCCATCAAGAGAGTAGCGTAGCAGGAACTGAATTTTCTGTGCTCTTTCCCCAACCCTTTCCTTACTCCTTATAAGAGCACTCATGCTCAAGGCCAGCTGTGAGCTCTCTCAAGATGTTTGTAACAGGGTTGGAGCCCAGCGTTTTGTCTTAGGGGAGAAAAGATATGTGCTCCCCAAATCATGAGGCAGTTTGAACAGGTCTTTATCTCACTGTCGTCCTGCAATATATTATTTCTTCTTAGTAGCTTATTCTCTTATCCTTTGTTTTATAGTGTTATGTGTTTTCCTAGCAGCTTCTGTTTGAAGCTAAAGCCAAATTTGTGTTTTGAAAATTTGGTTATGTGGGAATCCTTTTATTTTGTCAGACTTGAGCCTCTGAGTAAGTTTTTCTTCTTAAAAAAGTGGTAAATATTTATTCATGGATTTTATGGTGTTACTGGATGAAGTAAATCTTTTCATTTATCACAGACAGTTAAGTAAGGCAGTGGCAGACATGTAAGAGGAAAAATAATAAAAAGTCAATTTTTTAAACTCAAATAGTTTCAACAAATGTTCTGACCATTAAACAGTAGTCAATCACTTGGAAAGCATCAGGTTCATTAAGTAGGCCCAAAATATTTGGGGGGTGGGTACTTTTTTATTTCTTTTATTGTTTGTTTGTTCATTTGTGTGGTTGTTTTTTTTTTTTGTGTGTGTGTGTGTGTCTGTGTGTGTGTTTTTTCGGGGGGTTGGGAGGTGGAGGAGAGGGAGGGCATTGTTGAGCAAGGAGTGTGTTTCCCTGACAAGGTAAGAGAATCTCTTGTTTAGGTTGTTTCTGTGAGCACTGAAGGCACTCCTGCTCTTGAGCAAATGAATTTAGCCCTTCACATGTGAACGGTCATTCCACAGTACCTTTGCTTTGTATGCAGCTAAGTGAAAAAGTAAAGCTTTGCAGATGAATTCACTTTGGGGTGCTGGTATGCTGTTTTGTCTGCTTACCCTGGGAATAGGAAGGATGAAAGGGGGAGGAGAAATAATTACGGGTAAAACAGTAACCTTTTCTTCTTCTCCCAGACGTTCTCATAGGCAAAGAAAAACAGAGAAATGACTCCTTGCCTATCATGTACTTAGACATTTTGTTAAGATGGATCTTTGTGCATTCCTAGGAGGAGACTCCGATTTGTATTTAGTCTGAAGTGCTTGGCAGGAGGGGGGCGGTGGGGGGGAAACATGCCAGAAGCTCTGTGCAGTGGTCTTCCTTTGTTTAGGTCTGGAAGACTGGCTAAGTTAAGGTCTCAAGAGGGGGATGTTTCCAAACAGTTTCAGGGAAAGCAGAAGGATTATTATTTTCTTTAATGATGTGGCAAAACACACAGCTTAAACCAGGAAAGTAGGAGCAGAACGGCCAGTGAATGTGATGGTCACAGAAAAAGCTTTTTTTGGCTTTTGTGTTGTTATGTTGATTGGTTCACTACATGCAATGTGAGCTGTGTTGTTTTTTCTCCCTCCATGGTACTGGCAGTTGTTTTTTTATGTTTGCTGCAGATGTTCAGGAAACTAATTCCAAGGCTTGCACCTGTGTGACAGTGACCTAGGTCTACCTTGCCACATCCTGCTTTTATTCTGCTGCACAGATCAATTTGCAGTTTATTCCTCATCCCTCTCTCCTTTGTCTACAAAACCATCCGTCAACCCCCTTCTCCCTCCCCACAGGCCCTTGCTGGGGGAGGGACTGCTCGTTTCCCTGTCTGGTGGCTGCTCTGGCAGAGGAATGAAGGCCAAATTTCTGTCAGGTCAAGGTGCCATCTATTAAGACAGCGTTCACGTTTTCATTATGAGACCCTGTTTGAGGGATTTATAACTTGGCTGTACAAATTTGCTGCAGGCTGAACTTGTCATACATAGTTTCATCTGGGGAAGTTGTTACTGGTCTCTCTCAGATTCTCAGCCAAAATCCACATGTAGGCTCTGCTTCTCCCCCCACCAGGAGATGGAGAAAGTAGCATTGCTAGAGAGCATTTCTGGTTTGTTTTCGCTTTGTTTATAGGCATCCATGGGGTCTCAGATGTGCTAATGCTTTTAGCTAAGACTGTGTTTTGGCAGGCTCTCACAGGCTTTCTAAATCCTGAAGTCAGACTGCTGCTGCTAGCTTCCTCCTCCTGTTTTTTTATTGCTCATAACCTGAGTCTAAATTACCTTTATTTTACGTCAACGTCTGGATAATAAAGAACAAAAAGGAAAGCCTCCACATGAGGTCTGCTGCGTGATGTCAGAAGCATGCTGAAGCAAGATGGCTGCTGGGCATCTTGGAAGCCTCAGCAGAAGCGAGGTGGCCATGGCTAGAAGCTCCTGCCTCCTGCTTTCTGCCTTGCCACAGAGGGCTTCAGGGGGGATATCTCCTCTTCAAATCTGTGGCCTCTAAGGCCCTGCAGAGACACTTTATGCGTTGTGCTTTTGTGAAGCTGCTTGGTTTTGTGGCAGGCCAAAGAAAGGGGATCGAGGTGAGATGGGAGGGAGCGACAGAAAGAAGCACCTCCGCTCTGCTCTTGCATGTTTTTTTGCACATCCAGCTACCTTGCAAGACCTTGGGAAGAGAACAAGGAGAGATCAGAATCACTAGAAAATTCTTGACTGATCCCACAACTAAGGAAACAAAGATTGGACTCTCATTAGGAAGTCCCTTATCTTCTTAAACAGCAGCTATTGGTGACTTAAGAATGGTCAAAGGAAAACATCAGCACAGTTAATGCAGGAATTGTCCTTTTGAACTTGCCAGAGGCTGTATGTGTAGCTGGCAGATCCGCCTACCAGCAATATGATAATACTCTGGTGATAATTCTCCTTTTACTTAAGACTGGCAGATTTTCTGTGATCAGCAGCGGAAAGCCTGTAGTGGAAGCACTCCAAGGTGAAGACTCTCCATATCCAAGACTACTAAAACAAGCTATAGTTCCCAGACAAGACGATTTGCCTCTTTAATAACTTTCTCCAATAGAAGGCTTTTGAATAAGTCATTTTGTGTGATTTATTTTTTTTTTCCTTCTGTGTACTGGCACACAATTTAGTCACTCAGAACTCTGCTGTTAATGGCTATACTGGCTTGCTAAACTTACAGATTTACAAAGTTAAAAGGGAGGAAATTATTCAAAGCTAAATTTAGTGAATACCACAAAGGACACTTTAATTTCCTTTTTTAACTTAGGAACAGAAAAACTGCACAAGATACAGAAAAATGCACCTAGGACTCAGTTATGGAATAGCTTTATCATCTTGAATTTGTAATCAGATAGATGGATGGTAGGCTTTGCATTTACAAATTACATATTCCTTAGGTGGATTTTGCACATGACCCACAATTTATGCATGATACATCTCAGGCTGATATATGCAAGCTTGAAGTTATTACTGTATTGCCTTTTTTTTTTTTTTTCCTAAGTGGTAAGACATATCTTGGTCTTTCAGTTTTTACTACCTTCCATTATATTTATATGATGATGATGCTAAAGAGGCACACATCAGCTTGCAAAGTCTTCTCCAACTCTTAAGTATTCACCAGTTCTCTTCATACAAAGTTATTTTTTTCTAAAACTGAATCATGATTAATGTTACTTACAAAATACATTTGATAAATGTAGGAAAAGTTATACAGTTATTAATGTAGTTTCAGTGAAACAGAAAACTCTCAGGGAAAGTGCACTTCTCAGCCTTATTTTATCTTATTCTAGAATCTATCTGTTTTATTTTGAAAAGCTTTACTGTAGCATTCCTACAGTATCTCTCCTTTCTGGTTCATTTTCATTCACTTGGCCATCTTTGTTACTGGCTATTTACGTTGTTACAGCTCTTCATAATTTTAGTTACATGTGTGGAAACCTTTTTGTTTTTACATATAGGCATGTATTACCTCAATCTGCAACTGAATTTGGCCGTATATTCTATGTATGTTGTGGGTAACTAGTCTGTTGCTATTGTATGGTTCCATTCCAGGGTAACATCTCATTACCCAGCTGTAGCTCTTGAGAAAGCTGTGGGGTGACTGGAGATAGTAGTTGCTGCCAATCTGGGAACTACTCCAGGAAGTGCCTTCATTTCCATAGCTTGCTGGGAGGTATAGGCTGTGCCTGTGGTATTTCACAAAGGACCATGGGCTCTGAGAGTCATCCAGCTCACCTTTTCTCTCAAAATACTTCATCATTTGCCAAACATCCCGTTATAAACTGATAAATATTTATAAACAGCTAAGTCATAGCACTTAGATCTTGACTTTTATTTAAAGGATAAATATCTGTAGCTACTTTTTTATAAAAGAACTTATGAAAGAAAACATGGTCTCATGCTAAATATCTCTTCTGATTTGATTTTAAAAGTATTTCTGAACACAGGCAAGTATTCAGGTCAAAGTCAGTATTTGCAATATAGTGAAACTGAACAAGAATGTAGCTCTGATCTTGGCAAGGACTAAAAATCATCTTTGTAGGTTGCCTTCTTGTGTTTTTTTTTTTTTTT
>WBMW01000237.1:533320-581271 GCA_013396635.1 Penelope pileata
TTTAATCCATAGTTGCAGCAATTTGCAGCAGAGGTATGTGTGCAGATATATGAACCAACTAAATGTAGTAGGTTGTAGTCTATAGATTGAACTCTGAAGGAGAGTTTCTGGTCCATAGTGGTAGTAAGCCTAACGTTTTACATGATAGACAGCTTAAGGAGCTCTTGATGGCAAGCAGTCAGTGTTAAAAAGGCGTTAAGCAAGGGACTGCAGTAGTTCTGCTAACTTCAGGGCTGATACTGTAATGTGCTACCCAACCCTGAAAGTTCTTTCCAGAGCTACAGCTCCATGGTGTGAAGGATTTTGGCAGATCGGGTGGTTTTAGGTCTTTTTTCTTAGTCCTTGGCTGACTGCTGAGATCTCCCTGTAGCTGAGCATTTGTTATTCTCAGTTGTGCTGACAGCTTGAACACTATGAAATTTATCAAGGGATTGATCAAGATCAAAAATAACTCTGTTGTGAGCCATCTATTGTTATTTCAACCAGATCATTTCACTTATCTGGGTCTGCCTCATAGCTCCAAAACCAGTTTTTTTGGTACAGTTCATGGGGCAGTACACTGCCCTGAGGCAGAAGTTTGGGAATTCCTTTAGTTGAACCACGGTGATGGAAATCTTGTATTGCTGGAAAACTACAACCTCAGAAGATTATTTTCATCAATTGTATAAAGACCTATAATTTTACAAGGTAAATAAAGGCACTTCATCATTTCAAAGCTGGCTTGAAAAAATTAGTTTTTACAGTGCTTTTTACTGTTAAAAGTTGGGTTTTGCCATCTGAAGGCAGAAGAATCATGTATAATGAAACAATGCTGCATGCCATATGTGTTTTTTACAACAATGGAGCAGCACTGGTATATCACCTTCAGCAGTGACACTCATGACTTCGGTATTCTGTGTTTTTATCACCTGGAGAACTTGCCATTTGAGTGAACAAATTTGTACACAACAAGGTGGTCAGTTTCTGCTGTTTTTACAAGTGAAATTTGTCCAGTCACTTACACACAAATGCACATTGTTTTGCATGCAGTGAACTGCATTAAACATAGCAGAGCCAGCTGGTTTAAAGAGGTGATTCTGCTGCTGGGCTGTTCCATCTGGAGAAGAGGAGGCTGGGAGGCAACCTCACTGCTCCCTGCAGCTCCTGAGGAGGGGAAGCTGAGCAAGGTGCCAGGCTTAGCTCCCGGGACCTGATGGCACAGGGCTGTGCCAGGGGAGCGTCAGACTGGGCGGTAGGAAAAACTGCTTTACCACGAGGGTGGCCAGACACTGAGACACACTTCTTAGAGGTTGATGCCTTGTGCCTGTCAGTGTTCAGGAGGCATTTGAACAATGCCCCCAGTGAAATGCTCTACGTTTTGGTCAGCCCTGAAGTGATCAGATGATCTCTCAAGGTGTCTTAGAACTGAACTAAAGTAAACTAAACTAAACCATCCTATTCTGTTCTGTAATACGAAATCCGTTGGCCAGATTTGATCAATATTTATACAAATGCAGGCTACTTGTGTGCAATGTATTCTCTTATGTGTATACAAGTCCATAGAAAATTGATTTTTCTGTGATACATTTTACTAAGGGATCCTCTGGAGGCCAAATGAGGCAGTTAAAAAAAAAAAAATGTCAACAACAACAAAAAACCTCAAATCTTGTATATACAGTGGGACTACAAGAAATTAGCATACTAAAAACCTTATTTTTGTCATTAGAGTCAGCAGAGTGGTCTTAGCATCTCTAACCAAGAAGACAGGTTGTCTAACAAAGTGATGTTGTATAAACTCGTTGTAAACTCATTTCAAAGCATCTGTCTTCTGCACAGTGAATGTAAATTCAAATTCAAATATTAAATCTTGCTACAGAACTTGCATTTCAAATTAATGCTTTTTTTTTTCCTTTGCTTCTACTTGGAATTCCTATTAGTAAATTGTAACAGGGCATGATTCCAAACTTAAATGTTGCATTCAACAAAACAGCAAATAACTTGAAGGTAATGATGCTTTCAAGGCATATACACATCCAATCATGTGTTATAACATAGTTTTCTGTTTTGGTAAAGGCTTTTTCAATTTTAATAGTGGATTTTATTTTCTTAACAGAGTAAAAAGTCAACATATTGAAATATTCATGAGTTGGAGGTGTTGAAAGTGTAGATTTTTGCATTAAAACATTTTTAGCAGAGTGTATCCTGAGGGAAAAAGAGGACTGTAGGAGGTAAATGACTTAATTAGGATGCAGCTAAAAATTCTCCCCAAATAAGCATCTATTGTATAAGCTGAGACAATAAGCAGCATGAGTATAAATATGCAACTTCAGGGCAGAGTTGATTTTCACTGACAACTTCACATCATCATTTTGGAATATACTCATATTAACACTCTCTGTGCCACCCATGTTCCCAATCCAGCTTAGATTCAGCAAAAGCCTGTAATTCTATTTGTTTTGGGTAAATTTAGCAAGCTGCTCCTGATTACACCTTAGCCTGGGACCATCTGTTGATTGTGAGTCTCTCAATGGAATCATTCCTGCAGGCAATGAATGGGAAAAGGAGTGGAGCACCAGTGCTATTAGTAAGCAGATGCATGCTATCAGTGAACGTCCTTCCCACCTTTCAAGCTGCCAGCTCTGAGTATTGATGGAGTGTCGTATGCCTGCAAGCCATTGCAGCCGAAGGCAAGGAGAAGTGCTCTCACAGGGCCCATTCATCAAGTATTTCTACTGGGGTTTGATGGAGAAGGATTCTGAAGGCGCAGTTTTGTATGCAGAGAGAAGAAAAGGTCTAATTCTTCTCTGCCTTTGCCCAACCTGTGCATGACCATGTGTGTGCTTTCCAGCAGTGGCTGTCAAAAGACTGCCATCACAAATAACAGGATACAGCTGTTGCTCATAACGAGATGAATAAACCTCAAAGCATCAGGGTTAGGCTGTTTTAATTTCATTCCCACTACTGAGGTTCTTGCTAGTTAATTTACTTCCGATGAAGATGATGCCAGATGAAATACCCCATTTTGGGGGAATTGTGTTGAGGAAATTTATCCTTGATGTGCTGGAGAGTTTGTAACTGCTTGCTGATATTAGTGCTGCTAAGGATGCTGTGAGTCCACTGCTGGTGTGTTGGTTTTATTTATTTATTTATTTGTTCACTGCTTGTTTGTTTGTTCATCTTTTCCTCTTCAGCCTAGTGAAGGCCGCAGCTTTCTTTTGCAGGGAGCCTCGAAAGACAGCTTGTGTAAAATAGCATGAGCTGCTTCATCCTCTGTCTTAAAACAATTGGAGTAGAGAGGCAGACAGACAACGCGTGATGGAGTGGATAATGAGTTGTCTGTTTAACTCTGGGAAGCCTGAACAAGATCAGTGAAGTGAAATGACTGGTTTACAGTTTGATGATAAGTGGTGTATAGCTCACTTCAGACAACCAGCAGTGTACTGCTCACTAGAGTTAGCAGCTTCATTTAAATCTCCTTTCTGAGTCAGCACAGGTGTAAAGAGAATTTACGTATCCAGACAGTGTTAATCATGCTCAGACAACAGGGTTTGTTGTGGAGGTTTCACTTGATCTTTGGTTTCTGTTGATGAACCATACAGTGTGGGGGCTTTCCATCAGCTCTCAACTTTTGTGAATTGGGAAAGGCAGAGTATGAGTACAAAATGATGTGTTCATCAAAATCTTCTTGGATCATGCCTACTACATACACTTAAAATCCAGATATTCTGCTTGAAGGAAGGGGAAAGTAGTGAGAGTTACTCAATCTTACGCTGCTGACAGAAGTTCCTGAGATCCTGAATTAACAATTTAATGAACATATATTTGATTTCCTTTTATGACAAAATGTTTTGACTGCATATTCAATATGAAATGGGTGGCTAAGAAGTTAAGATTGCTGATCTGTATTCAGTATTACCTGTCAGTAATTCAGTATAGAGCATTTTCTCTTCTTAAAGGGGAAGAAGAAATGAAAGTACAAGGAGTTTTTGAATAGCCTGGGATGGTCCTATTTGTAATGCTGGAACTTAACAAATGGAAGATATAATCTTCCATGATGATTGTGATAATCCTGTAAATGGGTGCAATTTCTGACACTGCACCATGGTACAAGGTGTAATTCTGTGCAGAAACTGCACAAAGTGTATGGAGTGCACAAGAGAAGTGAGATGACAATTCAGTATGTGGGTTGGAGCTAATTCTTTGGTAGGTTCTACATTTTTTCTAAATGAAGTCAAATCTTGCCTGTAGTTATGATACCCAGTGATTCTAAAAACTCAGACTTAACTATTCCAACAAACTACAGTAATTATTTGTGTTAATAATATCCTTTAGAGTCATGAACATCATCACTAGCTTCATTTGTGCCAATGTGCTGTGTGGACCTCAGGGCTGGGTATCATGCAGGACTGGCACGAGACAAGGGGGAGCAGTGGCACGAAGCAGCGTGTTATCCAGGATCACACCGCATGTCACTGGTCAGACTGGGATACTGGAGACAGATCGCTATGCTGAGAGGCCTGTTTGCTAGATTGTCTTGCAGATAGATTACCTATCATCTTCCCTTTCAGGTTGTATCTCAAACAAATGAAGAAGTAATCAAAATTGCATTAATCGGGCTTTTTGTTTTACTTATTTTGGACGCTGTATTTTGACTGCACAACTGCTTACTGACTCCAATCCAAGGCATTTGTGAGTGTGAATGTTACTGGGGTTCGTGTTTCCCCAAAAGCCCACTCTGCTTCCTTGGAAGTCAATGTTAAAAAACTCTCTGGTTTTTGGATGCAGCTAGGCTTGAGCTCTTTGTAGATGTAGTTGTGGCATTTCAGATCATTTCTGTCTAACAAGCCTCATGATATAGTGCTCTGTAGCTTCCTTGAAGAATTCCATAGGCAACAGCCTAAATCTTGGAACCATCTGAATGAATTTGTTCACTGGGCCATGCTTAAAAACTCTCTAACCTGCATCAAAAGGAATTGTTTTTTTTCCAGGTCATGGCAGCTGACTGTTCATGAGAGAGTTTCAGGAGCACTCTATTCTTCTGCTGCATCTGGTTTGGTGATGCATGAGGAACGGTTTAGTCTTCATTTCTGATACAATGGTGTCACGGCTGCATGGTACAACATGGCCCTTACCTTGACATACTTAAAGATTGTGATTCCTTCTCGAATTCTATTTGAGACTATTGACTATTCAACTCAGTGTAAAGCAGGAAACAAAGAATGCATGTGTCATTGACCTTGAGCATGAGTGAAGGTCTAGCATATTTTATTTCAGCTTTTATGCCTGGCAGTATGATACAAAAGAGAGAGACTTTTGAAAATGTAGCTAAACAACAGTAGTGCAAGCCCATTGTTTTGGGTTTTCTCTAAAGATGATCTGTTCAATGAAACGACAACATATAATAGGACTTCTGGGCACTTGATCAGGTAGGACAGTGCAGATGAATGACATCCTGCTATTTTCGACTTAATGGAAATACATTACAGAAGTGCCAAGATGTATTCTGTACGAAGTTATAAGAATAATCTTTTTTTCCTACTCTATTCCCCTATGCGACAGTTTTTCAAAGAACTCAAACCAAAACAAAGCTCAAAAAACAGACTACTTGTTTATGATGAGCTGTTACAACTGGGAGGAGATAATGTCAACATCTGCTGATGGGATCCTGCAGTCTGGGTCAGGCTGCAAAAGTATGACATTTGGATTAAGAAAAAAAAAAAGGCTCTAGTCAATGGACTGTCACAGAGCCAAGTCACAGCTGCCTTGGAGCTATTGATCAGTACAACATCACCAGGCAAATTAGCTCTAGCAGAATGGCTGTAGAGCACTACAGAACTGAGTCACTGACCTGTTTTTGTTTATTTAGTTTTAGCCAGATACTTTGTTTGTTTTACCTGCCTTGTGATCAGTGTGTCCTTCCATGCTTGGAAGATTGATCCGTCTGTGTAGGTAATACTTTGACCTTAGGGCATTTATATCCTTCCTCCCCAGCTGCAATAAAGCATTACAATAAAATGGCTCACACTGACAGGGAAAGAGGGAATTTGGAAGGAATAAACTCCCTGTTATGACAGCTTTAATTAAAAACAGAAAAAATTTTTATTCTAGCGTAGTCATCAGTTGATACCTCTATATTTAGCATACATCAGGGTTAAAACTTTTGTCACGCATGTGCTTCAAGTGTTAGAGTTTATGAGCTTCTTCATCATTGTCTGTGCCTGTTAGTATCAAAAGATGATGATCACAGCTTTAGGGTGAAAATATGTCAGGATTTTTATGCCACAAAAGGCATAAAGCAAGGGTGATGTGAACATGTGGAGAAATGCCTCAAAATAAAGGAAGTACAAACAAATACTGATAGAAAATAAGCAAAAAGGATTGTGTTTGCTTGCTGAATTTAAGCTGCTGGTTGCAGAACTAGTATATATATTTTTAATATGCATTAACCTGCATACCTCTGAGTGTTCCCTATTGACATCCTCCTTGGCCCTATAAGCGAATAGTAGATTAGGGGTGAGAGACAAAATTCTTTAATGCTATTGGCATGTGATTTTTGCCATGGGATTTAGAGGAGGACTGGCTGTGTATTGCTTCATGTCAGCAAGTGTTCTAAAGTATAACTTGTATGATTATTTATTTAGAGTAAATCTGGTTATCAAACTTGATAAAGAGCTGAAGGGCTGTAGTCATGATCTAGAAAAATCATTACAAAACTGGATGGGCTGCTGTAATATTTTCTGTGGAGCAACTGACAAGCCTGATATTACATCTGTTATGCATGATTTTTACAGTGGTAACGTATTTCAAATATCTTAGTAGAAAAAAAAACAGCCCTCCCCTTCCAAGTTGTCCAGACAGAGCACTCTGAAGAACAGAGGGACAAAGAATAAGCCATTAGAAAGGTGCCATATTTCTATTGTAATTGTCACTATTTC
Organism: Penelope pileata; assembly: GCA_013396635.1. Lineage (NCBI taxonomy): Eukaryota > Metazoa > Chordata > Aves > Galliformes > Cracidae > Penelope > Penelope pileata. The sequence goes on from WBMW01000237.1 coordinate 540,235, forward strand.
TTAGTCTGCTCTGTGACAGTAGCTGGAAATGATATTTTTGTACCCATGCTGTCTTTCTGTCATATATGTGCAAGTAGCTTCCATTGCAAGGGCTACTCTACAGTACAGTACTTGACTATGGCAGTCTGGCTGAGCAAACCTGGGCTTCAGAGAATAAACATTTTAACATTCCTTATCTTGAAAAAGCTTCTCACTGGGGGCCCTCAGAGATGGCAATGAATTATCCTTGCAGTATTAATCTCTTTTGAACATAATTTTTTTTTTTTTTTTCTTTCCTCCCCCCCGAAAAAAGCTGCCCTGCTTGAATGCTAGACTGCAGTAGCGCTCTGTCCTATAGGTGGCTATTTTGGAACAGCTATTACACTTGAAATTCATAGCCTGTCATATTTGGGAGTAATTTTTCCATGTAGACAAGACCCAAGGAGGCAGAAGCAGCTGCTCAGTTTACCCATGCGATTAGGAAGATATTTCTTTGATTGCAGAATTCTTCATGCAGGACAGACATTTTTCAAGTATTGATCCCAGGGCAGAGTGGAGTAGAACTCGTAAGCTCTAAGTGTAATCATCTGAAACAGAGCTTTCTGTGAACCAGGGGGTTCTCTTTTTTCCCTCTAGATACCTCTGTCATTGAAAAAGCTGGGATAGGCAAAGTGTACCCAATTCTTCCATAGAGGAATTCAGTGAAATTTTTTTCTGAAGATTATGAAGTAGTTTCAGGAGTTGTGATTTGTTACTGGTAAAGAAATTCTGTGGAAACTCAGTCTGAATTGCTTAAAAAAAAATCATATCTAAAATCAGTAGTAGATCCTGCTAAATATGAACAGTTTTATAGTTCATCCATTTTGTGTCTCTTTTAGGCTCTTAAGCATCTAATACAGAGTTTTAACAAAAGAAGTGTTCTGGAGGATTTAGAGAAGTAGTGAGATAAAACCCTCTTTTTAACAGTACATATCAGTTTGACATAAGGATTAAGAAGAAGAGCAATTGATGTTGCTAGAGTTTGTCCATGTGAGAAATGCTTTTGATATAAAACCCTCTAAATTTAGACTGTTCTAGAAAACGGAGCTGATTTTGTAGGTGGAGGATTCACAGATACCATTCTCTTAGCTCAGTTATTAGAGTGACTGTAGTGACTAGAGTGCATGTTCTTACCACAGAATAAACCAGATGGATTTTGTGGATTTTGTTACTCTTTTATGTTATTCTGGAAGCAGTAGAAGCCATAACAACAACAACAACAACAACAAAAAGAAAGAACCCCACAACCGTCAAATGCTCATACACTTTTTTCTGAAGCTGTTTGTACAGGATGTGAGATAGACATAGTTCTATGATTAGTAGTAGCATGATTTAATTTCCTCTACTTGATCAATGTGAATGTCATATTCTTTCCTAGTGTTATGCTCCCTTGCCAGAGAGATGCTCATTTACAAGTTCTCCTTCTCTCTAATTCTGTGCATAGCAAATCTGGGCTTTTGAGGAAATTACTGTATATCAGAAGGTCTTAACAAACCAAAGAAGGAAAGAAGGGGTGCTTGAAATCAGAGAAAATTAGGCCCTTGCAAATACAGTATGGGTTTTCTTTTCTTTTTATTGTTATTTATTTTATTTTTGTCCAACTGTGTTTTCCAACCTCAGCTGTGATAGATCCATGGAGTGGATTGGTTAAGTAGACAGACAAAGAGGTGTAGTAGAGAGACAATGGGATATGGGAACTGGGGTCCAATTACCCAACACTTTCTGCTGCTGAGCCCTTTAGTTTTTCTTATCAGCAATTCACTTAAGTTAATAACTCTGTAGATAGAGTGGATCTTCAAGGAGAAGAAAGGGGAAGGAAACATTTCTTTTGGCCTTTATCAGTTTACTCTACAGAGCACTTTACTGTAAAAGATAAGAATATATGAATATTCTGACCACAACAAAAAACTGAATAGCTGTAAGAGTTGCTAGTGAGAGCAAAAACAGACTGAAGTGTGTTTGCCTTTCCCCCATCTCTGGCCCTATCCTTTCTTTGCTCCTTGTCACAATGGTTGTCTTCATTTCTAACAGTCCAGTGAACAGCTACTTAAGGTTAACCCCTTTTTTCATTAAGGGCAAGACATTAGGACCTGCCCTGCTCTTGCTCTCATTTATATCAGCTTCATTTTGTTCACAGATCTGTTCTCAGGTCAGAGCCTTGTCTTAGGAGAAGAGCACATGAAAGAATCATTAAGCAAAGCCAAGAGGTTCCTGTTTTGGACCTGCGATTATGATGATACTTAAGTAGCTGAGGAGAAATTGCAGTGCTACATGAAGATTAATTATGATTCTCTGCACATTGATGGTTTCAAATAAGAGTACTTACCTAGCTTTTTTTTTGTAACTGTTGTTGAAAAATAATGATTATAGTGATCATATAATCTTCCTTTTTCACACGATGAGATGATGCTTGTGATGGTGTAGGGGTACTTGGAATGACAAGTGGTGGAAGGATGTAATTAACAAGCAGTTAGGTAATTTATTAATTTACCACATAGAGAACTCTGTATCCCTGTTGAGAGTTGAGATACTTTTCTTCAGCAGTGCTGTTGGAGTAGTTAGGTTCTAGAAATGCACTACAGGTTTGTAAGTGTAAGCCAGCCAGCTGGCCCTTTTCACCCACTGCTTTGCATGTCATGGCTGCTTCTTTACCGCTTTGTTGCCTCATTGTGTAGTTTTATAAGTTGTGCTTATTTGATTAGAGCAGCTGTGGTTAGAAAGGACAAGATATCTTCTCTGCTGTTGCTGTTCACACAGCCCTTCGTTTTACAAGTACAGCCCAAGACCAGGGAAGAGCTGAATTCTTTTTTCATTTATCAAAGGTAACGGAGTTCTTTCATTTATTTCACAGGCAGTTTTTTTCTGTCCAGTGCATCTGTATGTTGACAGTAAAAATGCAGAGGTGTTTCTATGGCTAAATTTCCCTTTTCCCAGCTACTTCTTGCTGCTGCTGCTGGGAGAGATATAAGAATCAGCTCGTCTCTTCTAAATAAAGGACTGACTTGGAGAAGAAATACTTTCTCAATGTTCATGCTACTCAGATTTTCTTTGAAAGACATTGGAAAACATACAAAAAGACAAAAATTGGATTTTTTCAAAGATACTTTAAAGCTGACTCACATGCTAAGCCCAACTATTTTTTCTGTATCATTAGCACGACTTTGAGAGAAATTGTCCAGATAATAGGAAAGGTGACATGGAAAAGAAATTGGGTTGTGAGTATTCTGACTTACTCTAAGAAGAATATGCTTATTAGATGCTTTCAAAAGACAAATTTCTTTGTCAGCTTTCAATAATATGTATGAGATATGGCTCAGACTCAGTCATATAACAAGTACCAAGACAGAGTCAGAATATCAGAGTGAAGTTTAATCCTTTCGGTTGTTATTGTGATGTAGAGAAGGTAAAAGATTAGAATATTCTACTGCATCAAAAGGATCAGTAATAACATGGAAACAGCATGTTTGTATACCGAGATACTTTTTTTTTCTGTTTTGTTTGTGCTCAAGCAAGAAGGGGAAAAAACTAGTTTTAATATTACACATTACAATATAAGTTTACAAAATTATTTTTTCAGAATTTTTCTGATCAAATACTTAAATACTGAATTAGCAACTCATGGGATGCCTGCTGTCATATGCCAGTGCACCATAGCCTAGTTCAATTTACAAGGTATGCCTGACTTTTTTTTACATGAGAAGAAGAGATTTTAGTAAAAGAAAACACTGAAAGTGCATGCATATGAAAGTGCAGATTGGATTATTATGACTTTTTCCTCCTAGTTTATTAAGGTATAAATATTTCTGATCGTTTTGACCAAAGCCATAGACAACAGTATGCACTTAGGTGCTCTTGTGACTTAGCAGCAAAACAAGGAATTGTGCTTTAGTTTTACTACTGCTAGGCTTTTTAAACTTTTACTCACAGGCATTTCAATTTAGGAAAATGTCTACTTATTGTCTGATTCTATTCATATAGATTTTAATATTTTTAACACTGTTTTTATTCAGATTAATACAATTTTTTGACATGGAATTGCCTAGTGGTTTTGTTTCAGCTTATGTATCTTAACACTTTTAGCCTGTGTTCTTCTTTTTCCTGATGCCTGAAATATTGTTTTAGCTACAGAAATTCCTACATGAGCTGGTAAAAGTGATCACATTCATGCATTAAAACCTGTATTAGCCTACACTGAGGTTATGATCTACCATATTTCTTTTTACCAGGGTAGCAAGAGTACCAGCCATAACTTATTTGGAGTAGTCTGAAAAGTCTCAGAGCATCAAATCAGCCAGAAATACAATGCCCAGCAGCAACTTCAGTCTAATTTATTATCTGTTGGGCTCTCAGCTTTTGACAGAGCTCTTATGCCTGTAAATAAAGTCCTGTGCTTTTTTCTTTATGGTAATGGTTTTCAACAAAGGGACTTTATGGAAAAGAGAAGGTGCTATTTTACTGAAAATGCAGGTGGGATGGATTTGTTAATGTTTTTATAGATAAAAATACAACTTTGAAGAAGGGAGTCTCACTGTAGGAGTGCTGTCCTTCTATTGGCGAAAAGCAAATAATTTTCAAATACAAAGTGAAAAGCTGAAATGAGGCTGTACAGGTAAGCAGTGGACAGGAGGTTTGAGTTGAGTGTTCAAATCAAATAAGTTAATTTGAAAACCTTGTGATGCTTTTTACTTAGTAATTTGGAGAAAGTGCGTCGCATTATTTATTTATTTATTTATTTTTGGGTGGAGAGTAAAATTGCAATAAGCCAAAGACAATTATGAGTGTGAGATTTTCATTAGTGCTCAACAAGCACCTCTGACTAATACGTGCTGTGAACCAGCTTGATTAGTAATTAACAATCTGATACCCATAAAAACAGAGTGCAAACCCCAGTGGTGTTCCTTTGTGATAAATCCTGCAGCAGGAGAAGACAAGAAACGGTTCCTTGCAGTCTTCCTCAGTTGTTTGTCTAATGCTTTTATCTATTTATTTATTTGCTTGCTTGTTTATTTAGGTATGTAACTGAGTAGAGGTGCGTTTAGTTACCTATGCAACTAGTGACTAGGGATTTACTGATATGTAGGAAATGCTTCGAAGCTGAGGTGGGTGATGGGAGCCCCTCCTGCTGCTGTGTACAGCAATGCTGCAGTGCTGGGGAGTGGAGATATTCCCTGGTGAAGGGCAGAGCTTGTAGCACTTGCCCTTTCAGTGTATGATGAGATAGCTGTTCTTTCCCAATGGAATTCTCGCTATGGCACATCATCTGTAACACAGAGCTATGTAGGGACTTCTGAAGGAGAAGCTGTTTTGTTTTGCTTTTTAAGTGTAAACAAGGCTGAAATCTTTAGTGCTCTGCATTGTTCAACTGATGTTGTATTTCCTAACTTTGTGTGTTGAATGGGTGTGGATAAAACAGCTGTGGGTACAAACATCTCTTATAATAACTCATCTATTTGAAATAAAACTTCTGGGCTTATTCTGTGTTTTTACATCTCTTAGTGATACATATTAGAGTCAGAGTCTTGAAGCAGACCACTGTCAGACAGGTGAGAAGGTGTTAGCAGTGTCTGCTTTGTCAAATAGATGCTGGTCTGGAAGAGTTCCAGGTAAAAGTGCATGCACTATAATTTATGAAGCATGATAGCAGGTGCAGCTGCACTAAGCAGTCATCAGGTATATAATTTGTGCTTTGAAAAAAGAGAAGGTAGAACAAAAATTATGAGAATGTAGTATGACATGATATACATGGAATCTAGCCAGGTTTTGGCTAGTGATTTAAACAACAAAAAAAATTCATTGAAGTGAGCTTGAGTGGTATTGTTGGATAATCAAGAAGTGAGTAGGTTGAGGGGCTGCATTTAAAAGGAGCAATGTCTGATGGATTTCTGTCACATGGCAATTTAGTGAGAATTCTAGCTAGTAAGCTTTAAAGGGAAGGAAGAAGATGAGAGATCCTCTAGATTTGCATGTATGTTTTCTAGCCACTGTAGATCGTGCAGTAATTTATTTTTAATTAAAAAAAAATTATCAGGGCTATGACAAGATGAAGATGAGAAATAAAACAAAACCTGAAATATTGCATAAGCGTATTTCATCCTCTTGAAGGCATTTAATGTGACACTTCATAACATTTTGTCAATCAAACTAATAGGTTTGGGAAGAACAGAAGTTAAAAGAGTCATCTGCGAAGATGAGCCTACAGAGACTTGACTTTTCTGCTGCAGAATGAATTTTCCTGCTGACCAGAAAAAAATTCTTGCCAAACTGGTTTTATCCTGTGTTAGCTGATGCAGTTAATTCTCTGAAGAAGTTTTGCAAACATCAAAAATTTGCGTGTTTCTTGAGCTCCCGTGAGTCACAAACACTGTAGTTTCTAGGAAGAAAACTGTTCTCTTTCCTTGTGGACTAGCAATTACAACTTTCTATAGCACGTTGGGATACACTGATGGATTATATTGTGAATAATGACAGTTCTGCTTCATATGTTAGTAAGGATTAGTGTTAAGTTGAAAAAATGTGTGCTTTGTGCTTTAAGCAAGACAAGGGAAGTGGGAACAGACACCCTTCATCCTTCTCCAAAGTTCTTTAAATTAGTCTAAAACTAAGACATGAAATTAGAAGAGAAATGGAAAAGCTTGCAATTTTTTTTCCATGAATAAAGGGTTAAAGATTTATATGCGTATGCAGCTTCTTCAATTTTCATTTTCCCTTTGTCTCTTACTGATGTAAGTCTGTGTTGAACAGAGGGGCATGCATATATTTAACATGAGATGGTTTTGGAACTGCATGTATTCTTAAAGAGCATATGTATTTTTTATTTTGTTTTAATCAAAACTTCAACCGATAAAGTTTTAATCCGGCAGCTTGTGATGTAAATTGAAGGTTAATTAAAGCTAATACAGCACTAATATTTTTCACGCTTTTCACTAATTTACAAAGTTTGTTCCTGTAACCTTTCAGGCAATCAGAAATGATGCAAGATATCTGGAGTCACTGCTAAATCCCCAAGTAGCTGGGAGATTTCAAGTCTCTTCAGCTAAGCAGCCTACATAGCTGCTAGCTCCCTGAGGGGTTCCAGGCATTAACCTTGGGGAGAGCAGAGAAATCCCTTGAGCTCCACAGGACGGAGCTCTCGCTGGCATTTTGCGCTTGTAAAGATGCAGCGGTATCACCTCTTCTGTACTAATTAAGAGTTACTGTGGATCTGACAACTAAGGACAGCGTGAACTTTAATGTAGATAAGCATGCAGGAACTGCACACAATTCTAAAGCAAGCAAAGAATCAGAGAGGAATAATGTGTGGACTTCAACAGTCTGCACAAAATAAATGTCTGAGTACAGTACTTGGTCACTGTTCACAAATGACGCCTCCTCACGAGAGAGCAATTTCCAGGGGAAAGGTTTAAACACTTACCAGTTAAACACTGAGACATTTGACATCTTTCTTAGCGATAACAGCCATGGAAAAGTTCAAGAGAATATATTTTCTTTTCACTGTCACCTTGTGGCTGCAGTATTGGTTTCCCATTTCCAGTATGGCTTGTGCATTTTACATCAAGCAGCCTTTGTATAAAACCAGAAATAATACAGAAGGAAGGGATTGTACTGCTAATACATGTATTACTGTTAGAGTATACCATTAAACTGCTGTATAAAAACCATGCATTACAATCTCCTTTTCCATACTCAAACAAGAAATTGGCTGTGACTGTGATAGGCAAAAAGTCCAATCTTGTCTGTGTGGTTGTAAAAGCATCCAATGGCCCTGGTTGGAGTCACTTAAAAGCTGCTGTCCCCAGCTGTCCATTAATATGCTAGAGCATGTTTTGACTTAAAAACTTAACTAGCTGTCTCAGCTAACCTTACCTCCTGCAATACGGGTTTACTTAACCCACGTTCAATGTTGGTTGAAGTTAGTCTGGCTGTCTTGAAGTGGGCACAGCTTGGTCTGCATGTGATTCTTTTTTGCTGATTTTTCTTATCAGGTGGCAACAACGAGAGGCAGAATGATGAGGTGGAGACAGCAATGTTTTGGTCTCCTGCAGGTTTTGTACGCGTCACTGTTGGATCAAGCCTGCTGAAGGACTTGTTCCTGGTTTTGGGTCCTCACTTAAAAAGGGGAGAGCAATGATCTGCTGCTGTGATTGAGCCAGCTCCAGACACGCACATAGTCCAGACAGTGCATCACTAAAGGCACTGTTAGGGGAATTAAGAAATCAGCATGCTTCTGCACAGAGGTTGTTTGATTTGTTTGTTTATGTGATTTCTTTTCATTCAAGCCAGTCATTAATGATGAAAGTAAAAAGATGAACCTGTTGCAGATTGAAAGATTTGCTTGGTTTATTTCTGATGAGTTAACGGGAGCTTTCACAGTACATTTTTAAACAAACTAAACAAAGATTTTAAGCTAGAGTACTCTTTGGTTACTAGGACCTGCAAGGGAGAAGAGCAGACCTTTTATTTTTGAAGGAAGGTGAGCACAGGTGCTATTCCTGAGCAACAGGTAAAATTGAGGAGTTAAATGAACTGGGTAAAAGAAAACAAAACGAAAGGGAAAAAAAAAACCTATAGCTTGATTTTGAAGATTTTTTGGAAAGCAAATGGATCAACACTGTTTATATTGTTCCCTCCAAGAATAAAAGGGGGGTAGTGTAGTTTGATGTCTAAATGAAGTAATCTGCAGGAAAAAAAAAGATTATATTTGTTGAACTGTATAAGAAAAATTTGGAAGATAATATGGCTTTGTTTGCAGTATTACATAAAGAAGATTAAAGAGGGGAAACAAGCTGCTTAAACACTGTAAACTAATTAGTTCAACGAATTGTTTTCCTGAGGTTCATGAGATATGAAACATTGGCACCAGTGCGTGAAATACACTCTGCCTCAGTGCTCTTTTCAATTTATTTTTCTGTTAGTGTCATATATGTGTGTAAAAAAAGAGCAGCCAAAAAGAAAGAGGTTACAGAGGGAGACCAAAGCCTGCCAGATGATTGAAGCTGACATTTTGTCATCTTAAGCACGATACAGGAGTCGCCTTCTAATACTCGTGTTTAAATACCAGCTTCGTTTTCTGCTATCCCAGGCTTTGCTGCCCAAACGATGTCATGATGAGGCCTGAAGGGATTCCTGTTGCTGCCCTGCGCCCAGCTGCACGCTAAGCTGTGCACAAGCGAGCTGACATGCTGCTAATGAGCTTGCCCAGCGTGGGGGTGGGCACACGGGGACACGGGACAGGCTCTGACTGAGTGCCTTGCAGGAGGTTGGACAAGGGAACAGCAATGGCAGGTGTTAAGCAGGGTGAACATCTAGACAGCTTTGGAGTTTTTTTCTGTTAGCTGGCAAACAAATTGGGTAACATAAAGCATCCAAAAGGTTCTCTGGCACATGCAGTTTGTGTGTCGGATTCACTTTTCTGTAGGAAGCCAGTAGGTTTGGTAAGTTTTTATAATTTGATAAATTGTATTTTGTTTGATAAATTATTCTTTTTCTTCTGTAACATACCTCAACATTTGATCACATATGCCCGGTATTGTCGCATTTGTGCAACAATATTCCTGTTTGTTGATATTGGACAGAATAACTAGAATTTTATCACTCTGCAGAAATATGGCCCTATATATTCCTCTTTTTTTTATTATTATTTTTTAGGATATATCGCAGTGTGTGAGATATGACCATACAGAATCCTACATAACCTTTCAAATCATACGAGAAATTCAGAGATTAGTGCTTGGGGGTGCATGTAAAAGTATAAGAATAGTTTTGCTTAGAGACAGTAAGGAGGGAAACAAATCCCATTATGACTTCAGGTTGTATTTTTAATAGTACTGAAATCCTGGGGATAGCGAACTTTTCAATTTAGACAACAGCCCAGGGGGTTTTAAGTAATATCTTAGGGGCACTGAATATATAGCTGAGATAACATAATATGTGGATACGTCCTTTATCTGAGGCTTCATCAGTTGCTTCCTGGAGGTGAGAGGAGGAGGAGATTTGATTTTTCCTCTGGGTTTCCTAATGATTTTTGCTTTCTCTGAGACTCACATGACATTCTGTTTTATGTATCCAGTGAAGAACTTGGGAGTTGCTGATATTTACATTACTGCTTTTGAAAAGATGTCTGTCTGTCTAGTTTATCTTCTTTTGTTATGTTTTTAGTGAATATAAATCTTTTGCAAATGTTATGTCTTAGGTGGTGATCATCTTTTGTGTTTCAAGTTGAATTTCTTAGGTATGCTACAATGGCATATAGATTGTTAGCTCAAAAAATCGTAATGCAATGAGTTTGGAAAGGGTAATAAGAATCCAGGGAAAGGAAGGCAGGAGGAAAAGAGACACTCAAAATCAATTACTGTGTCATGTCCCGCTTTCTGAAGCTCTCTGGTGATGCCCTTTTTGGCAGCAGGGGCACCTACCCAGCATTCTCTAGTGGCTCCTTCAGCATCAGAGAACTTCCCCTGCGCGTAGGTTGTTGCTTGGCCAAAATAACAGAGAGCAGGGGTACTTTACAGACTTCTCCCTCTTACTTGCCCTTTCTTTTTGTCCCCTCACTCCCCCTGTTCCTCTGTTTCCCCTGCCCCCCTTTATCTCTCTCTTTTCTCCTGTTGCGGTCAGCGTGTTAGTTCCTAAAAAGTGAATCCAGCCTCCAAATCCTTGGTAGCATGAGTTCTGTTCAATTACAGCTTTTAAGTAGGCAGATCGGATTCTAATTGGTCCCACGGTCAGAACAGAGTACAATTTTTATTATCCATTACAATGCATTTGCTTACATATGTAGGCTGCAGTTTTAGAGGTGCTATTCGTTATTTATTTATGTTGGTCACAAAGGTAGCATTTGTTACTTGCGATTTTTGAAGTTACCTACTTGAGCAGCCCTATAAAATCATTGTTCACCAAGACATGAACAAGCAGCACTTGTCAATTTCATGTCAGGACCAATGAACTAAAAATCTGCCTAGTGAGGGGAATGATTGCCTGCTTGTAAAGGTGACAGTACATCCCCATCGTTCCCTTGGCAAAGTGATAGAAAAGACGTTCTTGTAGTTTATAGTAAAGTAGAAATTTAGAAGTGAGAGCCGTTGATTTTAATCCGACATTTTCTTCAAAATCCAGAGCTACTTTATGGCACAATGCCATGGCTGATTTTTGTTATGTACTTCTTTGAAGAAACACACTTTGTGTTACTTTCATTAGGAGATAGTGTTTAATACTGCTTAGTAATACTCCCTTGGAAGAACATATGGTGTGTGGTATTCCATCATGTCAATAAGAAAGAAACTTCAGCTTCTTAGACAGAGTATATTTCAGTTTAAAGTGGTGTCTGATGAAGAATGAGCTAATCTGTTGAGGAATAGAAGGGAATAAAACCTCAGACTTTTTTGAGAAATAATTAGATACTTAGGGACCTTTATGGGCTCCAGAAGTAAACCCGTGTGACCCTGTCCTATTTATTAAGACTGATGAACTCTTGTTAGTGTGTTTACTATTTCCCTCTTGCATTGCCACTTTTTTACAAGCTGCCTAAAAGTTTGCAACTTTTATGCTATATATTTTTTTTACCAGCTGACTTGCACGACTTGGTTGTGGGAGTCTTATAAATTCTAAACTACCTAATGGCTCTGGCTGCATCCATTATATAGCCGTTGTTATTATTTTTTTTTTTTTCAGACATCTGTGTAGATATTTTCTGAAATTTACAAAACCTTTGTGACTAATCCCATAGGCTGACCTACACACTGAGATCTTACCAGTGTTTGTTGCTGCTAATTATTCTGGGTGAACCTGTGGGAATCAGGCCCTTTCTTAATGAGTTTAGGAGAGCAACTAAAAATTTCATTCCCTCTCAAGACTACCTACCTCATCTGTATTACTTCAGTTTAGAGTACAAATTGCATTTGGTGTAAATTTGGTGTCCTCAAAGTGGCTAGTTTAATTTTGTTAGTTCTTAATTTGGAGTAAGAGAGTAAGAGGGGACTGCATTTGGTACTGCACTGCAACAAAAACAGCTGTGTGATATGGCACAAGTGGGTTGTTAGGTATGACATAATGTATAGTATTTCTATCATGGCGTTATATATCTGTCAGAGCTTTTGTCAGGCAATTCTTTTTCTTAAGCTTGAAATCCTTCTCATGTATTTTCAGTGGGTATCAGTTAAAATGTCCAGAAATCCCTCTGCAACCAATCAGTTTTGCTTCCTCTAAATATCTGCCTTTAATTGATGGCTTGTTAAACTGACTAAGGAAGCCGTGGGGAGCTCAAGCATAACTTGACACAGAAAGTATGGATTTGGAAAGGTTTTGGGCAACGCAACTACATTTAGATAATCTTTTTGTAATTAGAAATCTATGTAATTGAAGACCTGACTGATTTTTAATTCCTCTTTAGGTTAGAGAAGCATTCTGTACCTTTATGTCTTGAAAATGCTACATATGCATTTTTTCTAATAACTATTAAAGGCGAAACACATTAGCAACAGGTTTGGGTTGTTGGCTTTTTTTTTTTGTTTGGTTTGTGTTTTTTGGGTTTTTTTTTTTTTTTTTAATTGCACAGATACTTGGTTTTGAAAAAGCATAAACTTCTGGTAGTGTGAAACAACAGAGGTTTTTGTTCTGTAGTGAACACCATGTTTTGCCCAAATGAGGTACCAAAAAAACCCCTGAAAACTCTGTTGCTACTTTTTCATATCTTTGCTTTAAGAAATTTGTATGTTAGTGTGTTGCATAGACACCCTATTAAGTCACGCACCAATACCCTTGGTGGGTTAAGTATTTCTGCAGTAGTGTGTGATGCAGATATCTCAGATAAGCAAAAGTAATCTGTAAAAAAGAAAGGGTTACTCCATTTCAGCACAGGTTACTAGCTTTCTCCCAGGACGTAGGTTATATGTAATAGAATATTAAAGGAATGACCACATACCAAGAATCTTCTTGACTTTCTGCCAGGAATTTTAGGGCTACACACTGCAAATTTGCATAAACTGTCCAGATTTTTTCTGTACAAAACTGCTGATGACATTTTTTAGATAAAAATGAAACATTGAAATCATAATCCTTGCATTCTGCTCAACCACTCTGCAGTTTTGTGTTGCTGCAGGCTGTGCTGCAAAATTCAGTAACATTCACACTTAGAGTTATTGGTATCCAAAGTGGGTAAATCTTTGCAGTCTTGAGTTATTAGCTCTCCAGCTCCACCAAGCACTAATGTGGTTACTTCCAGCTGTCATTTCATACTGTTCTTTATGTTGCTTTTAAGTGCTGAGAGATTTTCTTTCATTCAAAAACAACAACGAATGAAAACCTCTTTTAAAAAGTATATATATTTCAAAAGCTGGTAATTAGTGAGTATAAATTGTTCCTTGGCAGTGTGATAATACAAACCTTTCTAAATTTCGTGGTGGTTGGGCAGAAGATACTGAGATTGAAGGAAAAAGAGTACATAAATAGCAGTAAGAGGAGTAAGAACAAATGGACTAAAGAGGATCTCGGTCTTCCCTGAGCTTTGAAACAGCAGACTCTTCGGGGTGGGACTCCAAAGGGAAGGAGGAGGACCATAGTCAGCAAACAGATGTTCTTCCTAAAGATTGGGAGTGATCTTCTGAAAGTCCTCAGGGAAATTAATGTTTCTAACAGATGACCTTCACCAAATGCAGCTTTGATGATCTGAGGTCTTGCTACCCGCAGCTGCCCTCCATACCTTGCTGCCAGCACCGGCGCTGTGGCGGAGGCGGCAGACGGGAGCATGTGCCTTTTCTCTGGGGCTCTGGTGGGCCTTGTTAGGCAGGCCGTGAAATCTTTTGTGCTAGGATTATGGACAGGCATGTGTAAAGTGTGTGCCTCCTGCTCAGCAGGCAGGTGTTCCCCTGCAGGCATACCGAGCTGCCGCTCCGTTGGCCTGGAGCAGGCGGCCTGTGAGGGCTGTGGCCTGCTGGGGCAACAGCCACGTAAACAGCTGCAACTGCTTGTTTGGGGAATACGTGCTAGGGCCCAGGGGTCAGCAGCACATCCAATTAAGCAGAGAGTGAGGGCTTTGGAAAATGCCTGCCACAAATGGGCTGCAGATTTATGTGTTGATTGTGTGGTTTGCTTGTGCAAATCTTCATGCTCGCTTTGGGGACTCTGCATCCTATACTTCTTTCATTGTTTCTCTTGCAGATTAAACAAAAAGTTCATCTTTTTTTCATTTTACTTCTCTGACAAGCTTTGATATGCCCAGATATCCAAGCACTCTGTATGGTTGAAAACAGGAGGGATCAGCCTAAAGGCCTGCAGCTATCCTCTTTGAACTCGTTTCAAGCTCTTGGTTTCTCATGGTAGTGTAGGAGGACAGCTGTAGAAATGCAAAGTTTTCTGAGTGATTCAGCATTGTGTTTGCACGTGTGCACACCTCTACTGAATTCTCTTCCAACTGTAAACTTCCTTGTGAATTTCATGAGTTCTGCTTGGTGTGTAATATTCAAGAATTCAACCCCAAATTGTAGCACATTGTCTTGAGTGAACTGACAACTCTGTGCTTCAGGAATTGGAGGAATGAAAATTCTAGTTCCACCTGTAACAGAGATTTTTTCTCCCCAAGTATATTTAGTTTTGGGCGGGAAGGAGAAGGAAACTCACATATAAAAGGATTTGTTTTTTGCAAACTGCGATGGCATCAACTATAATTAAACAAATCAGCATTTTTAGTTTGTGTTAAGGTTCTTAGTTTAAAAAAAAAAAAAAAAAAAGGAAAGGAAACATAGTTTGATTTTCAGAGGCACTTGTGCAGCAGCCTAAGCTTAAATTTGAACAGATGAATGGCATGTTTGCATGTGGCTCCGGATGTGTTGTTGCCCTGACGATTCCAGTCAGTCAGTTTTCCAGTGTTACAGTTAAAACTTTTCATCAGCCTTGCATTGAGTTACATAGGTAGTTTTATTTCAGAAGTGCCTATACCTCAGATAACTGATCAGGTTCATGTAACTGATCTGTATCTGTTTGTGATTCTGCCCTCTTTACCTCCCACATGAGTTGTACCTTTCTTGTGCAAATAAGCTGCTACTGCCTCTACTTGATCTCTGTGCTACAGATGTTTCTAATTAACTCTACTGTGACAGGCCAGGAGGATATAGTTACAAAGGTTGACAGGTCCCAGAGTCCTTGGAGGCACTGTTCTGTCACCTGATGCATTCCTTGTTCTAACATCTTTTTGGCAAGCTTTCTTAATTATTACAGCCAACCAGTACCTCTGTGTTTAATATGGAGAGTGTGGAGTGATGGCTTCTACAAGTCATCAAAGAATGCAGTCTTCCAAGGCCTGAAAGATTTCAGTATCTGTTTTGTGGTTAGGAGTATTGGTGCTGCCATTATGCCTGATTTCACGTTTTCCTATATTCTTGTTCTATTTTGCACAGGAAACACACTTAGGCTTCCTTTGCTCTTTACAGATACAACTTAAAGTTGTTTTTTTTTTCTTCTTAAATTACATTTTTTTTTTCCAAAGTAATTCACTAAAGCTTAATAACCCACTGGAGGACTTCTTTCTTGAGCAATTTAGATTGCAAAGATCATTGGCAGTTAAGCATGGACATGCAAGTTGCTATGGGCCATTTTCTTTGTATTGCAAATTTTAAGTGATGCACTTACACCTGTGCCGTACATTTTTTTTTTCTCAGACTGGGTCAGAGAACCAGCAATTGGAGAGCACTTGTATTACACTGGAGGAATCTCTTGTGCTAAATGAACATAAGCATTCCTTGGCTCTTCATTTAGAGGCATCTGGAAGAGGTGAATGGTGTTTATGAGGAGGATATCACACCTGCACCTCAAGATAGATGAGTATCTTCAGAATGCTGTCTTTAGCTTCAATAATGAGAGATACTCATAATTATCAGAGGAGATACTCATATCAGAAGAGATACTGTAGCAATAAAGGAAGTCTAATTCTTTCACAGACTAGGAAATGAGAGCTGCCCATCTAATGAATTTAAGATTGGGAATCTTGTTCTCTTAGAGCTATCACTTGAGAATAAGAGTAATTATTTCCTATTGCTCTTCATGGAATATAGTTATAATTGCCTTACTGTAACAGTATTCACATTAACACTTAATTGTTAGTGTCCTTGTAATTTGAGGAAATCATCACCTCTTCATATTTCATCACCAGAGAACATTCCTACACTGGAAGAGCATTTGGAACCACTCAGTAAGGAAAGGCTACATATGATATATCTTTACTTAGAAAGGTGTAATTTATTTATATAGCATTTGTCATTATTCTCTTGAAATTTGTTTCTGTTGTCGTTTGTTCATCAAACTTTTTTTTAAAGACTGAAGGGCACTGACAATTATTTGTCATACAGGAACAGGAAGTTCTGCAGAGTAAAAAATCTGTAGTGGTGAGCACTGGCAGAGAAGGGCAGCAGCTTTCTCTCAGCCTTCTTTGTCTCACTTGCACATTCTGTGTTGCACTGAAAGATGGGTCGGTAAGAATAAAAAGATAGCACCATGGAAAGGTCGGGCTGACAGTTGTGGTCCAACATTTTCCCCTTCCAGGTGACTGCACCTCGTTCCTTTGTACGATACTTAAGGTCATTATGAAAGCAACCCTTAGACATGGATTTGTCTGTCCACTGAGCAGAATGTTTGTATATCCAGATGTACTGCAGAAACATGAAATGATCACGTCTCTTCACTTTATCAAAACAACCAGATATCTGCCGTGAAAGCATTGAAGGCCTGCTATCTTCAGTCATTAAAGCAGTTAAAATGAGTAAAGTGGTTTCATCAGTCATAGCCACGTGATTCGATTACCATTTTGTCCTATGAGACAGAGCAAAAAGAAGTAAGTGCAAAAGTCTTTAAATGTAAGTGTATACCAAAGCAATACACATTCAACACAGGGAACTTACTAAATACAATAGATGATGTGCATGGAGATGGAAGTGGTGCAGCATATCCCTACTGTTTTTGTACCAGTGCATTGCTGTTGTTAGACCAACTAGGTTGAAAGATTTGTTGAGCTAACAGCACCCAGAACACCCAGTACAAATAGGTGACAGCTTAGCAGGTGTTTACTATTCCATGTTTAGAAAGATAATGTGCCAAAAATAGGCTTTGAATCTTTCTTGCTAGAATGACCAAGGGCCATAGGAGGCTGGAATGGTAAGTGGAAAGAAACATGGAGAGCTCTTAACTGGAAACACCCTTTCATTCCCCTTCATGCTGCCATGCCTGCTGGCTGGTGCGCTTCGCTGAGGAGGGTACTGTTCTCTTGTGCTGCTGCCATAGACCTCTTTTACATGGATATTCTCCCATAACTGTCCAAAGTGGGAAAACTGAAAATGGAGTAGGGCTTTCCACAGGACAGGAGAGTGGAGAAAGAAAGGAAAAACCAAAGAGGGGAAAACTGTCCTTTGTCTTAAGTTGCACCTGCTTCTGTTCACTCCCTCTCCTTGTTAACTGGGGGTTAGCGGACATCTTATTGCAGGGATACTGCCTCATGCAAAAGAAGTATTGTCTAAAGTCAATGCTATGCTTAGTAGCATTCAATTATATTTCAACAATTTCCTTTGGCTCTATTTTCACCAAATTACTGATGCACATTGCAGTGGTGTTCTCTTTTGTTGGAGTACAAATGGTTAATCTTCAGTCCTGTGGGTTTTAACAATAAAATGTTAGGTCTTAGATCTGTCAGAGCTGCTGATTCAAGGTTGGTTCCTAAAAACAAAATACGTGTGTGTGTAAAAGTGGGGAGGAGGAGAGGTTTTATTGTAGGACCCCAGGGAACTCCCTGTGTTGTAGGAGTGTGATAGCTGAATACTGGAGTATTTCAAAAACACCTTTGGAGAGTGAGCCCACTCCTCTAAATAATGTTGATTGGCACAGTTATGGTTCAGGAATGTGTGTGAAAGGATTGCTTCTAGCATGAGCTGATCTCTTATCAAGTTGTTTTCTGACAAGTAAGAAACTATAAAATTTATTTTCTTCTCATAATAATAAAATCAGTAGTGTGATAAACACCTTCATACACACATGTGCACACTGCCTTTTCTTCAAAGTAAGTGCTCAAAATATTGTCATTAAAAACAGCTTGCCTTCTCTGCCTAAGGAAGATTGTTTAAAATGAAATGTTCATTTTTTTGATGATATGGGCTTTGCTTGTTTAGGTCTGTGGTACAATCCCATTTTCATTTGGAGATAAACTCATTTTGAACTTTAAAGCTTTGAGAGAAAAAAACATTCTCAAGAGTTCTCCTAGTTAAATAAATAAATAAGCATCTGTGATTTAGTGTTGCTTTAAATATCATTCAGGATAGATTTTATGTAGATATGTTTTTTCTATCTTATCTATACTAGCTGTGCACCCGACATGCATATTAGTTTTCTTTTTCAAGCCAAACACAAGTGGAATTCTGCAGAGACCGAAAGAAAATAGTGAAGCACATTCTTCTCATCAAAATAGCCAGAAAAGGCAAATAATCCCAAAACAACAACCTAGCAAATCTATTTTTTTCAAAAATACGCGTAAAAGAAGCTAAGTAATAGATGCTAACCACTTGAGATATTAAAGGAGAATTTAAGGAATCGGCACCGTAGATTTTTCTAGCTGCAGTCCGTATGTGCTTTTCTGCTCCAGTACATGCAGTCTCAAAAAATGTTAAAAATCTGTTGCTACACAGCAAGTGTTTATTTCTTTTCCTCCTAATTCTCTATGATTTGTGCTGTACTGTTTCATCTTCTGGAACACTCTCTTCTAACATCCATGCAAATTATGATTTGTGCTGGCTTCACAATTGTGCAGGTGATTGTCACAGCGAGTGCTAGATGAATGTGCTGTTGCTGTGTGTGCATGCAATATATCCTAACCTGCATAAAAAAGAAGTAATCTCCAGTAAGAAATATTCAGAAATAAAGATCAGTGTGTGTACATTTTAGCTTTCTATGTTTGAATTAGCAGATCTAAATGGACTGTTGATTTTTATGCTGACTGTGCTTGGGTTTGTTCACAGCCTCTGACAAGATGTGTCAACTACAGGGAGTCTGAACTGAGATTTCCTGCTGTAGCATGTGTGTGTACATGCATACATACATTCACGCACTCTCACCTTCTTTTTCTGTGCCCCAGTTACAGTTTCACAAGTTTTATCATCATCACCCAACACACAGTGGGATCTGTGAGACTTTCTCCTGCGGATGGTGTAGGAGGCAATGGGCTTAAAGAGCACCGCTATGCACTCCTGCCCCAGGAATCTAGGAGGACTGTTTTGCTGTGACCTTGGTCTGGTTTTCCTCCACATTCCTTGCTATCCCCAAGCTGTGAGGCTGATCTGTTTGGACAAACTCATTTTGTTAAGTGGAAATCCCCTTAGGAAACTAGGAATAGAAATTTATGAGAACTCTACGTGATTAAGTGTTCAGTGAATTTTTCTGCAACTTGTGATAAATTTTCTTAGGAGTAAAGCCTAATAAGTATTTTGATTATCTGCTTCATACACTTTCAACTGGAGAGGTCTGAATTCTTTCTGTAGTTGTTATGGCATGATAGTTAACAGTCTCGCCTGACCAAAGTGTTAAGCCATGTTTGCAAAATGAATGTATCAGTTAGTTGTGTTTACCAGAGGTTTTGTTTTCAATTTCAAGAAGTTATCATAAGAGAGCCTTAAATGTGTTTCATTTTCTTTTTTCACAGAGGAGAAAGAAGCTCAAGAATTTCTCAAGGGAGTGGGGAGAAGGATAGAGAGTTCGTCTCTGTGTAATACTTAAGCCAAGGAAAGACTATGTGAGCCTGTAGAAGCAACACTGTCAATAGAAGAAAGAGCTGGGGTTTTGAAAAACATCAGGTTTAGCCGTATTCATGTGTTTCAGGACACACGTGACCCTCTTGTCTTATGAAAATGCCAGACTAGCACATATTGAAAATATGTATTATAAAAAGGTCACTGAAGAAAACAGAAAATGCTTTTGTTTGGGCCACAGGTACAAAAGTTTAGGTGATGCTGAGCCCACGGCTCATCAGATGACAACAAGGACAAATAAAAGAGTTGTACATTCCCAAGAGATACCACCCCTCAGTCAGGGGACACAGGCCACCCTGAAATGCCATCCCCTGCTAAACAAAAGAAGTTAGAATGAGAAGCAGTAAACTATTTTCCAGATGTTTATCTCTTGGTTTTACATTCCTCCTTTTGTGTGCGAGACAATTACCTGCCATATACAGTATTTGATTTAATCCCAGCTTCTGCTGTAACAAGTAATAGTTGAGTAATTGAAAAAGGAAGTTTATTTCAGATGAAGTTTTTTTTTAATTTTGGTTCAGAAGATGCTATCTGCAGCAACTTTCTCTGAGACAAACTCTGTGAGAGTGTGGTGGAAGCCTGAGTTTGTCATCTTGCTCTAATACCTCAGTCAAGAAAATGTATTATGTACCCAGAATGGAACAGAAAGCTAGCACACTTTAGGGGTGAATTGGGGGCCAAAATACTTTGCAGTAACTTGCTCTGGTGGAAGAGTGCCTCTTATTTGTATCACAGTGAAATTGCCTGTAATATATTTCCTACTGATGCTGCATCAGCAAGTAATTACTTTTACTGTGTCTTAAAAGCTTTTCATACTTTAAGTTCTTCACTGCTCTTTAAATTTTATGTATTGCATTGAATAACTTTCCTTCACACTTGAAACCCCTCCTACTTCCAGCCTTACTGAAAGTAGATCCTGAATAAGAAAATTACTGCTGTTCCTAGAAGAAGTTTACCAGCTAAACACTTCAGTTGCAGATATATAGCTCAATAACTTCATCCTTATTCCTTTAGAGTAGACCATGAGTCATGTACAACTGTAACTATTTTGGATGAAAGTCTGCTGCTGCCTCTACTCTGCATTATTTCCCTTCCTGTCCCTCAAAAGAGGAAATAGGATGTGAGGAGGTTTATGAGTTTATTTAAAACTGTATAAAACATCATATTCAGCCGTCCTGGGGGAAAACATAGCACAGAATCAGAGAACTGCAGAGGTTGGAAGGGAACTCTAGAGATCAGTGAATCCAACCCCCCTGCCAAAGCAGTTCCCTACAGCAGGTCACACAGATGGGCATCCAGATGGGTCTTGAATATCGCCAGAGAAGGAGACTCCACACCTCCCTGGGCAGCTGTTCCAGTGCTCCCTCATCTGCACCGTGAAGGAGTTCTTCACCGTGAAGCGTGGAACTTCCTATGCTCCAGTTTGTGGCCATTTCTCCTCATCCTGTCCCCACACACCACTGAAAAGAGAGTGGCTATGTCCTTTTGCCTCCTGCACTTTAGATATTTAGACATTGATAAGATCCCCTCTCAGTCTTCTTTTCTCCAGGCTGAACAGCCCCAGGGCTCTCAGCCTTTCCTCAGAAGGGAGATGCCCCAGGCCCTTTATCATCTTTGTGGCCCTCCACTGGACTCTATCCAGGAGATCCCTGTCTTTTTTGTACTGGGGAGCCCAGAACTGAACACAGTCCTCTAGGTGAGGCCTGACCAGGGCAGAGGGGGAGGATCACTTCTCTTGCCCTGCAGGACATACTCTTTTTAACGCACCCCAGAATACCATTGGCCTTCTTGGCCACCAGGGCACACTACTAAATCATGGCCAATCTGTTGTCCACCAGGACACCCAGCTCCTTCTCTGCAGGGCTCCTCTCCAGCAGTATCTATATACATGGATATATGGTTCGTAGATCAATTCTGGCAAGTGCTTTCTTAACCATATACTCTAGATCTACTTATTCCATTGGTTACATGTCCACTTTATATCAGTATTTTGTCTGCCATGTTAAGTCCAAGCAATTTTATTTCTGAATGATTTTTTTAGAAAGCACATTTTTAGCTTGATTTATTTCCTTGCTTTGTAGTGATTTAATAGATGTTCAATCCATTTCTCTAAGTTTTGGCTAGGAAGAGGCTTTTGGGATTGCTCATAAAAAGGTCGTGCAGTTAAAAGCAGAATAAGTCTTAAAGATACAGAAAGAGGATCACTCCTTAAGGGAAGCAATTCAGTGTGAATACTTCCTTGTATTTGTCAAACCAAAATCCACCAAAACCTTTTTTCTTTTTGTAGGCATAGTGTTGATGTCCACCTGTTTTGAATGAACTTTCTGAGTTTTTGTTTTCCTTTTTTTCCTAGCTGCCTTAGTGGAAAGAGAAAACTTTTTCCATTTTGTAAACTGACCAGAAGCTACTCTAAATGTGCAAGAAAAGGGAGGTATTAAAGCATGCGTGAGACTCGTCAGGAAAATACAAATATAATTCTAGCTACCTAGGTGCTGACTTCATTTCTTTTTGTTTGTTTGCTTTTTCATCTGCAGCCAAAAAGCAGAGGTTTTGTGGAATCTTATTTAAGATAGTGGTAGGATTCCCAGTGACATTAATGGGAGCAGGTTCAGACTTTCTATGTTAAATTGTTGTCTCTTATTCAGCGTTGTGGGGATGGCTTATTTGGAACAAAGTTTGCAGTTGAATATAAAGTACTAACACCAGCTGAGCAGTGAAACAGTTGTTTTATTTTCTGTTTATTTGCAGCATCCTTCAATGCAAACTCTAGTGCTCTAGCCAAAAGCTTCTTATATGCTTCTAAAATGCTTGTGTCTTAGTCTGTCAAATAAATGCATGCTGTTATGGTCTTCAGCATGAAGTACAATTATTGTTTATTTCATTGATCACCTACTATACCCAAGGCATATCCAGGCAAACCTAAAAAAGAACATTTTGAAAAGTCTCAGGAAATAACTCATCAAGAGGTTACAGTATGTAGGACACGCTGGAGTTTGTGTAGCCTGAAGCAGAAAGTTTCTTCTTTCTTATTTGACACAGTAATATGGGCTGTGCCTGGTGGCAGGAGAGCTGTGCTGGGCTTCATGCTGCAGAGGCTGATCAAGAGCCTTGCACCGCTGTGACCGGGATTTCCTTCAGCAGTGAAAAGTGGAGGAGCTAGGCAGCATTTCCAAGCACAAGCTATGAAGGGAGCAGTACTTCTGGGGCAGATAGACACTTGTTCTGCACCCAAGTCTGCCTAATGTGTTAAAGACAGCAGAGATTGATGAAATGTCTGCTGCATGCCTCTGGAGCCAGTGTAGGGCTGTCTAAGCTGAACAAATACATAGCTAGTAGAACTTCATGAACTCTCAAGTGGATATTTTGAAGTAGAATCTCCTGTGATATGTTACTTTTTTTTTTTTTTTTCCGTATTATCCAAGCTATTCACTTGCCTTTTACCTTAGGTCATTCACCGATGACAGTAGAGTTACCCAGTTATACTGAACAGCTGGAACAGTTGGAGGAAAAGCATGTGTGAAAGAACTACATCCTGAGAATAAATTGGTGTCCAGAGTGCATGGTCTTTGGATTGGTCAAAAAGAGATAAAGTTGCTTACCATTCTCATTTTTGGCTAACATCCGTGTCTGAGTTCAGAAATTGCTGTGAAGAATGTAGAAACTGGAAATTAGAGACTGAAGACTTTCAGATGGAATTGTTACCTTTTCTCAGTTGTTTCACACCAGTGAACAAGCTCTTTCAGGAGAGCTTGAATTTAGTAGGTAGTGAAAATTACCTTGGGCAAGATGGTTCCAGTTTTTAATTACCAGGGTTAATTGTAAGGGGAATATACTCCAGGGTGGCTTTGGATAATCTTTTCTCGAGAAATCAAGTTCCTAGCAGTGCAAAGGGAAGTTGTATCAAAAGTAGATGCTATTTTTTACTGTTTTTCTTGAATGAATGGTATGGTATGGAAGTCAACTTTTCTAAAGATCAGTTACACTAATAAGCTTTCTGTGTGATGGGCTGCAACTGAACCTTATTATTCACACAACATGTCTTCATAATGTTATCATATCAGTTGCGCTGTATCCATTTTGCACTTGTGGGTAGTTCATGCTCTGGTAAGAGGAGAAATGGTTAGCTGGCAGTAATAGAAGGCAGAGCAAATAATGGATGGAGTCCACAGCTGCTGCCTTTGTGACAGCAGCTCCTTCTTTCATCCACTTTTGAGTTTTTTTTTCCTTGCCTCATCAATATGGACAAAGCAGATGCTGAGTCAAAAAGCAGATACACTCATAGCTCTTTACAAATCAATCCTTTTACATTGTAACAGGCAGAAAGTTAAATGAGGGTAGGGAAAGGTCTCTGTCTTGTCTGATTGGCAGAAAAAGGCCATGCCTGGCTGTAATTGCTTATTGGATGTAATTCTGTTCAAAGACATTGACTTGGCAGCCCAGTCTTGCCATACTCAGGCCAGTGTAAACCAAAGTACAGAGTATTATGTTGGTGAGATTAGATTCATGGTAAAAATGATGGAGAAACATGTAAGCTTAGTAAATAAAGAGTAAATAGAGCCTAGAAGGTGTTAATTGCTGATGTGTTGTACATGTTTAGGAATTAGGAAATGCTTGCACTGTGATATGCTCTTATTATCCAGTTCTATTGCCTGATTTATCTCAGAAACGTTTTTCATAAATTGGAAGTAAGATGGCAACCTGAAAGGGGAGGATGTGAAATCAATCAGAATAGGAAGTCGGAAGGACTGCAGTTATGTGAGTGCAGTTATATGCAGTGCAATTACTTTTCCTCTCTGGCTTGTCCCTTGGTTGCTTTCACTGTAAAGTATGCTGGCTCACTCATCGACCTCAGGCAGCTGATGCCATAAATGTGTCCACTAAGTGCACATTTCAGCATAGTCCTGCAGTACCAGTTGTCACCTGCCTGGAGCTAATGCATGCTTCCTTTAGAGTGGGCTTCACCATCCCTCATGAAAAAGAGAAACTTTCTTCTTTCCTTCCCTCACTACCTGATGAAACTTGCTATCTGAAACTTTATTTTGTTATTCTTGGCTGGGCTGCACTGGGAGTTAAGCCAATGTCACCTCACGCTTCACAAACTAGTTCCCGGAGGCATTGCATTGCCATACGCACCTGAGACTTCACAGTGCTGCAGCAGGGCTGCAAAGTGCCTGAGCAAAACATGTTGCAGGTATAAATAATAATTCCAAACAAAAACGAGCAAGTTAAGAAGGAGATGAAGCCAGGTTTCTCAGCAGAGCTGCGAAGTGCCACATGACCTGCTGAGCCTGGAGCCCGTGGATGCCAACAGGGTGGTGGCAAGAGATGCTGCAGGGATTCACCTGGGCTAGGTTGCAGATGGGGTGAGGGGGCAGTGGAAGAGGGAGGCCCTGTTCAGGCAGCAGGAGGCAGCTGTGTGGCTGGGGTTGGCCCCAGGCAGCGCTGCTGGGTGAAGCACAGTGCAAGAGCAGGCTTGGAGGAGGAGGGGGAGGTATGCTTTGAATTCCTTGTGGCCACTGAGCCATCTCCCAGCTGGAACTCTGGTTTCTGCCACAGCAAGTTGTGTAAAATAGTTGTATCTTGTTGCCCAGCTTCTTGCTGCTCCTTTTTGTGTGTTATGCTCATCCACTAACCTGAATTTTTTTTATTTGTATATTAAATTATCTCCCACATTCTCTGTATGAAGAGAGTTCTGCCTGTTTTGAAGGGAGCTGACATCTGTTATGTTTGGTGCCTGAAGCATTAGAATTTATTGAGAGAGGAAGAAAATCAAATTGTGTGTTTCATTAAGTTTCATTAAGTCCTGTTTCTCAGCTGTTTTGTTTCCTTTGCATGAAAATAATAGTTAAAAACTCTGATTCAGGTGGAATAAAGCTATTCATAAATTCATGTTCAGTTCATGGAGCAGTTTTGGGGTAAGAGTTGTAAAATGTGGAACAATCATTTCAGTATTCAAAAGGAAATTTTTTTTTTTTAAATGCTAACTAAATTATAATAAGAGTTAGGCTTTCTCCATGTCCCCGAACCAACAGTTACATGCACATCAGTAGTGCTTACATGTTTGTTTATTCCACACGCTGCAGCTAGTTCCTTCCAGCTAATTCCCGTAGTCACTGCTTCTGCAAGGAAACAGACTTCTGTAAGCCTCTTCTGGCTATGAAGAGATTTGGGTGAAGTTCAGGTGGCAGAACCCACTCTGGACAGTGTCTGATCTCTTGTCTGAACAGCTGCTGAGAAGTAGCAGGCTGTCATTGGCTGTGCTGCTCATTGCATCTTCTTGATTAGATATTTGTGTGGCCTCATGCTATCCAAGTGACTCAGTCAACAGTGGATATTTTCCCACAACAGTAAAATATTGCTGTTTTTGCCATGGAAAGTATGAGTCAGGGCAACATATATCGAGGGCTGCTCTGAAGGTGATGCCTCCTGTGTTATGATATTGGCCCATGACATCAGAGGCAGATGTTGGAGGTATGTGTTGTGGTTTAAGCCAGCAGGTAGCTAAGTAATACACGGTCGTTTGCTCACTCCCCTCTCCCCAAGTGGGATAGGGGAGAAAATCAAAAGGAAAACAAAGCAGAACTTGTGGATTGTGATGAAACCTACTTACTACAGCAGAAGAAGGAAGAGGGGAAAAAAGAATAATAGTTATATAAAACAACTGATGCACAAGCAATTGCTCACCACTCTCCTACAGATACCCAGCTAGTCCCCAAACAGTAGCCAGCTGCCCAAACAACTTCCCACTGTTTTCAAGCTTTTTCTGTATAGTGTCATGTGGTAAATTTTTTATGAGCGTGGCATGCAGGCGCTTTTTCATTGCTGGTGAAAATGCACAGCTAATGATGATGAACTATGTTGAAAAATGTTTTATAGATGAGAATTTGCTCTATCAAATAGTGTTATTGTACTCTGTAGCTTCCATGGAAATAAATAGGAGGCATTATTTTTGGTGCGACCTATGTGTAAAATCTGTTGTTAGGCAAACAGTGGATCACATAATTGATGTCCCAACCATAATGCTTCCTGCCTTGTTTTGTCTCACAGAGGCCATGTACACACTTCTTTATTGCAGAATGCAGTAGACAAGAATGAGTAACATTAAGAAAATAATTTTGGTTGTCACAGTTGGGTCTGACTTTATGCATTTAGTAATGTGTCCAGCTGTCCCAGTGTCTCAAAATGCCTTCGAGCTCACCCTTCTATGTGTTAATGTTGTGCAGATATTTGTTTCCTCATGGAACAAGAAAAGATGGTAACAGGGACAGTGCAGTAGCGATCTCATCACAGTGCTGTGACCCTCTGTGCTCATCAGCTGTTGGGCCTCAGAGTAATGAGCAATCAAGAGGGAAGCAGAGGGAGGTACAGTCCTCAATATATCTCAGGCTGCTGATAAAACGTCTGTAGATGTGCTGAAAGTCTTCTTTGCACTTTGTCAGTTGGTAAGTTAAAGGGGCTGAGCCTTAAAAGCTGTCTCCTGTCACTTTTCATGATAGGAGGCTTGTTTAAGTTGGATGAGCTCTGCTCTGGAGAATGCCATCTTGATGGAAAACAACACAGACTTCTGTTATGAAAGACCAAGACTGAAACAGAAGGGAGTGTAGAACTGTTGTCTCCATCCAAAGGTTAAGACACAGCATTTCACAGCCCCATCTGCAAAGAGAAAAAGAGTAGGACTGTACACGTGTTCTGCAGATTGAGTGTCAACAACGTTTGATGCTCACCTGTAAAATCCTGTGGAGTAGCCTGGAGACAAAAGTAAGAGAAGTTTCACAAATGCTGAATATAACCCTGTCTGTCCAGTCCAACCCATCTTTGAAGAACATTTGTCAGTGATATAAACCACAGGCTTACTGACAAGAGGGATTTACAGAGCAAAAACCTAAAGTTACTTCCTGAAGTTGTAATAAGTCAGTGATGAAGACAGTACTTCTACACTGACCCTCATGTGGAAACTACTTTTGGGTCATCAGTGGTTTGGTTAAGCTCACATGAACATTTGTTTACACTGAGATTTTTACTGTGTGTTCCAAGTGGATGTTTAAATTTTCTGCGGTCTTGATAGATACCAAAAGGTCTGGGACATGTCTTTTAATGAAAGCAGACGTCAGTTTGACAGATACATTGGTCAGAAGAGACAGGCAAAGGAGAGTGTACCCCCTCTGATAAATGAGAAGGGAGAACTGGCTTCAACAGACAAGGAGAAGGCTGAGGTTCTTTACCCGATCTTCACTGGCAGTCAGGCTTCCCACACCTCTCACATCCCTGAACCTCTAGGTGTGTGTCGGGTGAGGAAAATCCCCTCCACTGTAAGAGCAGAGCAAGTTTGAGACTGCCTCATGAGACTGAATATGTACAAGTCTATGGGGACAGATGACATGCATCCCAGGATCCTGAATGAGCTGGCTGATGTGGTTGTCAAGCCACTCTCCATCTTATTTGACAAGTCGTGGCTGTCAAGCAAAATCCATGACTGGAAGAAGAGGAACATCACTCCCATTTTTTAAGAAAGGGAGGAAGCAGGACTGGGGAACTACATGCTGCTGAGCCTCACATCTATGCCTGGGAAGATCATGGAGCAGATCCTTCTGGAAGCTGTGTTAAGGCACATGCAAGATGAGGAGGTGATCCGAGACAGCCAATGGCAGATTGTGCCTGACCAATCTGGTGATCTCCTATGATGGAGTGATGGTATCAGTGAGCAAAGGAAAGGCAACTGATGTTGTCTGTCTGGACCTATGCAAGGCCTTTGATGTGATCATGCACCACATCCTTATCTCTAAATTAGACAGAGATGGATATGAAGGCTGAACTATTAGGTGGATAAAGAATTGGTTGGATTGTCGCAGTGGGAGCATCGTGATCAATGGCTCTGTGTCCAGGTGGAGGGCAGTCACCACTGGTGTCTCCAGGGGTCCATCTTGGGACTAGTACTCTTCAACATCTTTATCAACAACCTAGACAGTGGAATTGAGTGTACCTTCAGCAAGTTTGCTGATGACATGAAGCTGGGTGGTGCAGTTGACACAATAGAAGTAAGGGATGCCATCCAGAGGGAGCTGGGCAGGCTAGAGAAGTGGGCCCATGTGAACCAAATGAGATACAACAAGGCCAAGTGTAAGTTGCTGCACTTGAGCTGGGACAATCCCAGTTATATATACAGTCTGGGAGAAGAACTCCTTGAGATCAGCCCTGCCAAAAAGGACTTGGGTGTCCTGGTGGATGAAAAGCTGGACCTGAGGCAGCAGCATGTACTTGCATCCCAGAAGGCCAACAGAGTCCTGGGCTGCATCAAAAGAGAAGTGGCCATCAGAGCTGTATCCAGGCCTGCAGGCCCCAGTGCAAGAAAGATGTGGAGCTGTTGGAGTGGGTCCAGAGGAGGGCCATGGAGATGCTCGGGGGGCTGGAGCACCTCGCCTATGAAGAAAGGCTGAGGGAGCTGGGCTTGTCCAGCCTGGAGAAGGGAAGGCTCCAGGGAGACCTCACTATGGCCTTCCAGAACTTAAAGGAAGCTTACAAGCTGAAGAGAGACTGACTTTTTACATGATCTGATAGTGACAGGACTAGGGGGAATGGCTTCAAACTGAAAGAGAGGAGATTTAGGTTAGATGCTAGGCAGAAAGTTTTCACTGAGAGAGTGGTGAGGCACTGGCACAGGCTGCCCAAAGAAGTTGTGGATGCCTCATCCCTGACAGTGTTCAAGGCCTGGTTGGATGGGGCACTGGGCAGCCTGATCCAGTGGGTGGCAACCCTGTCCATGGCACGGCGTTAAAACTAGGTGATCTTTAAAGTCCTGTCCAACCCAAGCCATTCTATAATTCTATGATTGATTACACGCTGCTACTGTTGCGAACCTTGAAAGTGGTACAACTTCATGCCCTATGTGTTCAGACAATCCTGTTTTGGCTCCTTGGCGGTTTTGAGACCAGCTGGCTCCTCTGTTATCTATAGTGTTGCTATGTACTCCTACTACTGTACTCTGATTTTGGGGGACAGGGGGAGTCTTTAGCCCAGGGAAAAATTTTGGGCTACGAACACTTTTGCCACAGAAGTCCTCCAGTGTCTCTATGGGGTTTAGGAACCAGGTGATGGAAGAGCAGATCTAGAACTAACTCAGATTTTGGCTGTGCCCAGGTTTTGCAGGAGAGGATGCGATGTCTTTGACTACTGCTGTCAGTTGCATCAATGTCAACCAGAAAGCATCAACAAAGTTCATAAATGGAAAAGTGGTACAGCTGAAAGTTTATTCAGTTGTCTATTTCTTCTAATTACAGTGTTGTTGAGTGGCATACTGAATTTCACATTAAAAGAGCAGTTAGTGTAAAATATATATGTTACCAAGGTAAGGCATGGAAGCTGCCTGTGTATATATGCATAAAAAATGGAGTAAAAATCCTGCAAGTAAAACAAAATAATGCAGGTGAAATTTGCATGCTGAAGTCTTAAAACCGGAGGTTCTGCTTCAGTAAGTCAGTATGGTCATCTGTTATGGGAACTGGGATTCTGATGTTAACTGAACCAAAATGTTGGTTTTACAGTTCATTAGCAGTCTTGGTGAAATGAGCAGCTCATGCTGTGCCATCCATAAAGGTTGCTGTTTCTAAAATACTCTGAGTCCCAACTACAAAACTGAGGAGAGACAGATGATCTATTTTTTTCAGTCCACACTTGTCTGAATAGAGGTAGCTGGGGTTGAAAAAAAAGAATTTCTTCTGTTTAAGTACTTGCACAGCATTCTGAGAGAAGGGGACAGTTATTGTTTCAAGAAAATTTCTATTTGGCAAAGATGTGTGCTCTCCTGATGCGTAGAGGATCTATAAAATAGGTCTGCAATAAGCTCTTTCACACGTTTACTCGTTCCTTCTTTGTTTAAATGATTTCCAGCAACATGCTTGACAGCTGTGAATGTTCGGTCCCGCAGATCTCTCCCTGGATGAGACCCATTAGCAGCATGAGCAGGTCTGGGCACAGATATACACAGTGAGCTGATTCTTGCTTATCCTGACAGGAGGAATTTAAAAAATGTGCCAGCTTTCAAGGGTCAGAGGCTAAAATATGGATGTGCTTGTTGCATATTTTGGTTGTCCTTTTAATAGACAGTTTGACACATTCTTTCAGTGAACTTTCGGGAAGACAAATAGCTCAAACTGGACAAAGGAGAAATCACTCTTGTCAGGGTTCCCATACATGTAATTGCCTTCAGGTGTCAAGTGCACTTAGTGGCTGCTGATTTTAATATATATATATATATATTTGCTGTTCAGACATTCATACCTTGTTGTTGGTGTAGTATTTAATTTTATTAATGTGGAGATTTTTAACAGGAAGATATAGAAGCTCAGTTGTTTCAGACTTTGCTTTTGCTCATGAAGTGGCTGGTTTTGCAGTGTAGTTAATTCTTTTGGAGACGTTCTTTTGGTCTGCTTTTTCAGTCAGCCATGTGGAAGGATACGTAGGTCTCCTTCCATAACTTAAACACGGAAAGCAGCTCTTAAGCCTTTCTTCATCTTACATGCAAGATAGCTGGATCATTATGACGAGAATAACTGTTTTGTACTCTTTTGTTCCTTTGCTTTTAAGCTTTTTGTGTATGATACGCTTAACAGTTTTGGAATATGTTAAATCAGCTGATCCACCGTAGTGCGAAAACGGTGACAAGATATGCTTCTTAAAATTACTAGCCTGAGAATGTAATTGTCAATACATATTACTCTGCATTCAAAGGAATACTCACTTTTTTTCCAGCAGTAAGCAACTAATGGAAGGATGAAATTGCTGTAGTCAAAAACCAGAAGTCTCAGAATACAGAGCAGTACTGATAAAACGTAGTATGAAATCTGCTTTGAATATTTCTGGCTTGAAGTTTTCGAGATGACTGGGAATATAAATCCAGTACTGAAAAAAATGGGAGAAGTGATAGTCAATTACATGAAGGGAAAAGGAAGCTTTATTGTGGATGGCTGTATTTAGATGAAATCAGTCAAAATACTGTTACAAAAGATCTCAGAGTAATTTGTCTTGTATGCAGCACTTCTTAATAATTTCATTTGATGTTAGGTAATCCTTTGCTCATCCAGGAACTGCTGGACTTTCATAGCTCTTTTTTTCTCATTGACAAATTATGATTGGTTCTCTTATTTCCAAGAAAATCTGGAGATTGGCACTTTTTTTAGCCTATATATGAAAGCAGTCTCAAAATGACAGAGGGAAAATGTTCAAGCTAGTTATGAAAGGAATTATTGGCTTTGTTCATTTAAGAACTCGTTTAATATTTGAGAGAGTAGGTTAATGATATGATCAGGCATTCGTTCTGTTGTGCATCATCATCAAACAAACAACAACAACAACAAAGCCCTGGGTGTGCTTTTTTGCCTAAGGGCTGCTGAGAGCTGAATATTCTTCTAATCAGAACCATCACAATCAAGGGAGACAATTAGCTAGGTTAGGTCTCTGCTGATTTCTCTTGTGGCCCTAAGCATCAGATGGCCTTGAGCACTCTTGAATCCTATCAACAAGTATTTGGGTAATACCTGTTTTGCTCCACCTGTTGTCATTAAGACCTCTTTTCTTCTATTGAAGTACTTGGTTGTGCGCGCGCTTATTTGTGTTACACTGATAGCAAAAGGCATTAACTATCCTTCAAAAGAGAAATCTTTTCAGTCTAGATAGTAAATAATAGAATGTAAGCTTCTAGTGTATAGTATAAAAGGTAGACAGCACTTTGATATACCATGTGCATGTTCTGATTGTGTATCTATTTCTGTATTTTTCTTTCCATAAATAGAGCAAATAAACACTTAGTCAGATATGTAATCAAATATACAGTTTGTGCATGTAATGTGGTGAACTTTTGTGTCTGTAAATGGCAACATGCTCCTTCTGCCAGCAGTCTGCTCCAGTCGTTAATTGTGTTTTTGCCGTAAATATTGCACACAGCCGATGCTGTTCTGCTCAGCTTGAGTTCTTTTACCCAAATGGTCTACTTGGTATCTAAATCAACTGAACATTGTAGTTCATAGGTTTGATTTTGTCCTGTTCCTCCCATGTATTTGTGTGCTGAAGCCAGGGAGTTGCTCCCAGGTTTGCCCTTGTGCAACAGAAGGTGAAACTTAATCCAGGAGGGTTTGGAGAGTGGATGTTTTTGTCTGCAGATGATGTGTAACCGAAGTAAACCGCAAGCTGTCACATAACCTTTCTCTGTTGTGTTCTTAAAAACTCTTAATGACTCAATAATGCTTTTCTTTCTTCAGTTTCTAGTCTCCTTTTGTACAGTGTGTGGTTTACCAGCCATAAAAAATGAAATAAGCCCAATGTATGGAAAAAAGAAAATACATGATAGCTTATGCCTACTATAGGCAAAAGAAAAAACAGTGCTCAGAAAGTGATTAAACCAGCAATCCCTCTAACAGTCATTAAAGTTTGCTGCTACTTCTGTGTAAATTTCATTGTATTTGTCTATCCTAAAAGTTGGCATGGAGCTATGAAAAATATTTGAGACTTTTTTTCAGAATATGGATTCCTTCAGTTATTTTGAATGGAAGAATTGCTTCTTGGGACAGTCTGGGAATCTCACTGAATTTCATTCATTCTAAAGCTCATGTCAATTATTCTTTATTATTCTTTTTTTTTTTTTTTTTTTTTTTTTTTTTGTATTTGTTGATGGAGTAATTCAGCATGCTAAATGGTCATTTTTTTAAGTAGGTGATCTTGCTACCATCGTTCTTGAATTAAATTTTGGAACAAGATCTGTTTTTTTGTAGTCTTAGTGGAATATGAATTCTTAGATTTTAGACTTGGATGAATTTAAGTGGCAATTCAGCTCAGCAGACAAAAAATCTAATTCTGAGAGTATAAAAATAAGTGAAACAGTTTTTAACCAGTGAACCTCAACATATTAAGAAGTCATTCTCTCTGTTGTGCTGCACTGGAAATAATCTCTGAGTTTCAGGTTGAGAAGTTTAAAATAATTGATTTCATTGAAAGCAACAACAGGTTTCAGTTAGCCTTAATGTAAGTTTTGTCATTTGCAATGAGTTAAAGAGAATGGATATTCTATACCCAATATGTTAAGAGCAAACATGCCTGAGCAGACTGTGTGTTTCTATGCAACATGCTCATACGTAACTGATACTAGCCAGTGGAGCTGATTTAGTCCCTTGCTGTCTGAGCAGTTAATCAAGACCATCATCTCAGCACATAAAAGCAAGAAAATTACATGGGTGAAGTGAAGTAGGCTTTAATGTTTGGACACATAGGAATTACATGCTGCCACCTATGTTCAGGTTACAGTTAAGATCAGTGGTAGAGTATTGATAAAGACTCATTTCTTATCCCGCTTAGTGCGGGGATAGTGGTGATGTCATGACCTTCTAATGGACCATATTTAAAATGTTAATCCTGGTAACACTTTTTTCTTTTGTGGTATAAAAGGTGCCCGCTCATTAAAGTAAAAGCTTTTTAACCCTTTGTCTTTGAGGATTAAGAGTCAACTATTGAGTGGTAAGAATATCTGTAGTTCAGTTTCCCGGAGACAGAATAATTAAATGAAAGTCATAAGAGGAATTACTGTAATAATATTGATAATGAATGATTCTCAGTATGAAGGTATCCGTTTTCATGGTTCATATCATAAAGTGCTGTGTTCACACATTTTTCTTTCGCTGAGGTAGTTTTCCTCTGACATCAGCATAATAATGGATAATTTTAGACCATTATATAGTCCATGCAGATTCACTGCTTTGTTGAATGTTTTCTGCATAGTTAGACCTCTGTTCAGGAAAGCATTTAACTATTTACCTGAATCCTTTGGCTTAGTATGTACTTAAAGTATCAGCTTGACTACTGTCTTGAGCAGAGCTGCTGATTAACCAGACTGTTCTTGAATCTAACAAAAAATCTCCAGATATGTGTTTAAATGCATTCAAGTGTCTGAGTTAACACATGCTCAGGTATGAGTAAGGGGAGATACATGCTATGACCAGAAGACACTTGATCATTGACAAAACTAGTTCAAAAAAAAAAAATATGCAAAATTAACCAATGAAATGAAAAAAAAATCAGTAAAACAGCTTGATTGGACAACTCATGAAAAACATTCTAATTGTTTAGCTAAAGGGAGTCATTTTCTATAGGACAATTTCTTTCTGTAACCCAAAGAACTGTTAACCTTTTTTAAAGGAAAAACCTTTCTTTCTTCAATGTAAAAGCCATATTATCACTACATTTAAATTACTGTTTTAATAAATACAAACTTATTGATAATATGTTTAAAACACATAATTTATATTCCAGTTGACATATTTCATGTGAGTAATAATTAAGATTTTTTTTTGCTTCATTGATGAAGGGAAAAGTGGAGAAAACAAAGCAAATGACCTCCAGGCATTTAGCGTGTTTTCTCCAAATCTGGTGAAAACTAAAGACTTAAATTGCATTTTGCTCCTGGGAACTGAGAAGGCATAATTTAGAGGAAGATTTTTCATTTGAGGGAGGGAAGTGGAGGTCTCTACAGATGTCTTGCGATGTAGTAGGAAAAAACAATTTTAAAACAGACCAGATTATGTTTGCTTCACTGTACAAATTCTTGCAACACATCTCTGGTGTGTGATAACCTTTCAAGAGCCTTAGAGAATGGCTTTGAGTGTTAGAAGGGCATTTCTAAAGAAATGACCAACTGATTATGAAGTGTGCATGCTTAAGGGAGCAGGACAAGCTGCGTAAAAAAACTCTAAGCTATCTTTGACGTGTAATAAATGCATTTTCAGTTGTATTCTTGATTTGTGTCGGAGCATACAAAATGAAAGGACAAATCTTGAGGTCTGTATTCTGCTTTAATCAATTCTCAGCTAAACTTATATTGTAAAAGCCTTCATTTGTGTATTATTATGTGACAGCCTCTTTGAAGATCTGGTGATATCCATTTAAATCCAGTTTTTAATATATTCACTTACATAGGTGTTCTGATTAAAATTACAAGCTGGTATTACGGAAATCAAGTTATTTTTTTTCCTGAGGCATGAATTTATATCTAAAAAAAGGGTCTTGTCACTGAGGAGTTGACAAGGTGTACCCTTTCCTCTGTTACAGGTAGCAAAGATGAAAATAGTTGTTAAGCATTTGAGCACTGTTATGCTTGGTTAGGCACATTTGTAATCAGCTGTATCACTTTCTTATCACTCTTCTTCTAAACAATGCAGCATCACAAATTATAAATCACTTTCCTAGCTATGAAATTCATGGTATAAATTATATCTCTGGTAGAGACTGCCAGGTGTCAGACTCAAATATGAAGAGGAGCAGGTACTTCACTGTATGACAACTAAGCTGTATAATTCAATGCTCCAGAATGTCGTGCATTGAATTCCCAAAGTTTCCAGGGAGTCCAAAAATGCTCAGACAAACTGATGAAGGAAAATCCATCATTCTGTGTTGAGCATGAAGAACCTGAACCTCAGGCTATACAGAGGGTCAGTGGCTATTGTGAGGGTGTGCTGGAGAGGCATGACCGTGTCTCCACTGTCCGGTGGTGGGAGCTGCTTGTTGGCCTTGATGGGCCAGCTCAGGCCCAGGATAGCTCCTGTCACTGCTTGCTGTCACTGGCACTCCTAGCACTGGGGGTTTGCCCACAGAATAGGTCTAGTTTTAATGTGCTATCTCTTTAGATTATATTTCTATCAGATTGTGTGCTTGTTCCCCAGCTATGTGCTTATGCTATGAAAACTCCCTTCTTGAGTTTTAAGGTTTGTGGAGATACTCTGTTCACAGTGCTCTGCCAGACAGCCTATGTTGCAGGGGGTCAAAGTGGGCAGCAGAGAACAAGGGAAGGGTTAGCTGTGATTAACTCCTGAAGGCAGCAGGAGAGATGAGGGATTGATGCTGGATCAGGTGCAAGTAGAAGGATGAAATACTGCTGGAGAGTGCAGAAAGGTACCCACTGGGACAATGACAAAAGAGCTGAGGATTGAAGTGATGTGGGCGTGGATACATCTAGTACATCTGGATGTATCAGAAAAACAGAGTAGAAAATAGGAATGCGAGAACGAAAGGAAATATTCCATCTCCAGATAGGCCATGCCTGTTTTGTAACAATTACATTTTTTGTTTTATATTTTATATTATTTTATTCTAATGTACTTTGGTTTTTTAATACTTAAGCATAATTATGAAAGGAAGAATTAGTTCATATGCTCAGTAACTCATTTTAACACCTCTTGAACAATGCTAAAGCTTTCCAATAGACAATAATAGTTCTTGTCAGATCTATTCAGTCCCTTCCTCACATGTGCTTTATGGTGTCTGTATAATAAGTAAAAACAAGGAGAGTACAGAGAAATGAACCTTTGGCTTATTTTGTCTGTGATGTACTCTGCTTCTTATCTTAAACCTTAGTGTCTGTACTTCAAAAATAGTAACTATGTTTTATGCAGACAAGGTCATCATTCAGTTCTGAGTTAGGTGATTTCACTACAAGTTGAAGATTGGAATTCGTCTAAGATTAATTTGGAATCACTTTTAGAAAAATGCAGTAGGGGAATTAAGCAAATAGCTTCAGTTTTACCTCTCAGAAATCCATGATTGATCTGAGAGCAATGTATTTTATTTTCTCTCCCTCTTTTTTTCTTATATGAATATTTTATCTGTACATATAAAAGTAAATGAACAGGTTTCACACCTTTTATCAAATTGAGCTGTATTTATACATATTGAAAAGCTATCTCTTTTACTCTTGAAGAAATAAGAATTTCAAAACCTCTCACATAATAAGAGCCACATTATGGGAGCTATGTTACTTGAAAAAGTTAAAAATGTAGAGATTGTATTGATTTCTATATTGGTCAATCTCATTCAATTAAAAACTGTAATGGCCATCAGATTGGAATCTTTGTAATGTCTTAGGTGCTTTACAGACTACTTGACAGTTTGTAGTTCAAAGCTTTTTGAATCGTATTTGTAAACACAGAAACCCATTTGAATCAGGACATATTTTGTTCATACAACATACCAAGCTTACGATAAGTTCTCTGTGGGGAAAATCATTGCAAGTCCTATCGTTTAGAGTCTATGTAGCAAGATTGAACCAGATGGAGAAATTTGTAGTCAATATGCTATATGTCTTTAGAAAAAGTATACAGGTTAGAAAAGAAAGAAAAAGTAATGGTAATAACTTTGACTGAAGCCCACGTTCCTGATAGCAAATATATTTATGTACTTGTTAGTCATTCTAATGTTGGTGGGTTTTTTACCTGAACAAGTTCAAATAGCATTTGAAAATGCGTTTGAAAATACAGGTTATTCATGTTCACAGCAATTTTTGTTTTGATACTGGAAACTCTTGTTGTGTTTCTAGGTCTGCTTATTCTGTGATTTTTTTTTTTTTCCTCTCCACATTTTGCTCAGGCTATTTTATATTTTGTCTCTATCCATTCCTTTTATCTGGAGGATGTAAAGTTATGACCATAGCTTACTAAAACATACACAGTATATTAAACATATGAATACTGTAAAAAGTTTTGAGGATTAATTCATTTCATACACTTACGTATTGTGGAATGAAGGTCTAGATTTTAGCAATTACAAGTTTATTAGGATGGCTGAGACTCCAAATTCTAAGCTGATCACAAAACATTTGAAATTAATTTTGCTGGAAGACTGAGAGTTTAATAATAAATATAAATATCTTAATGTTGGAGGAAAGCATTTCTAATGCAAAAGCAATTTATGTGTATATGCAACGGCTATGCACTTTCATCAAAATATATATTTCTTCTCAAATACCGCCCATGTATTTACTGGTGCAAATTGATACAGCATCGTTTCCCTAGGAGTATTGAGGAGGCGGAGATTTCAGTTTATGTGAGTTAGCTATCACTCTGCTATCTGCTTTTGATATATTAGTAGGAAAATAAATTTACAAAGATGAATTGCATTGTGTACACTTCCTCATAGAAACAGACTGCAGTAACTCTCTATCATTCAGTGTACAGGTCAACATGCTTGTTGTGCAAGTGTTCTTTTCTTTCATTTTGTGAGTGTGAGAAGCAAGACCTTTCTGCAGATAGGGCATTGTTCTCCATATCCATTAATAGATGTCAGCACATGCCTCAGGCAGGGTTAGCAAATACCAGTTACAGAATTGCATTCCATCAAGACTGATGGACTGTGTCTTCTGGGTTAGACACATGCTCAACACATGTTAGAAAGCTCCAGTCTGGACTCTTTAGCAGTACTCATGCTTGTTTTATTTGTTTTGGTTTGTAAGAATTTAAACTGAGTAGGCTATTTTCTTCCAAATCTATCTGCTTGAAAAGTGTGTGTTAATGCAGCAGACATAAGGTAAGATTTTCTTGCTTATTTTAAAAAAGATGCTTTTGCTAATGAATCTGCAACCTACAATTTTTCTGGTACAGGCCATAGGTAGTTGAGGTAGGTTTTGTATTTTCAAGCATGAACGTGGAATAAAATGAAGCTGATACCTTGGATGATGTTAGCATGAGAAATGAAGAGTCATGTGTGGATGATATTGATGACCACATTTAAAAATATGTAGGTAGTAATTACCAGATCTCCTCATTCCACCTCAGATAAAGTGGGATTAATGTTACTGGTGAACTCTAGAATAGTATTACTGGGTAGAACTAATGTGAACACAAGTAATGAGCTTGTGTCCATAAATCAACTTAACAAAGGGACTGGCATCACCCCAGACATTTTGTACTCAGTGTGTACAGAAGCTCCAAATACAAATCTGAGGCTGCCTTTAGTGTCTGCTTGGGTGTGGTATCCTTCAGAGTATATTACTTGGGTCTTCAACACAGAAGTTTATCCTGTAAGTCTAAGTGATGTCTTTGACAGAATAATAACTCTTCCTTTACCCTCCCTCCCTTCCTTCTCTCTTCATCCATCTCAGCAAGTTAAATGCCCTCAGCAATGGAAAATCAATAGCCAGGTACAGTCTGTAGTCATGGGGATTAAAGCTATCGAAGCTGGGACAGCTGAGAATGAGAGCCTGACTTCCCTGGGATCAATGCTGTGACATGTTGAACCCTTTGCCACCCTTATCATCCATGGCATGACTGTGCCACTGAAGCCCCCTACATGTGATGAGTGCTTCACTTCAGAAGTTGCATCAAAACAAATTCTGAGGGATCAAAGGGGCAAAAGTTGTATGTGCCAGCTTTGAACCAAAGTCCTTTCATAAATGAAGTGTCTGAGGAAACAGTTTTAATAAACAGAATGAAAAATGTCCAGCTCATTGATTAGGAGGTGCAGAATGATGGGAAATTAAGTGGGTAAGGGTATTGCAGTAGTTGGGGATCTCTGGAGTACTCAGATTTATAGGTGGGAAATGAATGTTGACTTGTTTATTTCCCCCCTCCTTCATATCTACTGAGGGAAGAGCAATTAGTTTCTATTTTTTAATGTTTGCATTATCACTGAGCATATATCTTTCTGCAGTGCCAGCTATAAAAAGTCAATATAGGACTCAGCTGTACAAATAAACATAGTTATGAGCGTAAGGAGAAAATTATTAACAGTAAGCGTAAACACATTTTTGTACAATTTATTCCTTAAAGAGCTTTTAAAGAATAGNATCTAAATTTATATAGATAACTCTTTCTGGATAGATGGACAGCTAGGCAGTTGTTTGTCTTTTTTTTTTTTTNAGTGCCAGCTATAAAAAGTCAATATAGGACTCAGCTGTACAAATAAACATAGTTATGAGCGTAAGGAGAAAATTATTAACAGTAAGCGTAAACACATTTTTGTACAATTTATTCCTTAAAGAGCTTTTAAAGAATAGAAATAAATAAAAGATGAATCTGTATTTCTAAATTTGATGCATTGGTAACTTAAGACACAACTGAAATTTTTGTTCAGCACTAGAATCAGAAAACAAGGTATTTTCAGGTCTTTGAGGTTAATTA
The DNA here is from genome assembly GCA_013396635.1 of Penelope pileata. Taxonomy (NCBI): domain Eukaryota; kingdom Metazoa; phylum Chordata; class Aves; order Galliformes; family Cracidae; genus Penelope; species Penelope pileata. Next base: position 580,943 of record WBMW01000237.1, read on the forward strand.
AATTAACACAATATATGTCATTCAAAGAACTTTGCTCCTTTCTTCCTGTGTTTTGCAGGGTGTTTTTATTTTATTTTTTTTTTTGGCCATGATTCAGCTAATAGAAACCTCCTCTGTCCAGATACTGGCTTTCTTCTGTTTTCAGAGGAAGTATTTCAGTCAAGGCACATCAGAAACTTTTCAACAGTCAGGTTTTATTTAAAAAATATATATATAAAAAAATATATATAATCTAAATTTATATAGATAACTCTTTCTGGATAGATGGACAGCTAGGCAGTTGTTTGTCTTTTTTTTTTTTTTTTTCTCCCCCTTTTTCCCAAAATTTG
>WBMW01000237.1:581276-606460 GCA_013396635.1 Penelope pileata
CCTCCCCCTTATTCCAGAAAGTTGAAGACTTTTACCAGACAGATTTTGAGGAGGTTTGTTGTTTCTGGAAGTTAGGAGAATTGAAAGGTTCTAAGCAGTCAGCCACTGGATAGCCATCTACTTTGACAACATGAGAGAGGTGAAGTTCCATAAGGTAGAGCTTGAACACTTGCCTTTCCTTACCAATGTTGCAGACTTTTGCCTGTCGTATCCAAAGAGTTTCCAAATCAAATGGCTGTGCAGGGGTTGGTGCTTCTAACATTTCAAAAGGTCTAGTTTTTGGATTAGCATGGACCAAAAATAATTACCACAAGCTTGGTATTTTTTGGTGAATCTCTTCTGTTAGGGCCAAACATTCTTCCATTCCTCAAAGCTACCCAGTGCTTAAGAAGTTCTTTTCTTTAAAAACACGAATGCTAGTTGAAGGTGATTTGTTTCATGTTCCTTCCCATATCTGTTCCCTATAGTAATTCACTTGTCTCATTTAAATAGGCAGTAGGAAGTACCAGATAGGACGGCAACTGATCAGAATCCTGTTATTTAGGAAGGAAGAAAACCAATAAGAAAGCACAATGTCTCTCTTGTACCGTTGGTTGATAAGAAGGGGCAGGGGCATGAGATTTTGCAGGAGGTAAGACACCTAATGACAATGCTTTTCCTATGAAGCCAGCCTAACACTGTTCTGTTTTAATTTATGTTTGTTTGGGGTGTGTTTTTGTCTAATCCAAGCAGTATGAAAATCTCCCAGACAGGGTGGACATAGCAGGAATAAAAGAGGAAGGTAAATCTCTGACAGATATATGTGGAGTCGAACACAGGCAGATCACTCAGCTCTGTGATAGGCTCTTGCAGCTGACTGTGAAACAGTAATTGGGAGTCTGATGAAGTCTGTCAAGTGCAGGAGCCTGATTCTGCTCAGCTGTGTAATTGTGATGGAAGGGAGCCAGCCAAAGGCAGAGACCTGGGTGCAACCTTTTGGGAGACTTGTTCCAGGAGAGTGGGTGGGAAAGTAAAAAGAAGGTTACAAATAATAAGTTTCTCTGCCTGATTGATAATGAACTAGTAATAAGTGGCCTTATTATAGTAATAGGTTTCCCATGGAAGCTCTATGATTGCTGAGAAGCTTTAGCTGAGTGCATGTGACCACATCTTATTTTGATCAGCTGTAGCACAGTAAAGCTGTGTAATTATCATAATCTAACAATTAGCCTGGCATCCTTTCCCAGTGTTTAATTACTCCAATAAATGGTAATTGAATAGAGGACTTAATGACAAGAGAATAAGTTTCTTTCTGCATTGTGTACTTAACTTGCAGTCTTGTCTAGGCATAATTTTTGAATACTGTTTTTTTTTAACAACAGCCTTGATTAGTTGTTTCTCTTTTGTTTTGTCAGTGTTTTACTTCCCACAGAGTCTTGTCTCTGCTATCTTCAACTTGTCTTAACTTGTAAAACTATAACCTAACGACCAACAGTCCAACTCCTTCATAATGTTTTTTTTCTTTGTATGTTTGTTTGTTGTTTTTTGTTTGCTTTTTTTTTTTCCTCCTGTTTGCTTCCTCAGGATAGTAATATCCTGCTAGAGATCTCAAATGTCACTTGCTAACAGTCTTGCTACTGTTAGCAAACTCACTTCTCTTAGCATCTGGAAAACATTGAATTTTCTTTTGGTTTGAATAGAGCTAAAATTAAAATAGCTCTTTGATTACTTCATTGTTTGTGCATCAGAATCATTGTTGGTGTCAGCACAGCTATGGGAACAGATTTTATTAAATGTTATGACAAAGCCAGTAAAAGGAGCAGAAAAGCATTGAAGAGGTTATTTTTGCGTGCCACAGAAATAGCATCTTTAAAATTATCTTCAGTAAAATGGTGCACTTAATCCCACAACCCCTCAGATAATTAACAGCCACAAGATTTCCCCCATCACACAGCAGCAGCTTTAAATTAGTTGAAATGAGAGACCTTGGGCGGCCTAAACGAACAAAGAGTAACGAGGCACCAGTTACCCTGCTGTGTGAGTGGAGTTTGGGATGGTGTAACAAGCTGCTCCGCTTGCAATGCAAACGGGTGGAAAATGTGGGTGAATTTATTATTGTTGTGTTGAATTACCATTGTGAAATGGTAAGTCAGTGACGTCATCACATCCTAAGAGCAATTAAAATGTTGTTCTCTTAAAGCACGCTATTGTTTTGTGGAAAGTGTTCGTATTTTGTGTGTTATTGTATATACAAATACCCCTTATACTTATCTCAGCATTGTATGTGCAGATACCTACTTCATACTCATTCCTCCATTAGTAATAAATTAACCAAATAGTTCCATAACTAGCTAACAGAAACAAACTGAATTTTCTATCTACATCAGTATTTTTCCAGTTGAAGCTTTTCCTGTGGCTAGAGCGTTTGTGGGAAATGTTTCTGTTGCCTAATAACATTTAATGGTAGTTCAGCCTTTTTTGGGACACTAACAGGATCTTCTCACCTGACTGCTTTTTTCATGAAATTTATAGGAATGGAATATTCTCTGAGACTTCTGTGTCCATTAAATTTACCTAAAATTGGGTTTACTCAGCACACATTAAAGTAAAAAGGAGGAGCTAAGTGACCAGCAGTTGCAGGTGAATGCATGCGTGCTGCCTTCTTTTTTTTTTTTTTTTTTGGAAGAAAAAGCATCTTTTTGCTATGTTCTGAGCACTGGCTAATTATGGTTTGTGAAGAATAAATCTATTGACTGAATTTTGTTGATGTTGCTTTGCATTTTAGATGATCATTTGAGAGCAGGGCAATTGGTATAAGGCATTTGGCTATGGCACTGTCCTTTGTGGGTCAGTGTCAGAATCAGGGCCATTTGATTTCTGATGATTTCTGTTGCCAGACTTAAAGACCAAAATTTCATGATTCATAGTTAAAGTAGTTACTTGAAGTCTTTTCTAGTTCCCGATGAAGCCTGGCTGCATGTGTTTAACAGAACAGGCTCAAAATAAAGAAAGGTTGACACAGTAAAAGAAAATTTTCCAGTACACTTATCTTGTTGTAGAGCACCTGTCATGTCGATTTTGCAGGAAGGATGATAGAATATAACTAATAAGATTTGTATGGGAAGCAAAAAGCAGAAGATATTGCAATTTTTTATCTGAATGATAATGGGCAATTAGTGTTATTTGTGCTGTTTTTATACTGGATTTTTGTAATGTTTATTCCAAGAAAGAGAGAAATAAAGAAACAAAACCTAACAAACAAAACTGTTGTTGCATCCTAAATATCTATTTAAATAAATCATCACTTGTTTCAGTGACCAGCAAAGCTATTAAATTTAAAACGAGCCACATACTCTTCAGAACTTAAAATTATGAAGAAGAATGTGCATAGACTGTTTGCATTAGTAGATTAAAAAAAATATAAATATATATAGAAGAAAAAATTACCTAGAAAATATTTTGCTAGTCTTACAGTTCTGCACTTCAAGTTTTGATGAATTTCTTTCCTTCCATCCTGAATACCTGGACATTTGAGCAGTGGCACTTGACCTCAGATACACCCATATGACTGCCTTTGCTAGAAGCTGTGTGCAAGTTTTGCTTAGAAAGCTGATGGTTGTTGGTTATGGTAATGTTCAGGTTTAGAAGATACTTAATTCTCTGTCTTCAAAGTAGCTTTTATAGCCGTACTGCGTAATAGCCAGCTTTGTACTGTGCAAGTTTCCAAGACACTGCTTGAATGCCACCTGACAGAAAACAAAGGTTAATTGTGTTTGAAGAATGGCTGTGTTTTGCTCCTCTAAGGTAGGCTGCAGGGAGACAGATGACCGTATATGCAAGAACATTTTTGGACTCTGAGTTTTAGGGAAGCCTTTTTGGTTAGTTTTTACCACACCACTGCATTCTGTCATGCAAAATCTAGGTAGGACTGGTTTCTTCATGGTGGGATTTATAAACATCCTGATTACCTCCCTGTTTCCAGGAGTGCACAGGTGTGCAGATGAGGATCTCCTAGGATAGGATGAATACTTACCTGAGGAGAGGCAAAGAACATCCGTAGCATTGCTGGAGATATGCTGAAAAGTGAGCTTTCCATTCTAAGTTAAAAGGGGCTTGAAAAAGGGAGAAATTCATTATGCTTTAAATAGAGTCTATAGGAAGTCCTGTTCCTTTAGTCTCTGCAAATGTATCTGTGAACAGATTCCACCTTTCCTTTTTGTTTTGTGTTCTTCAACATATGTATGTGGCTAAACACTGTTAAATGCTTTCATTTGGAGTGGATCTTTTGTTTCACTCCAATACCTGACTTCACACTACTAAGAGGCTTTCAGCTGTAAATGTTAAGTGTTTTCCTCTTGGATGTGGTTTAAAGTTATTGGAAATGCATTTCTGGAGTGTTTTTCTTTTAATAACTTGGAGGAGTCTGAGCTGATGAGTTTTGCTGCGAGCTACAAACAGCCGCTCCATGCCTTCCTGCTCAGGTTAGAGGCCTCTGTTCCCCATCAGGAACAAACCAGCCCATGATAGGAGAAGGAACAGTCTCACCGCTCACTCTATCTCGCACAAGGCAGATTTTGTAGCATCTTTAAGAAAAATGAGATTTGCTCTGCATCCGTTAAGTACTCATGCCGAGTCTTCAATTAATGGCTTCATTAAGACGTTACAGGAAGATAAATAAATAAATACCTGCTCTCTGCTTCTTTGCTGGGTAATAACTTCTTTTCAGTATTACTGTTGCTATATGGAGTGAAGAAACTTTGCTCAGAGCTGCTTAATAAAATACCTTGGTATGTGTTTTCCCTGAAGCAGCTTCACTGCCATGCCAGCAATATCAGCTAAGATCAGCCGGTTCAGATCACTTAAAATTCACAACGTCCTCCTTTCTTAGAGAGGTAAATGCATGCTGGCTAACGCAAATGACCATGGGCTGAAAGTGCTGGTGGAGCAGGGGAGGGTAGAGAAGGAGGGAAGGGCAGTGGGAGGAACAGAACATGGTGGTCCTTCACCTGAGGTCAGCTCTGCAGCCGGTGCTTGCTTCTTGCTCTTGTCTCCTGCTCTGCTTGACCAGGACACTTGGCAGGTTTAGCACCAGTGAAAGCTGTGAATCTGCTGAAACACCAGCTACCAAAGATGGAGGTTGTGTTGTGGTTTTGCTTGTTTAACAAAAGCGTGGGAGGGGGCTTTACTTAAAGAGCATCCCATGAGCTCTGCTCTGTTCGCGATGCTGGGTAGAACAGCTCACTGCTGCAGACGGCAATTTTGATTTCCTTGCTAATGTGGATTAAAGATGTGATCACAAATCCAGTTGTGTGTCTTTCTGTGCTTATAACCTCCATTATCATGACCTGTGTGGACAGATTCACCTCTTCAAATTCAGCTATTCATAGTGTAGAGCCTATCTGTGAAATATCTGTCTAGACTGCTTTTAGTTAAAGGAGAGAAATAGCTGCTCCTGGAGCATGATCCATCTCACCCAGTGTGCTGTGGGCCTAAACAGGTTGGATGAATTGGGCTTGAAGTTTTTATTTCTCTCCATTGACTGAAAGGCAGTGTGGAGAGGCAGTTCACATGAGGCTAGTTGTTTTGTAAAAATCCAGGATTAGGGAGACCAGTCTGATCCTGAATGTCTGCAGTTACTTGCATCTTGTTCTTGGTTGTAGTTGTGAAAGCATGTAGTTTCTGTCACAAAACCATAACTGGACGTTACTGTGAAGGGACAGACTGGTATGAGAGGCAGCCTTGAACGTGAGGAACCCATGTGTTTAAAACAAATGTACATGTATACATGCATATGTTATTTAATTATTATTGAAAGTTACCATTTTAGTTACTAATTAAAAAATAAATTAAAAATTTAATTACAAAAATGCAATTAAAGCAAACAAAAAGGAGATATCATTACCAGAATGAGGCTTTTCTGTTCATAACTTAAGATACTCATTTTCATTATGTGTAAGAAATGGTGTACTGTTAACTGATACAGGGAACAGACGATTTCAAAACAATACATTTTTGCAAGTGTGTTAAGACTGTATCTGTCTTTGTGACAGGTTTTGAAAGCACTGGAGTACAAAAATATATTTTTAACTAGTGATTTAGATAAATGAGAATTTTCCTGAAAGCACAGTAGTTAAGGAAGACTTTTTCCTTGTTTCAGAGTGGAGCTGTGAGTCTGTGCACTGGCTGAAATTATACAGATACATCATGCTTTGATGCGTGTTCAGTTTTTTTCCCTTTAAAAAGCTATTTTATTGAGGCTAAATTATTGTAGAGATATGAAAAGGTATAGTTTGCTCTGAATTTATCCTTGGAGGGCCAGCAGATCATTGCTTTTTCTCTGAAATTAGATAGAAGGCTCCAGATGGCAGATTTCAAGCCCATCAGGTGTTTAAAATATGCCCCTCAGCTAAAAAGAAGTATTATAGTTAAATCTGTCATGGTCTTTTTATTGCTCTGTGGTACACTTGACAACTGCAGCCGTGAAAGAGGGAAGCTACAAGTAGCCCAGTCGGCCTGATGTGGAGCAGGTCAGTGGCTGGTTTCTCCGGCGGCCCTGGGGAGTTTGATAGACGTACAGACCTGCTTTATGGAATCATTAAATCCATCATGGCATGAGCTCCCATGGAGGCAGTGAATTTGTTCCCATAGTTTCTTCCAGATTCTGTGGCAAGCATTAGAGAAGTAATGTAAGTGAAACATGGAGGGGAGAAAAAGGACATCCTCCTCCCCCCAAAAAACAAAAATCCCGTGCCTCTAAGGACTCTTTAATAATAGTAATAATAATAAAATGCATCTGGGCTGGTGCCTTGTGCTGCGTTTCTCAGCTAGCACTCATCCAGAGCTGTCACATCAGGCTGAGAGCTGGTAATTCGTATCCCAGAATCGTTTTATCTGAGTAGAGTAATGTCTCCGCTATGTATTTCTTCTGGCAAAGGAGTTGCAGTGCTTTTCAAATATCTTTAAAAAGCAATACAGGCTTTCCTTTGCATCTTGACAAACTGCTGCTAATTGTGAAGAAAGTAAACCTGTTTCTGCTCTTGCAGTAACTGAAAGTTCTCATAGTCAAGTCAGTTTTCAACACAGAGGTGACTGCTGACTGACTCAGGAGAGGATATGGCTGGGTTACTTATTTTTATGTATATGTAGATGTTTGTATAGGCAGTGATCTGGGGAGGCTGATACACTTCTGGTTTCTTTGTTTATTCTTGCTTCTTTCTTCATTTTCTTTTAAATAAATAAACAGCAGAAACTTTGTTTATTCAGTAAACTATAGGGAAAAATAGTATATAACTTAGGGTGCATTAGCTAGACTAATTTTGTTAGAGCAAAACATTTGTCCAGAAGGTCATACGGCTGTAGCCCTGCACAACCGGTCTCTGATAGCTCTGGTGCATTGTAAGGGTTAGATTTAAAAGGGAATGTGTATGGCTGGAGTGAAATGAAGTGCCATTAGTGATGCCTCTTTTTATGAGATCCTTATCCTGCAACAAGGTTGTCATGTGTTAATTGTGCTAATATCTGAACTCTCCCTTTGGTTTCAGATTCCAGCAGGGCGACTACCACATCGATGTGTGCATCAACGATTACCTGGATGTGTTCTGCCCTCACTATGAAGATTCAGTGCCAGAAGATAAGACGGAACGCTATGTTCTGTACATGGTGAACTTTGACGGCTACAGCTCCTGCGATCACACTTCCAAAGGGTTCAAGAGGTGGGAGTGCAATCGGCCGCACTCCCCGAATGGACCACTGAAGTTCTCAGAAAAATTCCAGCTCTTCACACCCTTCTCACTAGGTTTTGAGTTCAGGCCAGGCCGGGAGTATTTCTACATCTGTGAGTATATGAAGATTTACTGTTGTTGCTTAGCAGGTGCAGGAAACCCAGCTAGTTTTTCATCTGTGCTCTGTGGAAATGCAGAGGGCTGAACTAGGTATAATGCAGATGTTTTACAGTGAATGCAGACTTAGCTATCCCTAGATACATTAGCTAGGAATGTAGCTAGTGGAAATGAGATTAAATCACAGCTTCTTTTCTCACATGAAATAGCATGTCAGCCTGGTTGCTGAACTGTGGCTGACTTTTAAAGCACAACACACTGCTACACTTATTGCAACATGCTGAAGTGGAGGAGGAGGCAAGAAGGGAAAGGTGGAAGCTTTCCCCAGGTATGAGGAAATATAGTTTATTCCTTGTGTGTGGAATTCCTGGATGTTCTTATTTGCTCAAGTTAAGTATTCTTGTCTCTGTACTATTTATCATCCAAGGGAAGTGAAGTCTGTGCTGTTTGCTGCCAATGTTCGTAGCCCAGCAGTACCTGAAGTGGTGACATCCTGAGGCAAGCCCTCCTAGCACTAAGCCAAGTGATGCTTTTTGTTCCCACCCTTTCTGTCCCACTGTGTTCCTGCAGCAGCAGTTTCTGCCAGCATAGAGCAGGCAGGTACCACGGTGGCAGAGGATGCTAGTGGCCCTTGTCTCCTCCCGCCCCTAGCAACAAGATTTGACTGCTTCAACAATATTTTTCATAGTTTTTAAGTGTTCAGCCAGAGGACTGAAAGCTGTAGATCCCAGTAGATAACAATAAAAATTGCCTTCAAATGTGTAGTTGGCCTTTCTACTGTGAAACAGACCTTCCACCTCATTTCACCAGAGAAACTGAGTATGTATGATCCCTCTTTTTCAGCCTCATTTGTTCGGTGTTGAGATGTTTCTTTTCTCTTTCTAAATCTACAGAGAAACATATTCCTAGCAGAATATTTTCAATTCATTCCTTTCTCTCCCAGCAAATGAAATCCTCTAATGAGTGGCAGTTCAGCAGCAGAATAACAGTGCCTTGTTCTTCTGCTGAAGCACAGTAATAATAATAATAGCGAACAGTAATATTGCTTACAATTTCAAATGTGGTGATATTTTTTAAGATGGTGATGAGAAATCATGTAAAACCGTGATGCCGTTTCAGATCTTGTAGCAAATAAAGAAATCAGAGCTAAGGGGAAAAAGTTATGGGATAAATAAATCTGTGTTGTTTGTGCCGAATCTTACTCATTGCACACAAAAAACCTTCCTATTAACTTTAGCAGGAGTTTTGTGTCACTCAAAACTCTTTATTAGGCTCCCTGTGAACACTGGATTTATTATTGTTGTTATTAGCTTAAGTTCAGTTCATGATCATCATCATTAAAACAAGCAGACATACTTAATCTAAGGAATGAAGTCTCTTTACCATCATGTGGTTGCAATAAAGTGTAGCACAGGATGACACCAGTAGCTGCAAGCATAAAAAAAAATAGATAAATACAGCAATATTAAATAAAAGTGAAAACTGAATAAGAAAATGAAGGAAAAAAAGCTTGGTCTATCTAGCTAATAGGCTCATTGTTAGACTAGACAAAACTCATTGAAGTTTAAAGCAAGACAGTATAATTCAAATACACTCAGGGTGGTTATGCCTGGCTTTCCTAATTTCTGGTTAAATTCAATATTTCCCTAAAAATCATTGTGTCTCTTCTATAACATTCATTTAACTGACTCATTTAACTGTCAAGGATTCCCTTCAAAATAACTGTTCCAGAGTTCTTTAAAATATGAAAAGTTTTATGATATTCAACTGAGCTTAGATGGAGTTATTTTTTAATGAAAGGTAAAATAGCAAAAAATTAGCACCAAGGAGGCATTTACTACTAGCTTATTGGCCTGGTAGTCACTGAAGTTAATTTTTAGCTGTGTTTCGGAAGCACAGAGGCATTTTTCCTCCTTTTCTCTGTTGTAAGTATTTTCCCCCCTAGCCTTTGGTGATGCAGCAGTTGCAGGAAGCACAAAAACAGTTACAATCAAAGTTTCTCTGGGGAGAATTGTCCATCCTGGTATGTTTTTCTTCTGGTCTGTGCTGAAGAAATAAGATGGTGAAACACTGCTCCTTATTTCCTCATCAAAATTGCTCAACAAAGCAGGTTCTAGTGCAGGGTATTACCTCTCTGTATTTGCATGGTAAAGAAGTTGCTTCTCAGCCAGGAAAGTTCCTTTCCTCAGCGGATCTTAAACCTTTGCCCTCTCTGCCAGAAGAAGGAAGACTGGCCATATAACCTGCTGTATTCTTTTTAAGGATACAAAATAAGTCACGTAGTCTAGACCTGTGGGAAGACAAAGTATTAAGTGGTTGGTTAGCTATTTTACTTAATTACTGTCTGTTAGGTGCTTTTTAAGTCTTCTCACTTTACCTTTTAAGGTAAAGTGTGTCTTGCTTCCATCCTTTTCAGGAAACACGATAATTTGAAAACAATCACCGTCTCTTTTCTGAACTGTTGGTTTCTGAAAATGCCACTTTTCTTTGTTATGCCATGCCTTCGTATACTGCTCGGATGAACTTGAATCTCCCTTCTTTGCATGGCCGTTCCAGGAAAATACAGTGCAAGAAGAAACTAGCTTTCTGATTTCAAATTCATATTAACAGAGTGAATTCAACATTGCAGACATGCGATCGAAAAGTACTGATCGAGTTTACACTTGAAAGAAGAAAAGATTATTAAATATTTAGAGAGAAATTAAATTTTATTTAGTTAGGTAGTGCATAGTGGGGGAAAGTAAATAATAAATAGTGATCAGAAGTCTCAATTTTCTCAGAGTTCTTAGCATACAGTCACCCAAGGTTCTTGTATATTAGCCAGACAACAGACAAAATAGAATTACTGAAACTGAAGTCACTGAAATATTCTGAAAGCAGAAGCTAATTACTTAGTGGTGTAAATGTGATGTTAATGCCATCTAGAAGGGAAAAGTTTGGGTTCGCAAGTTGGGATGTGGTACCGTGCAAGGGAAGACGAATACAAAAGCAAACAAGGGAAAAAAAGATCATGAAATGTATAGTATTGTATAATTAAAAATGAGGGTATCGTTCTCATTACTTTAACCTAATTAGAGGTATTTTAATTTTATTAATGTAGTACACACTGAATAAAATATCAGTAATAGTTTGGCAAATACGCAATCAGAGCTAATGAAATCAAAAGATGAAGACATAGCTATAACCACACTGGTACTGATTAATGCAGAATCTTGACAGTAATTTCCAAACCAAGCTCCTCTCTTGATTTAAGCTAATGCACATTGCTCTTTTCTTGAGAGTAATATATCACAGACACAGTGTCAGAAGTTGTACTAATATTAAGCTGTAGCATTTGATTTCCTTTTTGACATCAGTCCAGTTATTCCATCATGGAATTCAGTATTTGATGGATTTTTTTTTTTTTTTTAACAAGTCCATGCTATCTTTATCATCCGATCCTCCAAGATTTTACACATATTCTTTATTTAGTTGTTTGGTCATTGTGACTATTGTCCTTTGTATATACTTATGCCCTTTTCTTAGAAAGACCAGATATGTATGTTGTCCTTCATAGTCCTCTTGCTGCTCTCCTGTTCTGTACAAGATCTTGAAGGATTTTGTTATCTGCTAACAGGCTTTACATGTAACTTATCTGAACACACCTTAAGTGGTTCTTTGTCCATACTTACTGACGAAAACAGCTCCTTTCATCTTTTAACAATCTCGTCTTACCTGTGGTTTATTTGTGCAACCTTTTTAGTTAGTGTTTCTTTCTAGTTTTATGTCATGCATGCATCTTTCTGATTTTACCGCTGTTTCTCTGTCATATGTTCGTTTGTATGAAGCTGTTGGTGGATGGTTCAGGAAGCTTTTGTTGGAACGATATTGCTCCTGACCACAACAGGATAGTGTACTTATACGATTTGAAATTAATTATGGTTGTAAATATATTATAATTTTAAATTATGGGTATAAATATTTTTTAATGTTAAACTTGTGATTAAATTAAGAAATTGAGTTTGTAAAGTTGCAATTATAGTTTTAAATACAGTTCTTTTAAATAACATCCAGCTCCCTTGTATACCCTTTTCCCATAAAATATATTTCTGAGGAAACCGCGTTTATCTTTACCCTTAGTTTTCTTAAAATTTGTCTTTGTTCCTCATTGTCTTTGTTTCTCTTCATTAATTCCTTCTTTTTCTGAAATTTCTGACTCATCTCTCCTGAGGACTTTTATTCAAATGACATTCCACACTGATGGTCTTATCTTCCTCTCCAGAAGAGAATTTTCAGAATTTCAGATATAAAATTCTCTCTCTTCTGTTCCCTCTCTGTGACTGGAAGGCATCCCCACCATGTTACAAAGATTGTGGGACTGTTTGAGTCCTGCTGTTGTTTTTTGCACAGCCGCCTGATAGTTGGACCATCTCATTATAACCATCTGCATGCCAGTGGAGGCTTCTGTGAATCAGAAGATATGAAAGATAAACAATGTAGTAGATAAGTGTTTATAGTACCTTCTGTTCTCTCTGTCTTACCTCTGCCTGTTAATAGTAGTTAATAGTAATAAGATCTGTGGTTGAGCTCTTGTTGAGGCAATAGCAGTCTCTGATGACTTAAATTAAACTTTTGTTTTATTCTCCCTTCTGTCACGTTCTGAGAGTGTGTGTTTAAGTGTTTAGTGTTTATTTGCCCTTCGTTTCAAAGCTGTGAGCATATTTTAAAATTCATACCATTAAGTTGCTTTGCTTCAATAGAAGAGAATATAGAAGAGAGACTACTCTCATCACCTGAGACAATTCTGGTAGAATCTGTACTGAAATGCTTTCTCTAGGTGGCCTCAACTCTGAATTTCTGGAGAGGGAGAAGAACATGAAACCATCACTCTTTAGTGGCAGTGGTGGTCCTGTTAGGGATTTTTGGTTATTAATGAAGAATACCGAATAAAGCTTAGTATTCTAAGTCAAAGGGAGGAACTTCACATATCTCTAATGCATGTCAGTACTTAGCGTAGAAAGGGCACTGGCCACCTTTTTTGGAAATTAACATGCACTTAATAAAACTTTCTGTGACTAGGGACTGGAGCATCTTCCCAATTGCCAACTTGGCTGTAATTTGTAGGATTAGTAGGGGTATAGCAAGAATTTGGAGACTTTGTAGAGATAAGGTTGCATTGCATTGCCTGTAATGCTGTTTGGAAGAATGCTACAGATAAATCTTTAAACACTGATATGCTAGCAGAATTTCTTGATATTTTTCATATGCTCAAAGAATGATATTAAACAGACACATGGTGCTTACTGCTCTTGCTCAAGCACTAGCTTAGTATTAGTGGGTGTCAGTGTTCCACATGAAGAGGCACAGCTCACTGTAAGATCATCATTTGATTTAGGGATATCTGTATGTTCTGCCAAAGGTTTAGTTTGGTGTAATGGGAATACAAAGCAGAAGACCCATGAACTGTAATATTCTGCTATCAGAAAAGGTAAATGTAAGTCACCCTCCCCTCCCCAAACACACTTCCCTCTCTTTTTCCATCATGCAAATTATGCTTTTTCAGAACCGGTTTATAATGCTGGCTGCATGTCAGCTGTTAGGAAGTGCTGTCTGAGTGCACGAGTGTAGTTTTTCTCAAGTTTTGAGTCTGACTTATGTGAGGAAGTTTCTTCTGGAAAAATGAGATACTGTAAAGAAACCAGAGTTGTAGCCTGGAGAATATTGGAATCAATCTAATACTTGTCAAGATGGCCAGGTTACTTTCTTTTTATTGAGGACATCAACTGTTACTTTTTTTGCATCGAGCACACAAAATATCCAATTTCTCTGTAAGCTGTCATTCCAGTTGATCTTGACATAAGTGGCAATTTATACCATTCTGGAAAATTCGAAGAAAGAACAATGGGCATCAGGAGTTGGACTTGATGATCCTTATGAGTCCCTTCCAACTTGGGGTATTTTGTGATTCTGTGATTATATCTGTGAATTTACCAACGTAAATGTGAAGACATTGTCAGCCTGATTTTAAAGCTGTTTTCATGTAACGAAGAAGAGCTTCTTTATGTTCATGGATGTAACTAAAACTAATTCTTCAGAGTATCTTTTCAGTTGTAGGGTAGAAATTAGTTTCCATTTTAATGGCAATACTTTTATTACTGGGGATTCTGTTTTTCCGTTTTTGCTTATGATAAATGTTGGACATTCTTGCAAGCACTCAGTTGTTTAACTTGTCTGTATACATAGGTCGTTCCAAAAGTAATGCCTCATGTTTGTTTTCATGGAAACTACAACATACACAAGGAGCACAATAACACTATTTGATAGAGAAAATCTTCAGCTACAAAACACTGTTTTTCAACATAGTACCACCATTAGCTGTGCATTTTTGCTAGTGGTGAACAAGAGCCTGCATGCCGTGCTCATAAAAAGCTCTGCCAGCGGAGGTGCCCCACTGTCACTATTGCAACTGCTGAAACATATCTGCTGTTTGGTTTCCATGAACGTTCAGCAGCATTGATGAATGTCAGTGGGAGCCATTGTCTCCGCATCAAGGAATTCAGTCTCACCCCTTTTCTCCATCCGCATTCCCATGTCAGACGCCATGGGGTCCGAGTGCCCCTCTGCTGGCATCTGTCACACGGCCACAGCATGGGACGGGAGCTGGGGGGGAAGGTTCAGCCTCTGCTGCCATCCCACCAATATCTGCCTCTGACATAATAAGCCAACGTAATAAAATAGAAGGAATTACTTTTCTAGCAGACCACTTATTTGCTAGGGCAGGTGGTCATTTATAGATTTCCAGTGCTAGTTGTCTTTAGAAAGTCCTTGGCTAATTTTTTTTTTGAGCTCTTGACCAATGCCTATGGAGAAAACTAGGCTATCCATACATGAAAACAGATTATTTTGCTTTTTCAACTGAGTACAGTCTGAAATTGTATGAAAAGTAGCCACTAATTGTAAGAAAAAGCCCTTAATTGTTAGGGTCGGCATGGGGCAGTGTTTCTTTTTTGGTTGGTTGAGGGTGTCGTTTGTTTGTTTGTTGTTTTTGTTGTTGCTGAGTTTTTTTTAGTTTTGTTTGTTGCTGTTGTCTTCCCTTATATCAAAATATATTTTAGTGATATAAGAGCTGTTAGAACCTTGGTTTGGGATATTTTTTCCCCTTTGAATCTGTCAGTCTTAGGACTTAAAGTCTAAGATTTGGCGCTGGCGAAGTTTGGACTTCAGCTTTACAAAGTACTGATTTGTGTTGGCTCTAGTGAAATGAGTAGAGCAGATTTAAGGTGAGTCTTGGTGTGCTGCACTCAGCTTATGTTGGAGGCAGCGGAGTGATTGTAGTTGCTCATTAGCCTAAACTTTTAATAAAAGTTGTTTCTAGCAATGGCAGTGGTTGAATTAAGTAGCAGGTATTTGGCTTTCAAAGTGGAAACTGGATTTGTCTTTCAGTGAGTGTCTTCAATTCCATAGGTGTTAGTTAATGCAGATACTGCTGGTGTTTGCATTTTGTATTTCCTTCTGAAGACACAAGGTCAGAAGATCCCTTTTGGAGCTCTCTCTCCAAACATCCAAGTTTGCACCAAAAGCTAACAAATGAAGGTTAACTAAAGAACGTTATTAAGGAATGCTGAAGGATTTACAAACATTTTTAATGTGCTAATTGCACTTTTCTTTGGGGGAAACATTGTTTATTGTGAGGTTCCCCATTAACCTTTCAATCAAGATCTGATCAGCGTAAACACTGATGCTACTTTGACAGCAGTGGGCTCAGATATGCCACTCTGCTATGAATTCAGCTTTGATAGCTGATTTACCAGAATCACTCAAGATGTTCTGAATAAAATCAAAGCAATTGAAAGGGTTTGATAAATGTGTGCTTTAAAAAATATTTGTGTGTGATAACATTAGACAGACAAGGAAGGTGACCTTAAAAAGGGAATTCATGCTTAGCCTAGTGTGTAGATTAAAGGACTGGTTTCTGTTAGAAAGCATCAGAAGTATTTAAGTGCTGGTCCTGTTAAAAAGAAAGCAGAAACAATCACTAGAGTCTAATAGATTTTGACGTTGGTAGTGTTGTTAAAATCCTCAAAGGGAGCGTTAAAAGCTGTTGAATAATTTGAGACTCAGGAGAAATCCATATAAGAAAATGAAGAGAGAGCCCACGGAGGTGCTGGTCTCTATTGTTTGAGTTTTTCAAAGGGAATAAATGTCTTTCAGATAATAAGTTGAAAGAAGATGATTTGGATTCATATGCCTCAAAAATTCAAGTGCCATTAAGAGCCTGATAGCAGCATAAATATAAAAGGGAGTATACATTTGTATCCTCCATACCGTACATCTGTAAATTTGAAGGCTGTTTCATGAGCATACTGTATAAGGTCTTAACCTCTGCAGGAAGACAAGTGACTTGTGTTGTTTTCTACAGAAAATGATAGTGGACATTAGAAGAATAAGGGAGTGCCCCCAGACAAAAGAGGTAAGGGACAGGATTTTTATTCCCCTGTCCGTTTTTTCCTTCTCATGTAATTTGGTAGAAGAAGGCCAGTTCATTTTTTAGGAAAATAAAGCACGTATTGAATGTATGTGATTATCAAATCACAAAGTTAAGAAGGTATATTGATTAGACCTCAGATAGAAGATCTCCAAGGAGCTTAGGAACTTGATAAGGTTGCATGTGAGGATATATGTCACTTAACTGAGAGGAAATGGTGACTAAATTTTCCATTCTGGTGTCTGTGGATTACAGTAATTGTTAACGTTTGCAATTCTTCTAAAAATCATACTGCAACTTCCTCTCAGTATGCAAATCGAGTGTTCTGCTGGAAGTACAATTGAATGAGTTGCATACAGCCCTTTCGATCTTCTGTGCAGATGGACCATTCATCATTTCTTGCTTTAAATCAGTTTTGATGTTCAGCAGCTACAACTTCACATCTCAGAGATGGCTGCACTTCAGTGGTGGGTGAGGCTCTTGCAGTGGTACTTCACTGCTATGTTATGAGATTAATAAGGTGAAGCATGTAGATTCCTTGGATGAAAGAACTCATAGAAGTGGAGAGTATTATTAATAATTATCTGAGGACTTATAACTCTGTAAATGTTCTAATTTGATTTCTGAGCAAACTGAAACCTGTTTAATGAGCTGTTGTATTGGAAGTATGTGTTTTGTAACATGGAGCAGATGCCAACAGAAATGGAAATAACGTACCAGTGACGTTTGGAATAACAATGTTGTACTTCATTGCCTCCATGTCATCAGCATGTTAGTCTTCCTGTTCCTCAGGCTAACTCACCAAGGCAGCACTTTTCTCTGCTCATACTGTCTGTGTCATGATATAAAATTGAATATATGCACGCCTGCAACTGGTAGACCAAAACCAAATTCCCTCACTGAACAAATGCTTGAATATTCTGAACAATTGGCTGATGGTCTTTGTTTCACAAGTATTCAACACTGAACTCCGTATTTTCATAAGTACTTGGATTTAAAAGAAACAAATTTATTACTAAACTACTTATCCCTCTGATATTAGAGGAAGCTCTAAAACAAGAGAATATTTTTGAATTCCCAGTGATTTTTCTATTTATTTCCTAGTGATCAAAAGTTGTCAGACAAGGTAGACAAGCCTCTGGGCTCAAAATGACCACACAATTAATTCTGTTACGTCCCAGGATTCATGGCAAGAAATAGAACATAGAACATACATAGAACAAGACTTTTTTTTTTCTTTAAGCAGAGTATTCAGAAATGCATAGGATTGCTTCATTCTAAAGAAAAAAAAAATCAGAAAAATCTTTTCAGACTTCCAAATGTTTCCATATTCCCTCGGGACAATAGTAGGTCATCCTGAGATCTACATGGTTGGCCAAATGAGATTTTTACTGCCTCTGAAATCTCCCTGGCTTCTCCTTTACATCATAGATATTTAATACTAAAGAATTAAGTGGTATAGCCAGCTAGATACAGCACTGCTTTAGGGAATTGAGAATGGCTTGGAGGTGTATCAGAATCTCATTCATGCCATATCTCTATGCACAAAAGTAACCAAGCTCCTGATGATGGATATGGGGAATAACATTACTGTTGCTGATCTTCTGGGGGTGAAATGATCTTAATTATTTGAAAGGTAATCAGAGTGGCAGTATATTAATCAATTTAAAGAGCCTTGACAATTCAGTCCTAATGGTGTTCAGAATGTGTTCAGGGAAAAATACACCAGAATGGCTTAACTTACATTATGTTTTAAGAGTTGCAAATGGACATACTATGAAGATATGAGCTTGAATTTCTTCTTATATATATTTTTAACAGATCTGTTTTTAGTAATACTGGATCTTTTTCCTATATTGTGATGCCTGTATCATTAAAAATTGCATGACGACTACTTCTCTCAAATATTTTAGCATTTTGCAGAAGATGTGCAACTACGAGCTCTGATGCTATGCTATTTTAGACCATACAGCTCTGTATTGGGACTGAAATCAGGATCCCTAGCAGGAGCTGCAGTAGGGATTGCTGTCTGTAGATACGTGAATGTATTTCTGCTGCAGAAAACTTGAACAGAAATACAGTAGCCTCAGGCTGAAAAAGACATTGTGTCATTCTTCAGCATCCTGGGGACTGTAAAAGAATGCAGCCTCTTCTCTTGAAGAGGGCTTAGTATTAATATCTCTCTGCATCTAGCTGGTGATGCACAAAAAAGCCATGAACTTGTTTTTTTCCAGATCTCTCTGAGATGTAAGGTTCATAGAGTTATGTATGCAGTTCTTACCAGTGCTTCATGGGAGTGGGATCTGACTTAGGTCCTTTCTGCAAACAGAATCAAGAGGCTGAAGGGGGAAGTAATGTAGTAAAAGCTCCACTGATGCCTCAGAAAGGTAGAAAATACAGTTATTTCTCAGAGAAATGCAGAAGCAAAGCATATTTTTATTCACAAATAAAGATAGATATGCTCCAGTGAGGGTCATGATACCGTTGTGTAGTTCAGATGTGAGCTGGGTTGGTTACTGTTTAGCAACTTATTTTATTTTGTTGTGTTTTGCAAGATAATTAAATTGTTACTTTAGCATAAGTGGGCAAATTATAGCATTACTGGAGTTACAAGTGAATAACTGTAAGAACACATGTAAATAAATTTATAAGGAAAAAATATTAATTGTTGGACTACTCGGCAGCTTTGAAGTATCGATATTATTTATGTTTCATCATTGATATGCTCTAGCTCATATCTGGGTCTCACTGGAGCAATCCGTGCACTCACAAGACTGCCTCTGAGGAGTCAGCGTCTGTGACAGTTGCTTGGCAGTGTGCTGCAGAGTGCCCACCTTCCAGCCCGTGCTCTTTTCTGTGGTACTGAGTTTCGAATTCAGATTGGAAGCATTTTAGATATCTCCTGTTGCAGCATTAAAAAAAAATGCTTACAACTAGGCAGCATCTGCCTCATAGCCTCACGACAGCTGCCTTGTAGCCTCACAGTTTACTGCAACCAGCTCCCATGTCTTTAGAAAATGTGCCATTTCCAACTTATAATGAGAGAGGGTGTTAGGTAGCTTTCATTCCTGACCCTTTACCCCCAGCACAAGCAGAGTAATCAGCCAGTGTGGTTAGAAGCGATTGCCAGAGGTAGTGTTCCTCATCTATGGCAGAGCACCTGTGGAAGCTTTGCTGAGAAACGTGCACCAGTCCAATAGCATTCTGTTCGCAGTCCCACTTGAAATACTCAGTGGCAGCTCAAGCGAAACTGTGTAAATTAGTCACTGTCACGTTTAGGCATTAAAAGTGGAATTAGTAATTTATATTAATCACAAATGTTTCTGCAGATTTTATTAACAAGCAGATTGGCTGCCAAAGTGCTCTCTGGAAGACATTTTTTTTTCTCCCAACTGCCACGC
This sequence comes from Penelope pileata, assembly GCA_013396635.1. Taxonomy (NCBI): domain Eukaryota; kingdom Metazoa; phylum Chordata; class Aves; order Galliformes; family Cracidae; genus Penelope; species Penelope pileata. Next base: position 600,959 of record WBMW01000237.1, read on the forward strand.
AGAACAAAACAGTTATTATGGGCATTTAGATAAAGATTAACGGTTTCAGCAATTCATTTGAGGAAAACCATATTTTACTATACATTCCACTTCAGCGCAGACCGTCACTGCCAGCATGATTTGTCACCTGCTTGATAAAATTATGCAGTGGAGACACAAGATGGTGTAATTCATTTTAAAAGCAGAAACAGGTTAATCAACAAAGCCAAATGAGGTTAAAAAACAAGCCAGACACACATCTCTTAATTCTTTTGGCAAATCCAAATTCCAATATGAGAAATGAGGTGACTGTCTTACTGTAGTTCTGGCACTTTTTAGTTCATTTTGTCTTCATGCTTCCTACTGTTCTCACACTCTGCCTTTAATTTTCTCAAGATGGCTTCATGTGCCCTGTCTAGATTTCCAAGAAAAGACAGTCTAAGTGACCACTTAATATTCTGTGCATCTGCAGGTAGTCCTGCGGAATACTATAGGAGCAGTCCATGAACTCAGTGCAGGGTGTGAAGAAATGACTAGAATGATAAGAAAGAGGTCAAAATGAATATTGAAAGGTTTAAAAGAAATGCAGGGCAAACTGCCAGTATGACCTTCACTCTTTCAGGTGTTTTGTACAGACAAAATTAATTTCCTAGCATACAACTTTTTGAGCTTATCATGTTCTGATGAATTAAAGAGCAGATGTGCTATATTCTATTTTGCTATGACTAGTTTCTTTTCTTCTTCCACTTCTTCCTTTTAAGATGGTAGAAAATGAATGAAATCAAAACACAAGTTTGCTACAAAGGAGACAAACACGGGTTGAGGGAGAAGAAAGCTCATTACAGACAGATTAGAAAGTTAATTGATTGGTGGCTCTGACAGTTCCCATTGGATGTCTAAGGATCCTGTAAAAAGAAAGTGTGGTCTCAAACATAACATTTCTTCCTATTATTTCCTTCACATGGATAGAGGCTCCTCTGAAGCATCATTAGGTTTCAATTATTTTCAGTGAAATATTTCACAAGAAAAGGGCATGATAAAATCAGTAGAGGTAGCATTATTCCCCAGAGAAACTTACTAAGTCTAATGCTCAAAAAGTAATACTGGAGACCTCTGTTTAGCATCAAACTTAGAAGATTTTGGCAGGGCTGATTCTGTCTCACTGAGGCTTTGGAACTTATGACGCAGAGATTAATGTGCTCCCTCCTTCCTCCAAAATTAGTATGGAGCAGCTGATGTATTCAGTGGGGTCTGAGGACTTGATCAGATCCGTGGCTTAATATAAATGTGCAAAAGTTGCAGTGAATGTATTTAGTGAAGAATCTGTTGCTAATTTTCTTTTCCTGAGGCCAAGTTTTTGTTTAGATGTACTGTTCTTTCAAGAAAGCCAGCATGTTTGCAGAAATGTTTCCTTCTCCACTTACTGACCTTTTTTCCTGTATTTTTCATGTATTTTTTTAGCAACAATGTCTATACGGATTGTATGCTCTTAAATGTGCACACATGTACAGTTTATATATACACAAACAATATTATGAAAAAGTCACGTTGGTTATTTTTTTTTATAAAAAGTAATCTTTTTATGTTAAAGACTCTAGCTATTGTGATTATTAAAAAAAAGCTAATTTTGTTAAAATATAAATAATTTTAACATCACTGAAAAATCTATTGTTTGTCATATAAAATGCCAATGAAGTACCTCCTGAGCACTGTTACACTCTCACTTGATTATCATTCTTCTCAATGGGTTGAGTTGCCCAATTGTTCTTTCTTGTCCTCAATGCTGCATAATCATGCTACTAGCACTACACATAACTGATTCTTTACAAAATGGAAATGAAGTTTAAGACAAATTCTGTTTTAGCTGAGAGAGAGGTGACTACTTGCCATGCTGCTCAGGGTAGAGATGCAACTACAACTACCATCCCTTTACCTTTCCTTCCCTGCTGTGCATAGTTCCTCTCCTCTTCCTGTTAAGTGAATGTGCATTAGAGGAGATACATTCCCACTGTAATCTTAACTATTGAAGAAAATGGCAGAAGGAGCCATTCTTCACAAATGTGCTCCAGCTTCCATGGCGAAATATGTGAGCTTTTTATAAAAGTAGCATTTTGGCTTGCAACCAAAATCCTTTGGGTGCAAAATACTTGTACAAAATGTTCATTTTCACTGGAGTTTTCCAAACTATATGTCATTCCATATTATTTTTGCCTTCTTCACAGAGAGAGGATGATGCCTTTTCAAGTAGCTTTGCAGTTACCTGGCACCTAATTCTGTGAAATGGTCCACACTTGCTGTGAGAGAGGTGATTTGAGGATGCTGTGCTCTCACAGACCCTTGAATTACTCTATGCCCTGCCAAAACCCACTGATGTTTCTCATCAGAAAAAAAAAAAAAGGCATTATTTCAATCCAAATTACTGAATGTCTTAAGTTTTACACAGGTCAAGAGTTAGTTTGGGAAAAAACTCTTTTAAGTTGCTGTCTGGGGAGAGTATTTTTGGTATATATGTTAGCCTATCATGAAGGAGGTATTTCTGCCTAGGACTTTTTCATTTTGGTAAACTGGAGTATACCTTTAGTGAAAAATAGAAATAAGTTTCTGGAGAAATTGATGTCAGACTTAAGTGGCAGGCACAAAAGGAAGAGAAAACTTTGGCCAATTATATTGACTATGAGAATGAGGAACATTGTGCTTTAGAAATGTGAACTAAAATTATGCTTTTGGTACTTGTGTGAGTACCACTGGATTTTCAAAAGGATGCATGCTGTTCTACAGAGTGCTTGTGAACAGCACTTTGTATTGTGTGCTAATGCATACATGTAAATCCCCACTGCACCCTTATAAATATAACATAACAAGCACACGTACATTCTGGGAAGAAGTCGGCATGGTAAACCACACACACAAATAAAACGACAACAAAGTCCTGTTAAATTGGTCTAGCTTCAGCAATTGTACATTAGGTTGAATAAAGAAGACCCTGAAATAATAATTTTTTGTGAGGGGTGAAAAAGGATAGTAAAAATAGCTTCTTTTCCTTTGCCATTTTGTAAAGAAACAGGCTTCTTTACTGACTGATGTTTTTGTTTCATATTTGAAATTTAAGTAGAGACTGTGTGTGTACACTGAATGCTAAAATGGATTAATTTGACTCACTTTAACTGGACTTTTGAAACAAAATTCTGCAAGCTGTGCACACAAATTACTTATCATCGTGATCTTTTTTGACATAAACATCAGTGAAAATGACACTGATTTCAGAGCATCTGCATTTGAATGACATCTTGATACAGGCTATAGGGGACTGACCTGAAATACATCTGAACACATGCATTTTCAAAAACGAAAAACCCAACACCTACAAACAAGGTAGAAACAATATATGTGATTTGCTGGATTAGAATTGCATGTTTCTTCAATCCTGTTCTGCCTTGATCCCAGTCCAAAAGGAGGTAAAATAAACAGGTTGTATATTGCAGGCCAAGTGTCAGAAGTGCTTAGCATTCCCAATCAGAGTCATAATTTTAGAAGTACTTAGCTGTCACTTAGGTATCCAGATAGTTGGCCAGGTTTCTGAAATGCCTTGCACATGAAGTACTGAGTTGTTTAGAATATGTGATTTCTGTTGTGGATTGTAACATCTTGAAATCGTGTCAGTAGGTTCTTTTGAATGGTATGTTGTGTTTAACAGTTTTTTGTTTTGTTTTGCTTTTTTTAATGTACAAATGTAATATTCTTCTCAATGCAAGCCCCATTTCTGCTCTCCCATAATTGTGAACTAAGATAGTCTGGTATTGTTAGCTATTGCTTTCTTTTAAGGCAAAGTGCAACGGTTAGTTTAGAAGCACATGAAAGAGTGATTGTAGTGTTGATGTCAATGGAAACTGACTTGAAAGTGCCAGGTTTCTTTTACATTTAACTAGTGTTTTAAAAAGCTTTATCTCAAGAGCAAGTGTGTGTCTCTAGACAGGTAATGCTTTAATCAGATGGAAGCAGTCTGGATGGGGAGACAAATAATGGGGGTTGCTGGAGCACTGAGTTGTGTTGGCTTTTGGTTGAGTGGCATCATGCTCCTCAGACGTGGTGGGAGCACTGACTGTGGGCTGCCCTTCCTTGTTAGAAAGGCACTCCAAAGCTCAGTGGTGGGCTTTCTTGTCAGCTTTTTGTTATATGTTGTGTAGCATACCCCCCACATTAAGCTGATGGGATTCTTTTTTTTTTTTCTTTTGTTTTTAACGTGAACTCATAAGTTGGCGTTTTATCAGCAGTCATGTCTGAAGTGTGAAAATTATGAACAAAAGTCATTAAAGAAACACCTTAATCATGAGCTGCTAATGAACACGACCTGTGGATACAACCATATGAACCTTCTTTTCTCCCAAGAAAATGCACGCAGATCTTTTAATTCGAGCTGGTGGCGACTTGTCTTTAGAAACACCATCACCTTTCATTGGAGGTGGCTTCCACATGTCGCTGCTTAGGCTTGGGCTTCTAATGAAGGATTTTTTCAGGTCGTGGTACAGCTGTGGCTCTTGCTCTCCCTGCTGTGCTGCACAGTGCACTGACCGTTTGTTGGCAAGTTCATATTTCATACTGCAGGGAACTGAAATGATTGAACAGACAGGAGAAGAGTTTTATTTGCAGTAGCCTGTATATCCCTAGACTCTGATTTGGCATAAAACATCTGCTTCATGATCTGTTTCAAGGCCAGTTCCCTTCCGCCAACAAAGGTTATGACTTCAGGCAAGCTGTGCCTTCGCTGGCAGGGGAGATTTGCCTGAAGACTTGATTTGGTCAGAATCAAAGCATCCTGCCACAGAAATCTTTTTTTCAATTATTTCTGAAAAGGCAGCCAGACGGTAAATGTATTAACATATTAAATAGTAAGTAAAGGAGGCTGCTGACTTCTGCTGCATAGGTTTTTGTGAGAAGTTGATATAAACAATGAGTGTGTATATGTGTGCTTGCGTGTCTAGGAATAAACATTCACTATTATTCTGATAGTAAGAGATGTGACAGATACTCTACATGTTCCTATTTCTCTCTGCTGCAAATGAGTGGAGTCAATATGTACATCTATTGGTTTCAATAACAGTTTGTGCATATTTTCAATTTGCAGAGTTAATTGGTGCAATATTGATGCAGCTTCTGTTAAAGTCCTAGGAAATAGGTCCTACAAGATGCAGTATTTGTGAATAAATAGATGCATTACAACTTCTTTGTATTCATGGTGGGGATTTAATTTCATTTTTTTTTGTCTCCTACCAAAAGTCAATTTTTGAAAGACTGATACAGACTTCTTGCAGGAGTGTGATCTTGATCCATGCTGACATAATTAGAAAACAAATCCATGTTCCTTCTTGCAATAACATAGTTATCTTCAACCTTCATTAGAGTGAATAGCATATTTGTCATCTGTGTGCTTCACTGCCATTGATGCACAATCTTTACAACATATGGCTATTTTTCCTCTTCCTCTTCCTCCTAAAAAAATCCTTTCTTATCTTTAAAAAAAAAAAA